>CM076569.1:217396941-217877594 GCA_034641835.2 Pinus albicaulis | reverse complement strand
CCACAGCTCAAAAAATAATTTGTGCTGGTTATTATTGGCCTACCCTTTTTAAAGATACGCATGATTACGTAAGGAAGTGTAGAATTTGTCAAACTACAAGTGGAAGACAAAGGAAACCAGCTTTTCCTTTGCAACCAGTGAGTATTGAGCAACCATTCGAACAATGGGGACTTGACATTATTGGTGAGATCATACCTCATTCTTCCAAACAGCACGAATACATCCTTATAGCAACAGACTATTTCAAAAAATGGGTAGAAGCAATCCCATTGAAGGTAGCCAATTCTGATGCAATTATTGATTTCATAGATCAATTCATCATAACCAGGTTTGATGTACCTAACGCTCTTGTCTTTGATAATGCATCTTATTTTTCCGGAAATAGTATAATAGAATTTGCAATCAAGAGAGGTTTTAAATTGAAATATTCAGAAAATTATTATCCACAAGGTAATGGTTTGGTTGAATCCACTAACAAAAATCTTATCAAAATCATTGAAAGGACCATTGATCAAAATCAAAAGAATTGGCACAAGTCTTTAATCTTTGCACTATGGGCTGATCGTATTACTGAAAAAGCTTCAATAGGAACTTCACCTTTCAATTTAGTTTATGGAAAAGAAGTTGTGATACCATCAAATTTAGCTCTTCCATCATTAGCCATAGTGCAATTTATTGAAGAAAATCCTTCTTCATACATTCAATTGAGATATGATCAAATCCTTAAACTTGAAGAAGATAGAGATAAAGAAAAAATTATTCATGAAAAACATCAACAGCTTGTAAAATCTTCTTTTGATGCAAGTTCTACCGGCTCAAAGATTTTGTCAATTGGTGATATTGTTCTGAAATGGGATAAAGCACATGAAGAAAAAGGTAAGCATACCAAGTTTCAGAAAATGTGGCTTGGACCATTTCAGATTGCTGAAAAGATAGGCTCAAATACATTCATACTCCAAGATTTAATAGGAAAGAGAGAATCTCTTCCTGTAAATGGGTTTGTCTTGAAGAAATTCTTTTCATAAGGAGGTAACCCCTTATTAATTGTACATATTCCTTTCTGCAAAGTTTTTAATTGTTTTGACAAATAAAAGTTGTTAATAAGTCTCTAATTGACTGTTTACTATTAAGAAAATTTCTTAGGAAAAATATCATAAATATTTATTTTGTGTAAATGAGAATTTTTAAAGAGATGATCATAGTTTTTGGATAGTTTAAAATAAGATGTTAAACTTTGAAAGATTATTCCAATCATTTGCATGATCTTTTGAAAACTTGAGGAGAATGTAAATCATTATAATTTTATTGAGCAGAGAAAGGTTATATATAAAAGTAAAGATTTTTCAAAGTCTTGGTACTCAAGAAACTCTGAAAATTGTCATCCATTGATTCTTAAGGATAAAACTATTTCACCCCATCCATTTAAGTTGTGATTTTTTAGAATATAATTCTAAGAAATTATATAAAAATTTAAGAAATAAGAGGTCTCATTATGAGCCGACTTACCATGTTCATAAGAAGTAATGAAACTGACATTACCAAATTGACATTACCAATACTGCATACCAAAACAGGGTAATGGCTTATAAATATAACACAAGGGGTCTCATCACGAGCCAGCTTGTTCAGTTTAATTACAACTAGTGAATGGCATTGTTATTAACTGGCTACCAAACCAGAACAATGGCTCTTAAAAATAAAAAATAAGTAAAAGACAAAAACATGAGATAATATGTCTTATGAATTTATCTTTTAAAAAGTCATAATTTTAGTTGGATGGGACAATGAATAGTTAATGGTTTAAAGGTAACCCTGTCGAGACTATGAACGTTTGCAGGCAGCAGAGGCAATACCTATGGCAATAGAGTATATTATAAAACCAAACTTGGAGAAATCCACTTACTTCATTATTAACACCGATCAAAGCTTGAGATAACCCAAAAGTGTTTTCATTCTTAAGGAATTAGAAAGAAATTGTGAATGATTTTTATTTCTTTTTCATAGTTAGATTTTATTTGAAATATCCTAAGATAGTTTTCATTATCTTTAAAAATCTTTACTTACTAGAAATATAGTGTTCATTTTATTTTTTCAGATATAATTGTTTCTTCCAGTGAATCGCCAATTGTTGTGACCAGCAACAACCCCCCTTTTTTATTTAATATTAGTAATAATGCTAAATAAGTGGGGACCCTTAGTTAAAAAATCCAAAAAAATCAATCATTATTTGTTTCCCTTTTCAAATAAAAATTTCTATCATAACTTAGCGAAATTCCTTAGAAAATCCTTAAGAAACACTTAAATTTTATGATAGATTACAATAAAATCTTTCTTTGAGCGAAATAGTGCATCCATCGCAAATGGTAGATATCTTTTGTAAAACTGAATCTTTTAAACTGCGACTTTGCGATATTGCGATAATGCGATCCCAAAAAGCCTATACGTTAAAACACTGGTCGCAAATCGCATATCGCAGAAAAATGTTAAACGAATACTTTTTATATGTGATATTTGCGATTTGCGATTTTGTGATTTGCGATATTTGCGATTTCGCGATTTGCAATTTTGCGATATTTGCGATTTTGCGATGGTTAAGCTTTGAGAAATATGCGATTTGCGATATTGCGATATTGCATAGCAAATCGCAGATCGCAATATCGCAGATTCTTAAAAGCTCGTTATCCAATGTAAATCTTTTCATAAATCAATATCCGTTATGCGCTTTAAATGATTGAATTAATGAATGGATTGTCAATTATCAATAAAAAAGATTTTGTTTTGATTGAAAGGTTGTTTCCATTAGAATAATATATTTCATCCGTTGTTTGCATTCAAAACTATCTCATCACCCTTCTCATGTCATTACTCTCACTTAACTCGTAAAACCGCAGGCGCGAAAGAGCAAAAGACTATACAAAGCGTTCACAAAGCATTATGGGTAAGAAAGAGAAGATTTCAAGTTCTGAAAACAAATAAATGGCTTCAATGTATGCGGATACTGCTTGCAATAAGGATGCCGGTATAACCACCTGGGAAGGAATGTATAATTTTCTTGAAGAAGAAAATCCCAGGGTGATGCAAGTTGCGGCTACTGCAGGCTCAAGTAATTCATCTGAGGCAACCCTTAAAGAACTGGCTTGTTCATTTCTGCATAGGATAGCGGCAAGACCAAGAATTCTTCCGTATATAGACATGGTGAAATGGGTGCTGGACAACACTGATATTTCAGACAGGCAATTTAGAACTCCAGATCAAGAGCTCATCGGGTCGTTCACTACGGAAGATTTGAGGCTGATGTATCATTTGCCGGAACCTCAGGCGACTTATAATAAATAATTTATGGAGAATTTTGCCAAAGAACATGCAAATTTGGTGGAATGCACACAGGAATGGACCAAAAGAGATGAACCATTGAAGAAAAACAAACACGGTATGTACAGTACTGGTTCACTTACCTCTCCATATTGTTTTGCTGCTGCTATGTTATGCAGGCTTTTTGGAAAGCCTGATATAAATATGGTCTTACCTGAGTGGCTTCCATTGTTAAATGCTGCTGTTAACGCTACTATTGTAGACTGGGCCAAGATATTATCTGACAATTTAGCGACTGCCATTTTCAATTACCGGTCTAAACGAATTGTTTCTCAGAGGATTTATCCTCCTTTTTATCTGTCTACCTATGTTATCGATGCTATCTGCTTTGTTTCTAAATTCCCTCTGATGGGTTGGCAATGGATGACTCACGATCCTTTGCCTATTCATGTGTATCATAAGGAACTGTGGGAATCCAAGTTTGTTCCTCATTTTTACAAGATTTGCCACAGCATAATGTTGCCTCTTCACAAAACATTGTATAATAAAGATGCTCCAAGGTTTTCCCTGGAAGCACAAGTCGACATTCTCCCTGTCGCGCGATGGTTTGGGGAAGAGTGGTTTACCTATGTAAGGGTTTTTGGAAGCTCCGCTTCTCCTCATGTTTTACCCTTATATGTTTCTGATAAAATTATTGCTCGGGAAATTGCATACCAAACCTGTGGTGAAGGAGGTTTGAAAAAGGAATTAAAGGATAAGAAGAAGGCCATTTGGCCATAATTTCCCATAGCTTGTGGAACATTTTCATTATTTGATGTTGGACATGCATTCAAGGAAGTAAGCAATATGACATGCTTACAATTGTTTAAATTTGCAAAAAGGTTATTTGACCCTAATGAAGTTGCTAAAAATTTCACCACTGCGATCAAATTAAGGATATTTTCCGAAGAAGAGGATCCTTTTGATGATATATTCCTTGGAAAATCCACACTGAAAGAAATTCTACATTCAGCACAGATGCCGTTATCTCAGGAACAATTTCAAGAATTTAAAGTTTACAGAGAAAGAAGACTGACCACTATCCCTTTGGAAAATTTACGCTTGGAACCCGCAAGGGAACCAACTCCTAGTGTCAGTTTTAACGACAGTTCAAGTACAGATAAGTCTAAGTCAAAATCTGAAAGAGAAACTTCTGAACGTTCTAATAAGTCTAATGAAGAGCAAGATAAAATTGAAGAATTAGTGAAATATACTGCTCAATTGAAAGAGCTTTCACAACCGCAAATTTTGACTTCTCAGCAGATAAATCCTCCTCCTACCAATGTACAGCAACAGTCAGTCACAATTGAATTAAACAAAGAATGGGAAAGCTTTAATCAATTGCTTAATGTAGAAGGACAGAATATACAGACCCCTGTAAAGAAAACAAAAGTTTTGAGCACAGGAATAAGTAGCACAGACACAGAAACTGAGCACATACCTATCACTCCCTCATCTAAAATTGTACTTAATGTAGAGGACATTCCTCCTCTAGATTTATTCTACAGCCCGAAGTACAAAGCAGTAGTGAAGAAACAAAGGAAAAAGAGAAAGTTAGAAGGTGCAATTGCTACTGAAGCAGAACAACTAGATGTCTTGTGGAAGGATCCTACCACAGAGCCTACTGATAATCTTGCTAAGTTATCTCAAATTACAGGGGCTTATGGTTCTGCAACTATTGACAAAGCATTTGAGATACAGCTCTTATTAAATGAAAAAGAAGAACAGATACAAGTTCTGCAACAGTAATTGCAACAGGTACAGGCCAATAATGAAGTACAGATGAAACTTGAAAAGTTACAGCAACAACTTCAAGAAATGCAAATTGGACATCAAAAAAGTTTGGCTGATAAAGAGAAATAAATAAGATTATCCAAGATCAGCACAAAGATGATCCTAAGCTTCCAAAATTTATTTCAGAAACTATTTCTTTAAACAATCAACTACTGCAACAAGAAGAAGTATTATGCCAAAAAATATTGCAATGGAATTCTTTTTGTCAAGAAAGTGATAAGATCACTAATCATGTCGTAGATTTACGAAATGATTATGATTTAATTAATGAAAAAGTTACTGATTATTTAGTATGGCAAAAGACAGAGGAAGGAAGAAAAGCTGGTGCACCAATTATTAATGAAAACCATAAAGAAATACTTTTCAATAACTGGGATGCACAAATCATAAGGGCAGAGAAAGCAACAGAAGAATCGGCTACAGCAGCAAGAAGTCTTACTGATTGTGTAAATGAGAATTTTCACAAAGCAAACTTGATTTCAGAAACTGTTCTGTGATATCTCCCACAGGTGCATCAATTGCAAACAGAATGGAAACAAAAAGTAGAAGAAAAAGCAAAGTCAATCCAAGAATTGACAAGATTAAACTGGGATTCTTACTGGACATATTTAGTGAAACCACACAGTCAACATAGTGCGCTTAATTGCATCATTAATTATGCTGAGAAGATTGCGCCTACACTTGCTGATTCTGTCTTTTCAGGACAGTTGAAATCTGAATTCGGCCAACCACCTCTTCTCAAAAACATGCTGGATACTTGCAAGTTTAAAGATCAAGTTCATAAGTAGTTACTTAATAGTCTTTATTTTTAGATTTAGTTTTAGTTTTACTATATTTTTGCCTAGGAAAAGGACGGTCATTTAAACCGAATCCTTAATTTTTGTAATAAACTATTTTTAGATTTAGCTAGTAGTATTTAAACCCTTCTCATGCATTTAGAGAAGGGTCCTGGATTTTAATATTTTTGACTTGGAGATTACATTTTTGTACTCCACTGGCTCTTATATTTTATAAAGGATCACATCTGGTGATTTTATGCGGAATTATCTTTAAAGTGTTGCATTTCTGTACCTTGGATTTGATTTTGCATCAGAATTACTGGTTTTGAGTTTCAGAGTTCATTTGAAAGCTTTCAAGATGAATAAGGTATTTTTATCTATTCACTATTGATTTCTTTTGTCTTATGATATTCACTTTAAAATTTGCTATCATTTATATACATTTGGTTTTAACAACGTTTCTTTATATATCATTTATGAGTATAAATGAAATGTTATCTTTCATAAGTATATGTAGATGATATATTATGATGAATACAATATGCTTATATAACTCTGTTTAATTTCTTAAACAGAGTTATCTTTATTTGTTTCTGCACATTTCGATTAAATGATACTACATTTTTATGGTTATTGTTCAAACGGAATAATCTGAAGTTGTATTCACATATGATTGCCCGGGTTAGTTTTAGAATTTCTTTATCAGTATTTAGTTTAAATTAGATAGTTTTATTTCAGTCAATTTAGTCTCACTTTCACTCACCCAAATCAACCCATCATCAACCCATTAGTTATAAGGAAACTGGTCCTTTCAATCCAGTCGGAGCCACCATACCAAACGGATAAGGAGCTGTCCTAAGGTCCCGACCGGGTGGTTTTCCCCAATGTTTGAAGCAGAGATTTTCTAGGCTTCAACAGGTTCTTTATCCTTTCACATTTTACACAATTTCTTGATCCAAATAATAATAATAAAATAATATCATTGTGCTTATGAGTTGAATCTTATCTTTAAATATTTTATATGTAAATTATTTATTTACCTTCTACTATTTTCAATACTTCATATTTTTCACCTTATTTATTGCATTGATCAAATCTTCAATGTTCCTCATCAGACTGTATTGCATGCATCTTTTTTTCCTCATCCTATTTGCATCTCTTCAAATGTCAAAACCATTTTTTTTGCAAATTCTTCGACATCTTATTCAAAGAATCCATGCATTTCCACTTGGAATGGTTCCACCCAACACTAATCTACTGCTTATTTTAACGGTTTCTTGTAACCAGAGTCTTCAACAAATTACCCATGTCCAAAACTTGCTAATTTCCATCTATCTTGTTATCTCTCTATTTCTATGTCTCACAACATATATGTGTATATTTATTTACATTTTTATTTTATTTTATATATAAGGACATCCTCAATATGTAATCAATAAATTAAATATAAATTTGAACATATCCTATCAATATGTAAACCCACCCATGTCCAAAACTTGCTAATGTCCATCTATCTTGTTATCTCTCTATCTTTATGTCTCACACTATAAATGTGTATCTTTATTTACATTTTTTTATTTTATTTTATATATGAGGATATCGTCAATATGTAACCAATAAATTAAATGTAAATTTGAAGATATCCTGTTAATATGTAATCAATAAGTTAAATGTAAATTTAAACATATCCTTTAAAATGTAACATATTTATCAAATTATAATTATGCAAAAAAATTACCATCTTCCATTCTTCAATATTAAAATATAATTTATAAACTTAAATAATTCATTTCACATTAAAATTTTTAATAATATTTTTAAAAATTAAATAAATAATTTTTTATTAATTTTTTCTACAAATTTATATATGTATAAATTTACAATGTTAAATGATTATATATATATATATATATATATATATATATATATGTATATATGTAAATTTGTATAACATAAAATATTTATTTAATTTGAAAAAATAAATTGCATACTTATTTAATATCTTTTTAAATATCTACTTTAGCATGTTCAATTACAATTTCCATCTTTATAAAAACTTTCTAAAAAACATGTTTTTATATAGAATTTTACTCTAGATTCATAATTAACATTCAAACATTTTATTCTATTTCTACAACTTTGTGTATATATTGTATTGGGTGAGCATTAATTATTGGGTGAGCATTAAGAAATTAGTGAGTTAAGACTACCTTTAATGGAAATAGTCATAGATGAATGACTTACTTAAAGCAATTGAATCCCGAAAAATCATTTCTAATATAACACTGCAAAAACCCTATAATAATTATAGTTTATGTAAAAATAAAATAAAAATTATAGTTTATTTTATGGATATATATTATCATTTAATAAAAGTTTAAAATATTAAAAATATTTTTTTTAATTAAAAGATATATTTGGTTTTATGGGGAGGATAGATGTTCACTTTATGGCACTAACGTATTTTTTTTTTAACTTTACAGACTTTTGACCAATCAAAAAAATAATTATTTTTATATAATTAATTTGGATTTTATTTTGATTGATTTATTAATTATATAACACTGATTCATTTGTTATTTGACTTTTACGTCAAAATAATAATTTCAAGATAAGATTTTGAATGGATAATAATCAAAATCATGTTGTCACATATTTAAAATTTAATTATTGTATATAAAGAATTGAGTTAAAATTATGTTAATGTATATAGAGACAAATTAGGGAAATAGGGATGTGAAGCTTAAATTAGGGAGGGAACTCACCGTGGTGCAATAGGTAGCAAGCATGAAGAAAGGAAAAATGAAGAAAGAAGTTGTGGAATGTCTAAATGGGTTGAGGCGGTCGAAATGAAACTGGCAAGGGGAAAAGGAAGGTGATGGCTTCCACTAGTTGACCATCGAAGAAGAGAGGTAGGAAACTAGGAACGGAAACCAATGCATAATTTACTACGTGCTTACAGTGAAATAACACCAACAAGGGTAAAGAATGAGATTTGCAACTGGGAAATTGTGCTGAAGGAGAAGACAAGAAGAGAACAAATACAGGTAGAAGAATGGGAACCAATGGTAGAGGACCTGGGCAACACAAAAGGAAGGTTGATGTTGTTTAGACATGCCATAAAAATGTATTGGACAATAAAAAACCTACTGGAAAAAACCATGACCGAAAACCAACAGCCGAGAGAAGAACCCAACCAATGAGGGCATCCTCAACACCAGGAAGATGAACCCATCCTAGTAATGCTTCAAAAATAAATACAATATGTACAAGAGCAGTTGTACCACCAGAATCTCAAGCTCGGATGAATGAAGAAACTATTGTAGAGCATGCAACAACACAAGATACTGGGATCGAGCGCGAAGGATCTAGTCCTGGTAGACTCTTTTGATAAGTAATTGTCAAGAGATCTATATGATCATGCATTTTCTATAATTTTGTTTTACTTATGTCTGATAGCATTTACATTGTCAGTTGCCAATATAGTGTGAAAGTAGATAAAATAGTGTTGAACATGTGGATGGACATTCTCAAAACATTTCAGTTTTGGATGGCAGATGATGCTGACTAGTGGCCAACAATCGGTGACCAACAATCCTATTTTTTGAAAACATTTTTTTGTAACCTGCTTAAAAAATGATTAATAGAGGAGTACTCAGAAGTTTACAAAAAAAAAAGAATTAAATAAAAAATGATTTTGCTTTTTGTTTTTTTTTGTTTTTTTTTTAAACTTTATTTCTAAAAAAACATTTTAAAGAAATATATCTTAGGGTTGGTGCCTCCCTCTATAGTCAATGCACATTTTTTGATAACTTTCTCCTTCCACTCCTTTGTGTAGACACGCTTCAGGTTTGGTGTTTAATGTATGTGTTGGTACATGCATATCTTCATGGTGATCTCTCCACACTTAGGTTGGTTCATTTTTTATATATGGTTTCTTCCTTTTACTCTAAAGCATTATTCCATTTTGGCTTCTTTAGGCATTCTCATTGCGATGAATGAATATGGGTTGTGAGTTTGTCAACATTAAAAATTGTAACTATCTCATATGTTTTCTTGTTTGTGATTGACATTCAATTTCCTTTCTCTTCTTGTTTTTGTTGATGTTCCTCATCACTATTTCTCTTTGTGCAAGAGTTCCTTCAGAGGAGAGCCTAGAGAAGATGCTTCCCCTTGCTGCTTGTCTTGTCTCCTCACATATATCTAGTTCCCTCTTTACTATTCTACATACTTTATCCATCTTCTCCTCATTCTAGACTTGTTGTCTCCTCTTCATAGGTGGTTGAACTTGTCCCCCCTCACCCTCTCATCTCTTGTTTTTTTTTTTCCTCAAAAATTTCTCCTACTCTTCCCTTCTCTTATAATCATGTTGAGATTAGGCTCCTCCTTTGGTCATTGAGGCCATTGGGGTAGAAGGAAACGATCTCATCCAATGGTTCACTTGGGAGTCAAGATGTCTATGGAAATGTATTGGGAGAGCATCCATCCATTAACTTGTAGGGAAATTAATAATGCATAGAAGGAGGCTCCGGTGGAGAGCCAATTCATTTTTTATGCAGAGGTGGAAGAAAATATGGGATGTTAGGTTGGTAATACAAGGAAAGCTTGTACCAAGAAAACCAAATATTTCCATATCATTGATTTGTATTGGTATATTAATACAATTATGGGATAGGTGTTTGTTGAAATAATTGAATCCCAACAAGAAATTTATCTTAGCATTAAGGCATTGTAGCTCCAGTTGATGAATTTAGGTGTGAAAGTTTTTCTCATGGCAGATAAATTTTTTGATCTAGACTTCACTAAATTTGAAGAGAATAATATGTTATTAATAACTTCATTAATTTTTGAAAGGGAGGAGTGGGTTAAGCAAGGTTTTGTGAGAAGCATCAACTAGGGTTTAACACAAATGGATTTCAGAGGAGAAGGGAGCGAGGATCCCTCCTATCGGAACGTGGTAATGGAAAAAGGGAAGGGGATCAGGATGGGATTTGGGGCACATGCAGACTGTATGTTAGAGAATGTCCATGGGTCAAAAGAAGTAGGTTGGGAAGGACAAAGAATAAATGAAAACAAGGGTCCAACAAGGAAGCAAATGGACCAACAACAACATCAGAAGTCAAAAGGCTTCACAGGCTCATGTAATCCAAAAATAGTGGTGATCCCAACGACATTGATCATCGATCTTGAGACCCAGGCCTTTAGGGAATGTATGAGGTCATATGTTGTCATATACAAGTTCATGGGTCTCTAGCCCACATAAATTTTTTTTTGCAATTGGATAAAACATCACTAGAAACCGAGGGGAGAAATCGAGATACATCTAGGGTCAAAAGGATTTTTCATGGTGGTATTTTCCAATATGGAAGATAAAGACTGAATATTTGATGGTGGTCGTTATTTCTCTGTATCAACTGGTTTATACATGAGGCCATGGATAGAGAATTTTACCTCGGAGAAGGAAAAATTTACATGTGTCTCAGTTTGGGTCAAGCTGTATTCCTTTCCCTTGGACTATTGGCTTCCTACAACCTTAAAGTTGATAGGAGATTCTACTGGATATTAATTAAAATATAAGAAGCAACTTTATAAGGAATATATACAACATATGCAAAAATGTGTGTTGAAATGGATGTTTCTGGGACTCTACTTGAAGCTGTCAAGCTAGAGTTTCGTGACGAATTTTGGTTACAATCGATGGACTATGAAAAAATCCCTTTCAGATGCAGAAGATTCCATGATCATGGTCACTTGATAAGGGAATGCCACTTAAAAAAATGGATGAACAGAGGAAGTAGATAAATAAAAAGGATGCATATTTCCTTTTTAGACCCACTTTGAGAGGAAAACCTAACAGAAGAGAAAAAAAACGAAATTAGGGAAGGAAAGCTCAGAGAAATAGATTTGAAATCCTATCTGAGGAAAACCTAGAGGGACAAGGTGGGGATGAAGAGTATAATGAAGAAAAGGGAGAAGGGAAAGAGGAAAAAATGGTGCAACCAAAAAAGGACTATGAATAACAAAGAGATATCCCAAATCTATCAAAAGATTTTGATGGATACACAAAATGACCCCAAGCGAGGTAGGAATAGAAGATCCGAAATCACAGGAGATAATCGAGCAGGTGGGAATTGATCTCCAGGCTATGGTGGAACAGGTGAGGAAATAAGGGATAGAATCATTCAACATAGACCAAATGCATATAATCCAATATCTATACCTGATGAGAGAAGAGATGAGATTACGGGGGAAAAAAAGACTACATCTAAAAAAATTGATGGGATCTCCGAGGGTATCCCAGTTGGGAGTGAAAGAAACAGGCTAACAGATGGTCCTGGTGTCATGTCAGAGCCAACAAAAAAGAGGGAGGAAGTCAAATTGTGTCTCTCGCGAGGATATGGGAGCTATGTTAATAATTCAAGTAAGATGAGAGCATTAGGCTCACCCTCCTTAATTTGTACTAAAATCATGAACGTTTTTTCATGGAATACAAGAGGCATTAGTAGCCTTAGGAAACAACGTCTTCTAAAGAAAAATATACAAATGGAACAAACTGATATCAATTTTTTACAAGAGTCAAAGTGCTTAGTAGATAAAATAAAGGAGTTAAGTAGGAGATTAGGGAAAAGGTATGACATAATGGAGGTCGAAGTGCAGGTCTTGACAGGGAGATTTTCCATCTGCTGGAGCCCCCAATCCTTGATTTTATTGGACTCTACATTTAATAGATCATACGTATCAATTGAAATGCAAGTTATAGGAACCCAAAGCAAAATGGTGTTTACATATGTTTATGGGACTCAAAGAATTGAGGAGAAGATCAATCTTTTGCAAGATCCGAGTAAGATACAGATCATAAAAGGACACCTTCTTTGGGTTTTGTGGGGATATTTCATTATGATAACCTATCTATCAGAGAATAAAGGAGGAAAAAGAAGCTGGGTAGATAGGGATGCTGAAGCATTTAAGAAATTCATTGAGGAGACCAACCTCATTGATATGGAAAATGTGAATGGATGCTTCACTTGGATTAATAAGCGCCGGGGAGGGGCAACATCAAGTGGCATCCATACTAGACATATTTTTAATATCGAAGGATTTAATGATGAGGGGTAGATGTGGTAGAAAAACTCCAACCCTGTGGGGGGTCAGATTGTTAGCCAATTCTTTTAATGCTACAATTTTCAGGTATCCGCAAAAATAGGCCCTTTAGATTTGAAGCCTTCTAGTTAGAGCACCATGCCTTCATTTAGAATATCAAAGGACGGTGGGAAGAAGGGATCCCAGTCAGCGACTCAAAAATTTGTACCATGTGGGTTAGGTTAAAACATATTAAGTGAAAATTTAAGCAATGGAATAATACAAAATTTGGAAACATATTTCAAGTGAAAAAAGGAATTGGAACAAAAAATAGAAGCACTACAACAATGGTTGATTTATGAATGTTATTCAGAGGATGGTAAAAAATAGGAGATGGAGTTACTAAAGAAGTGAGAGGATAGATGTAAATAAGAGGAAATTATATGGAGACAAAAATGTCGAGTTTTATGGCTCAGAGAGTGGGAGAGAAGAACCAAATTCTTTCACTGGTCAACAATCGCACATAGAAACTCCAACAGAATCCTTAGAATAAAGGATGAGAGGGGGAAAAATTTCAAGGCTCATCAAGACATTAAGGAGGTCTTGGTCCAACACTTCCAAAATATCGCTGAAGAGCCCCATGTGGAGAGGGGAATATATCCAAAATATTGTGAGGCATATCCCAAAGGTGCTCACTAAAGATCATAAGAATAATTTAAACAAGTCGATCTCCCTAGAGGAAGTGGCATTGCTAGTGAATGAAATGGCTAATGGAAAAGCCCCTAGACCAGATGGATTTACTATAGAATTATTTAAATCTTGTTGATAAATTGTCAAATATGATATTTATGAGGTCGTAGCAGTCTCCCAAGAGTTAGCAACAATTCTCAAAGTGTTGAATTTTAATTTTATAGCCCTTATTCCCAAGGACAAATTAGCCAGTACTCGTGAAAAGTTCATGTCAATAGCCCTGTGGAACATTTTATATAAAATCATATCCAAAGTAACAAACAATCGGATGAAAGAAATTCTTCCTTATCTGATCTTGGAGGAACAATCGAATTTTGTGGAGCGGAGATAGGTTTTGGATAATGTAATCCTTGCACACGAAGTAGCTCACGCATGTAAGACCAAGAAAAATGCCAGTATGATTATGCAATTAGATTTATCTAGATTTTATGAAAATATCAACTTGGAATACATGGTAGCGACGTTACAAGAATTTGGCTTCGATGAACACTAGATCAATTGGATTATGGAAATGGTCTCATCACCCAACTATTCAATTATAATTAAAACCTTTCTTCCCGTCCAGAGGAATTTGGCAAGGGGATCCATTGTCTCCCTTCATGTGTATCCTAATGATGGAAGGACTTGGGAGGGCGATAGGAGCAACCAACAAAGGAGGAGACATCAAAGGAATTAAACCACATGAGGATTATTAGGCGTACACTCATCAACAATTTGTGGATGATACCATGCTTCATGGTGTTCTTATGGTAAAGGAGCCACGTAATTTTAAATCCATTTTGGATACCTTCATGAAGGCATCATGTATGTAGTTAAACTAGTCCAAGTATATGATTTTATTTTTTAACACTCACATTGCTATCCAGTGAAATCTATCAACTATTCTAGGGCTCCAAAGGAAACCTCTCCCTTCTAAGTAACTAGGGTTTCTCCTAACAGTGCAATCCTGAAAGAAACCCAATTGGGAGAGAGTAATCTCCAACCTTGAAGATAGGGTTAAACGATGGATAGTGAGAGAACTGAATTTGCCGAGGCGATTTGTGCTAATAAAGGTGATGCTTCAGGCTAGGGTATATGTTATTTGTTCTTCCTGTGCCTAAGGGAATGCTCCAAAAATAAGGGAGGTCCAAAGAAAATTTCTATGGTGAGGGGTAGAGAAAAAATGGAAATTGGAACTGGT
The DNA here is from genome assembly GCA_034641835.2 of Pinus albicaulis. Lineage (NCBI taxonomy): Eukaryota > Viridiplantae > Streptophyta > Pinopsida > Pinales > Pinaceae > Pinus > Pinus albicaulis. Next base: position 217,862,660 of record CM076569.1, on the reverse strand, counting down.
GCCATGGAACACAATTTGTAAATCCAAGCATGTAGGAGGCCTTGGGTTGCAAGACCCTGAGATAATTAATAGAGAAAATGGGGCCAAATTGTGGTGGAAATGGTTAAAACAAGGGGAGACACCATGGGAAAAACTATGGAAAGAAAATATGCCCCTAATTGGCAACTAAAAAACTTGGTAAGGATCATGGGTTCAATCCAGGGGTCGACAATATGGAATTTGGAATGGAGTAATAGAGAAATTATATAAAATAATAGATTTTGGGAAATAAGAAATGAAAATGAAACTATATTTTAGGAGGATGCATGGAAACAACAAATGAAATTAAACAAACTGAAATGGCAGGGTCTATAGGTAGCCACGAAAAGGTAGGGGCACAGGGAAGTCCACCAATTCTTGGCTCAAGGACTGGAAAATAATAAATGGAGAATATGGAACTTAAACATCCTCCTCCAAGAAAATATGAGTGATTTAGACATATATTACAGAGGAACTTAACAAAAGACAAATCCTGGAGAATGGTGACTGGGACCAACTCCGGTGGGGGCATTGAGAAGGGGGAGTTTTCAACCTCAAGGAAGCCAAGAATTACCTTCAAGTTGAACATCCCGAATTCCATGACCCATCTTGGAGTAAAATCTAGATGGCCTCTCATTGGCCGAAATTTAAAATGTTTTTGTGGTTAATTTTTCATATGAAGGTGCTAACTTGGGAGAATTTAGTTAAGCGAGGGATGATTGGTCCATCATGGTCTTGCCTATGTGAGAGGGAAGAAGAAGCCTTAACCACCTTATGAATACATGTCTATATACAAAATCTCTATGGGAATAACTAACCATAATCTACAAACAAACTGATATAAATAAGGAAAATATTCAGGAAAAAATAAAAAAGTGGTGGTTGCAATATTCTAAGAATGAAGTGGTGAACATGACCTAGAACTTGATTCCAGGATTTATCCTTAGTTCAATCTGGAAGGAATACGACACCCAAGTATTTCGTTATAAAGTTATCCGAGTTGCAAAACCGATGGAATAAATTCACTACCATCTTAAGGAAACCATCAGTAGCAGAAGAATTCAAACCTTAGAGTAACAAGCATCCCCTCAAGAAGCGAGAATTTTAAAGTTCTTAAACCCAAATTACCTTAGTGGTATGAATCATAGACCCAGATAAAGTCTTATAAACTTGGGCTCTAGAGTGTGGTAGGCTCCTCTATGGAAATTGAATTTTGATGGAGCATCCAAGGGAAACCAAGGCAAGGTTGGAGTCGGAGGAATTATTCGGGAATGGACATGTAAAATTTAAATGTTATACTTCATCAATATGGGACAAGCCAAAAATAATGTAGTAGAGTTCCTAGACCTGGAGAAGGGGTTGGAAATGTTGGGACGAGAGAGAATGGTGAATGTAATAGTGGAGGGGGATTCTGCATTAGCTATCCAAGTGGCACATAGAATTTAATGTGGCTCTCGTATGAATAAAGTCATGAAGAATTGGTGCCTGGCCCAGATAATCCAAAGGATTAAGTACCACCTGGAGGAGTTGAAAATGGTGGAGTTTGCCTTAGTAAGGCACTCGATTAATGCGTTGGTTCACAGAGTGGCAAACTAAGGGGTCGAAAGTGCGAGGTTGATTACTAAGATCGCATGCGAGGACATGGTGGACGAATAGCTAAAGGAAGATTGTCGAGCACTGCCAGAGCGAGATCACTCCACCTCAGAAAGACAAAGAAATAGACATGGGGTGGGCCCAGATGAGGGAAGTGACTCACCTAGTGAAATGAATGTTTAACAATCATCATGAGTCGACAAGTTGTGGTTGTTAGGGAAGATTGAGGAGGTACGTGTCTTCAAGATGTGAAGGACACAATGGTCACATTAATTGGAAACGATGGTTTAAGGAGTGGAAAAAGACAATGCACATCACGGAGTTGTACTGGAAAATATTATGGAAATAATGAGTCTGCAAAAACCATTTTAAAAGGCGATTGAGGAGGAAGATGGCCCCATCCTTGCACAAATGTATTGTAACACCACTGGTAAGAAGAAGTTGCGTGAAATAGACGGGGAAGGTTCTCAAAGGATGGGGATAAATGATTTGCTATGGATGTTTCATTTATATGCTAAGGATGGAAAATGCATTGGCTACATAGTGGTAAGGGTGAAGGATATAAGGTGGAGCAGTAGCGAGAGAGATTCTATTCATCGGAGAATAACGACTTCCAAGACAATTATGGATAAGGGGAGAAATGTTGGTAGCAGGTCGTGCGGGAGGCTGAGAGCAGATGCTTAGAGCTTCAGGGTTGGTAAGCAGACCAAAATAGAGGATGCGATGAAGGAGGTAACACTAAACTATCACACAATTTTTCCAAAGAAGGGAAATTAATTTGTCAAAATATGGGAAAATGAAGTAAGGCGCTTACGAAGGAACATCTCGGACAACAAAATTGAGGAAGAGGTCAACTAGATCATAGACACGGATAAGTCCTGAATGAGGAAAATTGTCAATCATAGAACTTTGGAGACGGCATGGCACGTTAAAACCTTAGTGGGAAAGCTATAGGCAGAGGTGACGGATGAGAGAACTAGGCGTCAAATGGAACACCAGATGAAACTGAAGGAAATTGAGCAGCGATTGCAGGCTGTAGAGGAGGCACTCCAAAGGGTGGAAAACATAAAGTTCCTGCAAGATGATAGAATTGGAGATATGAACAAAATTTTCTCAATTTACCTAAAATATATCTATAACATGGATATCACACTGGGACAGGGAAAAGGATATCTGACCAGATTAACAAAATACAATTTCAGAGAGGTAGCTGGATCTAGTGGAAAGCAACTGGCGATGTAGAGAGCAGGGATGGATGCAATATCAACTCAAATGGAGAAGAGTACACCTACGTCTGGGTCAAGTGTGGTGGAAGATCCATCAGTGTCCATGGATAAATGATCGTGGTCTTATTTATTTTTTTGTTTTATTTTGTTGATTGGTTGTGTAGGCCAATTCATAGTAATATGTAGATAGGTAGGTCTGTAGGTGTAGAAAAGAAAGATATATTTCAGACATGCCACCTTCAAGTGGTAAATGGCTACGTAGAAGTAGAAGAAAATAATGTTTTGTATATTTTCCTAGGAGATACCATAGAAAGAAAAAAACTATGGCATGTCTCGCTAAGTTTATGTTCAAGAATATATATTGTTGCAACTAGTCTGGTTTCCAAAGTGGCAGACAAATAGGTTATGATGTATTTTTCTGTTCTATAGTAATATAAGGTTTTTCTATTGACTTACAAAAAAAAAAAACTTTGAAGAGAATACTACTAGTCTATATCCTATATAGGTGGATTCCCCCACAACATCAATGATAAGGATGTTAGTTTTTGTTTCTTTCCTTTTTTTAGCAGTAATACTGCTACCCATGCTAGACACATGTTTAGATATAATATCCATTTTCTTAATTATATCAAACTCTTTATATTGTATAACTATGTTATTAATTTTGTATTGGTCATATGGCCTAAAGAAAGATACTTGTGCTACTAGTCTATTTTCTCTAGTGGCAGACCATTAGCTACATGTTATATATTCTTTATTTTTTTGCTAAAGTAATATAAATATCTATCTAGCTTTATATATGATCAAGTCAAGAATTAAAATAAACACATATTGCAACATAATCATGAAATGGCCCATAAGATATAGAATAATTGACAATAGGGTGTTCTCTTAAGGCACTTATTGTATAAAGGTTGTTGATTTGAATCCTCATAGGTACAAAAAAATCCAAACATGTTAAGTGTTGGTATGGCCCACTCTGGGTGTGATCCTTAAGTGTTTTTGACGGCTTAAATAAATTTGAGTCACAATTTCTTATATAAAGTATAGTCCCACAATCCATGAACAAACTAGCAAAGAAAAATAAAACATAATCATGAAATGACTCTACAAAGGAGTATTGACATTTTTATTTTCTCGAAGCAAATAATACATTAAAGATGAAATATCAATTTAGGGGATTAGAATATTTGTTGAATTTCCAATTTCACACTCTTAAGTGGCATGGAGAAGCTATATAATATATGCTTATTTTCCTATAGTGCACTTTGCATCACACGATTTTTCTTCAATATTGTGACTTGGATTGGATCATTATATTATTTGTTACCTATTTCAATGATTTTAGAGATAAATATTTAGAAGGAATTTTAGTAGAGAGACCTAGTTTGGAGAATTGGGATCAAAAGCCTTTTAGGGTCTGCATGAATCCTTAAATGATGATTTTTGGGGATAATACTTTGTCACATAAGGGATTCACTGCATGGTGCTATTCTACACTTGACGAAATTTTCAACAGTGGCATAATGATGTTAATTAGAGTGTGTACACAAACGTTATGCCTATTAGAAGTTGATATAACGTGATTTACCATTATCATTCAAGAGGATGTCAAGTAAGCCCCCATTATTCATGGGAAATGATCTAGCCATGTGGGACCTATGAAGAATCCTCTAGAATATTTGAGTTGTAACTCATCTTGAGGGTTGAATAGGTCAAATTTAACCACTAGTTGGCTACTAGCTTATTTTATAATTGGGCCACAAGGAGGAAAGATGTTTGATTCTATTATAGTGCATTTTTTTCTAAAGTAGAGCATAATAGCTAAGAGTGGATAGTGAGAGAGCATAACAAAGGGGGTGTTTGTTCTGTAGCAACCTACAAATTATAATTCTCACTCCTTTGTATTTGTACCATTTTCATTAAGAGAAGGAGGGATTAGAGAAGCCTCACCTTCCAATTAGGTTTTCTACTGAAAGGATTTCCTAGGACATACCTTAGTTTTATTATGGTTTTTGAGTGATTATTTTATCTATTTTCTATTTTTCAAATTTTATATATTGCATGCACAAGAAAAAAATAGTAATTTAATAAATTTAGCTTTATATGAAAAATTAAACCTCATAGTATAGATTTAAAAACTTAATATACTTTTAGCATATCTATTGTGATGAACTTACCAAAGAAAAATCCATTGAATTTTACGAATAATATAGGTATGAGAGTTAGATTCTATTTGTTTTCTGTGGGAAGTTGCAAGGGATCCAAATTTTTTTAAGATTAAATTCATAAAACCATAGCAATGGCCAACAAATATATTTTTTAATAAACCTTGAGATCCAGTAGAGGTGATATTTCAAAGGTGGGAAGAGGAAGTTTCATATTTCAGTTTTAATATGAACATCCTTATGGCACCTTTAATAAAAAAGCTTGGAATTGGAGAAGATGGATGTTTCAACTTAGAGGTTAAATTAATGGTAAAAGTGGGGGACCAAGAAGAACAAGGAAATGAGTCTAAGAAAGAACCCAAAAAGAACAACCTAATTAGAATGTTATGAACCATTTTATAGTCCATGTTCAAAATGGAAGAAAAGGCCGAAATCAAGCCATATCAAGGTGATATTGACACTTTGAAATTAAATTACTGGTTTCAATAGTTAAAGGCTTATTTAAGTGTTCAGCACATAAAGGGAGAACATAAAATTTCATTTGTTTGTTTGATACTATAGAGGCATGTCCTGATATTGTGGGAAAGACACACAGAAACCCTGAGGTTGGAAAGGGATCCTCCAATGACAAGTGGGAGGACTTTAAAACTCTCATAAAGTCCCAATTGTACCCTATCCTCTCATAGATTAGAAATAATACCCTATCAGGTATGGAGAGGACCAGTGGATCTTGTGGCATTACATAAGGAAAACAAAGAGAAAAAGTGTATAGGAGTATACCACATAATTTAGGAATATCTACTATAAGTCAAGGCATGCCACTCAAGTATCGAGGGGAGTCTATAAAGACATATACATACTCAATTAATTTTCAAACCCAAAATGGTGGATTCAAGGCTTATGTACATGCACAATACTTAGAAAACATAGGCTAGAAGAAAGGGTAGTCAAGTGGTTCAAAACAAAAGGAACATCGGAGAGCTTCCAAGAAAGGTTTTGAAAACAACATACAAAATGAATTTTTTATTTAGATTTGGGTGGGATCTCCTTAATCCATAACTTTCTCTTTATATCTTCCAAAAAGATACAAAGATCACATATAATGTTTTTTGGACATGAAATATCACATCTCTCCAAACTTTCATTTGTGGCAACATATCATATAGTGTCAAAGTTTATTTCCCTATGAAACATGCTTGATTATAGAATAGTACTAAAACCACACTGCTTCCCTCTACACCATGTCTCGGTACTATATCTCAATGCGCTCCAACTTGTCATTGTGGTAGTCACCTGAAACTCATAAGGAAAATACTATACATATCCTCTCAAGCCATATCAATTCTCAACTTACTAATCTAGCTGCAATATACTAGGCCTCTATAATATTTAGTGCGACACATGACTACTTCCTACTCATCCAATAAATCATAAAGGAGACTAAACTAAAGCAATATTCTAATGAACTCTTTTTGTCTTCTGCACTCTCTGAATATGCGAATCCTCGCAACTTCACTTCACTGCTTAAGGAATATGTCAACCATCATTGACTGTGCCATAACCAACTATACCATGATGGTACTCCAACACATGTTGAGCAACATTCCTTGGCTCAACCATAAACTGATCTACTTCTTTCATTGGATCCATTACAACAAATAATTTCCTATCAACCCTATTGGGTGCTCCCTCTCACACTAAAATATATATTTCTATGGTAATTATGGATTATTCGTTATCTTGATAGAATATCATCTCAAAATTAGAGTTAAACTCCCTTTAAAGCTAAAACAAGGCGCTTTGACTACTCCCTCTGTTACAGAAGCAATTTTTTCTGCCACAACTGCTCCCTATGAGACCTTCTTCTTCCATCAAATAAAAATCAAATGGGATCAACCTTCATCCATCAATCCATAAATACCAAGTCTGTGTCTGGTGGCGATCGTACAAAGCCTTCTTCAATCATGAGGCTTGTTCTCATGTACATAAATTTTTTGAGATAACTCTATGTACACTTCTTCCTCGTTTAATTGCTTCATTTCGAAAAACAATAATCCATTTTGTGCAGTTTGAAAAGAAATGATAATAGTTTGAACAAAAGTGTACCTCATAATTGGAGAAAAAGTTTTTTCATGATCCTCCCCCTCTTTTTAGGAGAACCTTCTATTCTTACCTCTTGCTTTTTTACTTGTCTATTTTTCCATCTGTTGTACATTAGATCTTGTAGAACCATTTGAAGGTAATAATCGAATACTCTTTGGCATAATCAATTTAGACTTCAAACTTGTTGATATCTGTTGAAAATGACACCAAGAAAGGACTCTAATTTAATTTTTCCTGGATTAAAATAGAATAAAATTGTAATCCCACATCACATGAAAACTTGTATAAGTTAACTAAGTTAGGATGACTTAGTTGGTTCAGTTAATTAGAGTTAAGGGTCAAACTAGAGGCATGTAGAGTGTCTCCTACATTATAGGATCCCTGTTTGAGTTTATTTTGAGTTGTAATTATCTAACTCAAATTGCCTGAGTTAAATTCACTTAAACTAGTTCTAACTGATGTAGAAACTAGTAGGAGGCTAAAAAATGGGGTGTTGCTTCATGTGTTTAACCAGTTAACTAACAATTCACTCATAAATAACTAATGCATCTCAGTTATGAGAAAGAATAAGTCGATATTGGAGTTCAAAGGAAGTGTAATATTAGTTATATAATTATCTGAATTGTATGGGTGGTGCATGTAATCATAGGAAGGCCCCTAATGGATTACATAGTATGGATTGGGAATTTTCCTAATTAATAGGTCTTAATTACCCAAGGAAACAAGACAAGGAAATAGGGATCCTGGAGGGAAAAATATTGGTTAAGTATTGAACCAAGATTGTCTAGGAATCATTGAGATAGATAGAGATAGTGCAGAGGCTTCTTAGCATGGAGAAAATATTGTAATCTTCTCATAATTTCTGAATTATATAATATATAGATAGTGGGGTTTTTAGCTGAGACTTTCCCCACGAAATACTTGTGCGTTGTGTGATTGAAATTTTTTCTCTTTAATGTTTTGTGATTTCAATATCTAATTTGGTTTTCGCAATTGATATATTAGATTCAAGTATAATTTTTTAGCATATTACAATTATCAATTGAATCTACATGTGCTTTCTACAATCTCCCTACTCCCTCTGAGCTCGAATATCATCTAGTACAATATCTCTTAAAAAAAATAATTGATTTTGAGAGATTCCTTTTGTTACACGTTTTGATTCATCCTTCCACAACTTTCATCTACTTCCAGAGCCTTAGCAGTATTTATTGGGTACCTACATATAAGGAGATCATGGAAGAAAAATTATAACCAAGAAAAAGAAACAAAGACAAGAGGCTAACAAACAGTAAAATAACAATAATTATAATGAAGGAAGAGACATATACAATACTTGTCTTTTGAGGATTATAGGGAAATTCCATATCCTCTTGGTATTAACTTTCTTTCCTCCATCATCCTCGTCTTCTTCATCAAAATGAATTCATTCCTTCCCTGCATGGCTAGGGTTTCTTATTTTAACAAAAATGTTGATGTAGATCTAGTATTAGGGTTTTATCTCCAAAGCCTAAGGCTTCATTTTCCTTCAATGTCAATATAGCGTTTACAAACCCTATTTTTACACAAATTCATTTTACACCTTTTGAAAGTCCAACTGAATTTGTAATACCCATATCCAGATGTCCAAAAACTATAGATTGACTCCATGGCATACTTGATTATTGCTTAGACATTGCTAGTGATTTAAATAACAATGATCTTGACCTTTTCAACCCATGTAGCCTATACTTCATAATCGAAATAATAATAATAAGGACACATCTATAAATAACTCATATTTCTTGGGAATACTTTTGGTCTCAACGTTGAAGGGGGATTCAACCTCTTTTTCATTGTGAGTTGTCATATCTAATAAGCTTCCTCTATCAAAATGACAATGATATTTTACCACGATGAGTAAAGTATATAACATAGGTTATATCTTATGCAATGCATCTTTCGAGGAATTTTACTCAATAGGGCGAGGTGTCAATGTTTTTTAATAATGCCCTGCTTATCAAATTGGGAAAATTTTAGGGTTGTATATCTATTTGAAATTTTAGAAAGCTTGGAAAATCTTAGTAATCTATAGTAGAAAAACTGTAAAAATTTGTATGGTATTTTTGTTACAATATCTAGAATTTTGATTGTATTATATTAGTCTATATAAGATCTTGGCGATTCTTAAGGTAAAATATTTCACACTATAAAACTTGGGAGAATTATTTTTAGAAAAAATGGAAATTGACGAATATTTTTTTTTGGAAAAAGTATAGAAAATTAGCCCGACTACGAATATTAACCCTAAAATTTTCCTTATTAAATATCAATGTATTACGAAATACAATGCAATAGGGAAAACATAGAACTCCAAAGCTTTAATATATGCCACTTCATATAGAAATTGTGCATGGTTTATTCCTTATATTAGTGGCATGCTAGTGCAGTTACCCAAGTTATATTTTGAGAGAAGGCTTCCTTCAATCCTTATCAAGCTATGGTCCATCATTGCACCATATCTCATTCAATACTATTGGACACCTAATATTATATGGGTAGGTGTGGAAGGAAAATAGTCAAAGAGGAGTCCAAGTGACCTTGGAATGTGGAATCCAAGAGTCACACCAATGTAATATAAATTTACAGCTATGGTTAATAGAAACATAACTCATGCATATCTTTCCCTATCTTGTCTATTCTTTCCTTATGTGTGTTTACCATGCATTATTTAACATGGTATCAGAGCGGGTTATTGCTGGCCCTACTCCAATTAGCTAAATTCTAGTTGTGTTCTCTGAGCTTTCATTCCATAACACTCCCTTCACATTCTGTCACATTTCTCCTTGAATAGCGCTGGTCTGAGCTACGCTCTAACTTTCTCAAGGGTTTCTAACAGTCACTGCCATAATGTTTATGCCCCTACTCTTTACCCATGACCTTTCAATTCAGGTTTGTATTAGGATAAAATGGATGTGAAGTGTTGAATTTTGTGTGTCTTTGGTATCGATAGAGAAAAATTCGCTCCCATACATAGTGTATGAAACCTTAGCACCAAAACTACCTCTTCGCCTACGTTTCCATACTCTCCCACAACGTAGTTGGTATCACACCAACCCTTCATGCTCCATTGCCTCTCGATACTTGAGCTTCATTTCCCTCCATTGTTCCCTCAATACGCTGCTCCATTGCCTCTCGGACCCTCGGCTCTAGCAGCCTCACAGAATCTCCACTTGCGCTCTCAATACATGGCCTCCAAACACCTGTACTCTCCATACAACATTCCAAAGTATAATATTATTGTCCTAAGGCACCCCACTGTGTATAAATTTAATAAATATTGTGATGTATTATCGGAATCTCCTGATCTAATAACTATATCCACTATTAAATACAGAGTCCTTCTACTTAATTCTTTGCGGAAATTTAATCGTCAATTGTAAACACATGAAGAAAAATAAACCAAACATAGCAAGATGGTTTTACTGGGAAAGCATAAAGCTAAAAACCCCAACTATCATATATTATGTATATCATGGATCATGAAACAATATCACACGAATCTCTACTCCAAGAGCTCTCAATACAATGTACAATCATCTCACAATGTTATGCAAAAATTGGCTCACACATGCACCAATTTATTGCCTCCTGGCAGCCTGCCTCCACTGTGAAATCCCTGCTGAAGAATATCCCTGAATGAATTCGATATTACCTTGCCTTGACTGTGCAATCCTCATTGGGATCTCCAATGTGTGTGTGTAGATGCATTGAATGCACCACTATAGTCACAACTGATAGTCAACCATACCCTTTCACCTATCTCTCCACTGGGTCTCCACTGGATCTGTCATGCATGTAGTTAATAGTAGTAGTTATTCAGTTTCATGTGAGACCATTGTTTGTGAATTAATTAAATAATTAATTCACTGATCTGTCACTAGTGTCTCAGTAGCTACAACTAGCAGAACTGAGTTTAACTCACTTAACTGAGTTAAACTAAATAACAACTCACATAACTACACATCCAAATCTGTTACAACTTTGTATCACTCAGTTACAACGAAGTCCACTGTGCATGTCCCCCCAAAAAACCTTGGAACTCCTAATTCCTTCAATCAAGTGGTTTGCCACATCAGTTAACTGAAATCAAGTGCTTCAAGAGAATAGATTATTATTTATTGTCTGATTATCATTAAGGGCTAATAATAATCGACATGCATTCTATTTTTAGACATGTGATCTATAAATAGAATTTTCCCATGCATCTAAAAATAGAAACTCATCTATAAATATAATTTTCTCAACCATATATAAATCGAATCTCGCTATAAATAGATTTTTCTCAACATTCTAAAAATAGACATACACCTAAAAATAGCCTGCGGGCCCCACCTAGTGTAGGTGCTTATTTTTCACTAGGATCATCATCTTGTTGAATATCAACACTCCCTCTCAACAAGAAAGGGATTATCCTTCACCCCGATCCTGCCTCTATGGTATTTGAATTTGTTCCTAGTGAGCACATTCATCAGAATATCTGCATCGTGATCTTCCGTAGGAATGTATTGAAGCAACATGATCTTCCGCTGCACACAATATCTGATATGATGATACCATATATATATATATATATATATATATATATATATATATATATATATATATATATATACATATATATATATACGTGTGTGTGTGTATATATATATATATATATATATATATATATATGCACACACACACACACACACACACACATATATATATGATTAGATCTATCATGAAAAACAAGATTAATCGAGTGTTTAATGCAGCTCTGATTATCACAATGAATCATTGTAGGATATAAATGAGAACCAAACAAACCAACCAGGATCTTCCTCATCTAGATAGCCTCACATGCAGCTTGACTTGCTGCCATGTATTATGCTTGCGCTGAACTGAGTTCCATGGATCTCTATTTCCTGATGTACTAAGAAACCGTTGTAGATCCGATACTAAAAACCCCTCCTGATGTGCTCTTTCTGTCCATTGGGCTGCCTACCCAATCTGCATCTGTGAAACCATGCAACTTCACCTCATCTGTCTTTCTGTACCATAAGCCATACTCAAATGTGACCTTGAGATATCTCAGGACATGCTTGCCCACCTTCCAAAAGAGCTTGGTAGGCTTAACCATCACTTGACTAAGTTGGTTCACCACATAGCAAATGTTCAATCTTTTATTAATTAAATACATGAGCGAACCCACCAACTATCGATAGACAATAGCATCCACTACCTCTGTTGATGTAGCATCCTCTTTCGTCCAATTTCCTAGAAGAGGAGTATCCATGGGTTTGCAGCCCTCCATGTGAAACTTATTGAGTATCTCCCTTGCATACTTGCCTTGAGACACAAACATTTCACCATCTCGCTGCCATATTTCCAATCTAAGGAAATAGTGAAGGAGACACATATCCTTCATCTCAAACTCGTTTTCAAGGTCCTCATTGCATGAGTGCATCAACTACTCATCACTAGTTAGTATTAAATCATCGACATAAATAACAATGATTAAAATCTTACCCTCCACCAAAATTTGGTATAGATTTGCATCCGCCTCACTCTTGGTGAAGCCAAGTCCAGTGAAATAGTTGTCGATCCGAGTGTACCAAGCATGGTGTGCTTGCTTCAGCCCATACAATGCTCTTTTGAGTCTGCGCACATGCGACTCGCTGCTGAAGATATAAAATCCTTCAGGATGCTCAATGTACACTTATTCCTCAATGATCCCGTTAAGGAACGCAGTCTTCACATCCATCTGATGAATGTGCCAACCCATTTGCGCTGAGAGAGCAAGGACGGTCCTTATGGAAGAATACTGTGTGACAGGTGCAAAGGTATTCATAATCAATCCCTTCGATTTGTGAGAAGCCCCGAGCCACAAATCTTGCCTTATAATTCTCAACACTCCCATCAGCAGCTTTCTTTACCTTGTGGATCCATCTTGAACCTACCACTGATTTATCAACCGGCCTTGGAACAATTTCCCAAGCACTGTTTCTGATAATGGAGTCATACTCCTCCACCATTTCATCTACCCATGTGGGCTCCTACACTACTTCCTGAAAGGAAGATGTCTCTGTCACAATACATTTTATCATGAGAGCTATGTATCCAGTGAAACGATTAGGTGACTATCTCTATTTGCGCTGTGAAGTAGGGACTCCTACATTCTGTGCCGCATCAAGCTTCAGCCTCTTAGCTTCTATGGTATGCCTTCTTCCTGTTCTGATGTTTTGCTCTGTGTGAGTTGACTCCTCCACTCCATGATCCTCCTCCTATGTATAATCCACATCTATAGGCTCATCTTTGGGAACCAAAAGTTCCTCCTCTGCATACAATTCTTGCTCCCTCTCAAGCTACAACTTCATGGATTTCTCCTCATTGAATTTTATATCTCGTCGCACCACAATCATTTGAATGTTTGGAAAATACACATGATAATTATGGGGTGTTTCTGTGTACACCACAAATATTCCAACTTCAGCAGTCAGCTCCAGCTTCTTCCTGGCATTCTTGGTCACATGCACATAAACAGATGAGTCAAAAATATTGAACTGAGAAACATCTGGTTTCTTACCAGTAAAAGCTTCTTCAGGTGTACGCATGCTAAGTACTCTATGAGGACAACGGTTTTGCACATAAACCACAGTGTTGCATGCTTCCACCCACAAGTGCATTGGTAGGCCTTGATCATGCAACATAGCTCGTGCAACACCCATGATTGTTCTGTTCTTCCTCTCCTCAATCTCATTCTGTTGTGGGTTATGAGGCGCTATGAGTTCTCTCTGAATTCTTTCTTTGCTACAAAAGTCTTTGAATTCATTTGAGATATATTCACCACCATTATCACTCCGCAGAGCCTTCACTTGCTTCCCTGAATCTTTCTCCACCAATTCTTTTAACTCACAAAAATTTGAGAATGTTTTATCCTTCTTCTGCATGAAGAAGATCCATATTCTATGAGAATAGTCATCAACAAAAATAACAGAATACCTATGTTTTCTTGTTGAAGCAATCAAGAATGGCCCACACACGTCTGTGTGAACTCTCTCCACTATCACCGAAGCATGGTTATCCTTTTCATGAAAGTTTGTATTCACAAACTTACCCATAGTACATCCATTGCAATGATCTAACTGTATAAGTGTACCCTTGGGAATTATAGTATAAATCTGCTGCAAAATCTTCAGGGTGCCATGGTCAGGATGGCCCAATCGCCTATGCCATAATTCGCACTCATCCCGGCTTACCACTTATTTTTCTTTTCCCACCATTGCAGTGCAACCATCTACCTCCAACTTGTCAATATTCTTAACTCAAATCCCTATCTTCTTGGTTTGATCCATTGTTTTACATTGTAGGAACGCTTTTCCATCACTGAAAACAACGTCATAACCTATGTCCTCCAACATCGCGACTGAGACCAAGTTCTTCTTTAGACCTGGAACATGCATAACATCTTTCAACAGAAATGGTTTACCTGAATCCCTCTCAAAGGTAATGGTACCAATGCCGGTCGCATTGTATTGTCCATCGTTTCCCATCTCTATATGGAGATCTTTCTCCTCCAAGTCACTGAAAAGCTCCTTATCTTCCGTCATGTGGAAGGAAGCACCACTATCAAGATACCACACCGATCCCATTGCTATTGAAACCAAGCATGCGATCAAAGAAATCAAGTTCAAATTATGAGGCAAAGGCTTCACTAGCTACAACTCCAGCAGCCTTCTTGTTATTCTTTTTCTGTTGGCAGTTAGTGGCGAGATGCCTATGTTCGTGATAGTGAAAACACTTCACCTTGGAAAAATATAGCTTCTTGCCTTTAGCCTAAAATTTTGAGAGGAATTTCTTCCCCTTCCCTTTCCTTGCTTTGGCATCCAAAGAACAATCCTCTTCATCATCATGCTTTGATGAATGGCCATCCTTGGTGTTATACCTGAACTCCTCCTGCACTAGATCAGAGCACAGTCATTCCCAATCTGGCAGTTTTTCCCATCCGTTGACAAAGTCTTGATAACTATGCCAACTCTTAGGAAGTCCCAAGAGAGCCAAAATCACCAAATCATCATCATCAACTATGATTCCCACACTTCCCAGTTCATCCTGACATTGGACAAAATTTGTGAGATACTTTGGAATATTGTCGCCCTTCTCCATCTTAATTTTCTGAGTTTATCCTTCAGCGCCAATTTCCTATGGTCACTACTACTTTGGAAAAGATCCATCAAAGCCTTCCACATTGTAAATGGAGTGGCTTTCCCATTAAGTCTTGAGACAATATGGTCTCTCACACCTTCCAATAGAATCCTTCTCGTCTTTGCTACTTTCTTTTGCCAGGCATAAAGTAATGAAGCATCCATCAAAGTGGGCTTAGGAACATCACTGTCGATGAATTCCTTCAAGTGATTATCTTCAAGCACCACCTCCATCCTATCCTTCCATGCAATGTAGTTCGAGCTTCCCTCGAGTGCATACTCTAACTGCAAACCATTGAAAGTCATTTCGATGTTTACTCAACTATGGCACCAAGAAATTCTTGCAACAAATTCGAATTTTTTCCACCAACAAAACTCAACACTGCTTCAATATTGCAATCTTCTCTACTCTGATACCATGTAGAAATTTAATAAATACTGTGATGTATTACTAGACTCTCCTGATCTACCAATTATATCCACTGTTAAATACATAATCCTTCTACTTAATTATTTGCGGAAAATTAATCGCCAATTGCAAACACATGAAGAAAAATCAATTGCACATAACAAGATGTTTTTACCAGGAAAGCATAAAGCTAAAAACCCCAACTATCATATATTATGTATATCATGGATCATAAAAAAATCTCATACAAAGCTCTACTCCAAGAGCTCTCAGTACAATGTAAAATCGTCTCAAACTATCATACAAAAATTGGCTCACACATGCATCGATTAACTACCTCCTGACAGCCTCCCACCACTACGCAATCCCTACTAAATAAGATCCCTAAATGAATTCGATCTTGCCTTGCATTGATTTCACAATCCTCATTGGCATCTCCAATGTGTGTGTAGATGCATTGAATGTACCATTATAGTCACAACTGATAGTCAACCAGACCCTTTCACCTATCTCTCCACTAGGTCTCCATTGGATCTGACATGCATGTAGTTAACAGTAGTATTTCTTCAGTTGCATGTGAGACCACTGCTTGTGAATTAATTAAATAATTAATTCACTGATATCTCACTAGTGTTAATAATTAGTTACAACTAGCACAACTAAGTTAAACTCACTTAAATGAGTTAAACTAAATAACAACTCACATAACTACACATCCAAATCTTTTACAACTTTGTATCACTCAGTTTCAACGGAGTCCACTCTGCATGTCCCACCAACCAACCTTGGAAATCATAATTCCTTTAATCAACTAGTTTGCCACATCGGTTAACTAAAATCAAGTGCTTCAAGAGAATATATTCTTATTTATTGTTTGATTATTATTAAGGGCTAATAATAATCGACATGCATTCTATTTTTAGATATGTGATCTATAAATAGACTCCTATTATAAATAGATTTTTCTCAACATTCTAAAAATAGGCATACACCTAAAAATATCCTGTGGGCCCCACCTAGTGTAGGTGCTTATTTTTCACTAGGATCATCATCTTGTTGAATCTCAAGACATTGATGTCTGCCAGCGGATCCTGTTGCAGATGCTTGAAATCCCTCCTTAGCCTCTTCCTCGCAGGCATTGACATGGCTAAAACTACCCACTACTCCTCCTAGTCCTCGCCCGACTAACGAGATTAGATCCTTTTGCAGTCTAAGCTTGGAGTCGATCTGTAGGCTACCATGGATCAAAGCAAAGACATGTTACCAAGAACTCTCAGATCTGCACAAGCCTTTCTCTCACAAGCTATGCGTTGTCAGATTCGTTGAAGTGAAAGTGTTGTGGCCTACAATTGCCATTCATGGCTCTCCAAAATGCCTATCAAATTGTGGTTTAGCGTTGTGTCAGACTTGACTATATTTTTGTCTCTAGTTCTATGATGGGCTTCCGAATCATGGCTTCAGTGTGATTTTTCATGGCTTTGTGCTATGCTCTATTCCATATACCTACATCACTAGTATACGACTCCCTCAGTCCTCGCAATCGGTAACACCTCTCCATACCGACAGTCCCATAGCTCGGTTACTCCATACCACCATTTTATCCATCACAATTTTGCGAGAAAGAGCCTCATCTGTAAAGAGTCGAGAAAGGCCAAATTAGTTATTGTTGATTGCACTTAAGGTAACAGGATATCTGTCGCTATAATATTTCTCCATTGTCACTTTTCAATCACTGTACCATTGCTCGACTGTGAGGGTTTTTAGTTGCAACAAAAATATCATTATTTGAGTTGTTGACCCCATTCCATATCAACCATATGGCACAAAGGTTGATCTCGTGGACCGAAATCAAGTATAAATATAGTCCAACCTCCTAGACATTTGTGTGAATACCGCTACAAGGTAGGAATTTGGGTCTAATTATTCTTAAAAAGAGTTATATTCTGAACCAAACTTTTATATTATTATTATAATGATGGAAGATCTATGTTGAGATCATTATATATGTGTGTGTATTCTTAAGACGGTCGTTATATTGTTAAGAGCTAGTTACTACTACTCTATTACTCTAAGTTGAATTGCATGATTGGAAAGCACAAATCTGAGCTACATTATTTATCTAAGGGTACCTTTCATTTACAAATTGGAATGAGTCGTGAACCTTAGGCCTAATTCTAGGCATTGATTATTGTAAGTTCTTCATTCTTTGAAGTAGTACTTATGAAAATGACCAAAATAAAAACTATATTAGAGTTATTTAAGACTCTGATATTCTGTTCTGCTGAAGACACAATCAAAATCGACAAAACCACACTTGTCAACATTCAAATATGTCTACAAAATGCACATGAGAAAATTGATATTTTGCAGCTTGAATCTCAACTACAACAAGAGGAGTTACAACAAAAGAGTTGTCATTCTGAACTTGTTTTTGTTCAGAAAAATGAAACAAACTCTGATCAGCAACAAGATATTGGTCAGATGATTGAGCCCAGTACAAGAGTAGATTTGTATGAAGATGCAGAAGCTCACGCTTCACCTCCCAAGCCCATCATCAGAACTTGGGAAGAGCTTGTCCACAACAAGCACATAACAAGTCTTGGATATGCCAAGGAGTTGTCCTTTCATATTCCAGACTTCTCCAAGCCCATAAAATTTTAGAGTGCTATGTTTCTTTATGACAGTTCACCTTCAGCTGTTCCAGATCCTGCTCCTCTTCCACAACAGCAACAAAATATTGTAAAATTCCAACACTATGATCAAGTTGGCCATATGAAAGATCATTGTTTCGATCTTCACCCATGCAAGCACTATGGTCAGCACACCCATTCTTCACACATATGCTTTAGAAACAAGCCTCCTACAAGAACAAAGATTCATCTTGGATGGATCGCTTCTTTGAAATGGACATCAACAACCAAGAAGATGTTTAAGTGATATGTCAGAACTTGTTCTAGAGTATTAAACAATATTGGAGTTGATTTTTCGCCATCATCTCACCTTGTACCTGACAAGGGGGAAAATTGTGGTCATCTACAAGCTTTGAATCCACATCAAGCGAGCTTGAGCCACAACCTGTCATTCCAAATTCAGAGTTGTAGCTAGAGACACAGCACATCAAGTGAGTTTGAGCCACAATTTCTCATTCCAGATTCAGAGTTATAGCCAGAGACACAAATGCCCATGAGCATGCCTTTAGTTGGTGGTCAACCTTAAACCATCTATGCGAGGTTGATATTATTCCTCTTCAAATAATTTGGGATACTTTCTCTAGTAGAAGACTTCAGTTTCTTGCCATTTTTGGTAGATTTCCAGGAAATGAATCAAGCATTCCAGAGTTGGTGGTCATCCTTAAAACATCATAGGTTGTATACCTCCCTTCTTGTATGTTGAAGTTCTCCCTCTTCAAAATATGAGGAGCACTTCCTCTAGCAGAAGGCCTCAACTTCTTGCTAGATTTGGAAGAGTTTCAGACACTACACTAAGCGTTCCAGTGTTGGCGGTCATCCTTAAACCACCTCTTTATGCCAACATTTCAGAGAGCTCATTCAGCCTTAGTGCTTCCATGCATATTTTTCATATTTGTATTACAGCTCCCTTCTTGGACTCACACATACCCCTTCAGATTAAGGGGGGGGAACGTTGGACACCTAATCCTCTATGGGTAGGTGTGGAAGGCGAATATTCAAAGAGGAGTCGAAGTGACCTTGGAATGTGGAATACAAGAGTCGTAACAATGTAATATAAATGTACATCTATGGTTAATAGAAACACAACTCATGCATATATTTCCCTATCTTTTCTATTCTTTCCTTATGTGTGTTTTCCATCAAATATTTAACAAATACAGTTATACTTACAATTGTGCAATGAAATACATATCATTTTAGTATATATCATCGCAAAATTTTCACCTTCAACACTTTATTGAAATTACATATGTCACTGAATTCAACCCATGTTATACTTGAGCACACCAAGATGACTTTCATGCTATACTCTAGTAGATGTATCTAAAAAAATATTAAAGTTTCATATACAACCTTAATGGATTCCTTAGTGATAACTATAAATTAAACCTTTCCTATGATTCGACTAAGATCATGATCTTACTCTGATATAAGTCCTTCAACGAAGCATATTTTTCTTCAAAGTTTATTTTGGTGATCATTTCCTCTAACTAAGGTTTACAAGAATGATTCCAAATTAAAACCTTTTATCGTTGTAGGTAAATTAAGCGATGGTATATACCTCAATCATTAAAGTACATACTTCTAGATTCGATGGTCTCCTTGTAGGTTAGCATTCCCACGTATAACTCAACATCAATGTAGTGTATATGCATGCTTTCTTGGTGGCTAGAGAAGATATTCAATAATTCAAACCAATTTTTCTTATTATTATCATTGCAACATGACATTGGAGATCATACACAACTCATATCACGCAGTTCCTTTGTCAGTTTTACAAGCTTCAACAAAAACAAAAATCCATGCTTTTTCAAACCCTTGAACTAGGGCTAAGGTTACTTGGTCTAAGCCAAGAAACTCAACCTTTTCAACAATCATTGTACCAACAATTTATTTTTCTTCAAGAGCTCACACAAGTATTTCATGGTGGTATGGCTCAAATTTTTTGAAATAGAAATACAATACATTTGCTTCTTTCTAGATTTCATATCTAATACTTCTCGATCATTGGATTCCTTCTCAACTTTAATTTGGACTCGAAGATAAGCATAAAATATCTCTTAGAAACACATCCTTTCACAAAGTATTGTTATAGGATATGACTCCCAGATATGTCCAAATGAGGTTGAAATAGATTCTATAATTAATGGGCCACAAAGGATAATAAAATTGGTCCCAAAGGTCTTCTCAATCTATATTAAACAAAATTTAAGGGTTTTGACACTCTCTCCACAGATGCAAAAGGACTTGATGGATTTCCTCAAATAACCTTATATTTTAAACTTTTTGAAACTCAGAATGCTTCAATACCTGAGGTTTATTTAAGTCCTTTAGCATATTGACATCTGGCTTCGGTCTTTCAAGAGATTTAGAACTTTTTTGGTCCTTCTATCTAAGAATTTCACCCCTTCTTCAAGGAGAAATTAGAGACTTGGAATTATTTTGATCAACAGACATGAAGGCTTGATTAGTTCTAGGGAAAATTTCCTTCTTAAGGATCTTAGATCTTGACAAGGCTACTCTTTTACTCATGCTCTGATACCATGTTGATTTTCCATATATCTTCTAAAATGATAATTACTTCTTATGATACCATGTTGATTTTTCATAGGTCTTCTAAATTGATAATTAATTCTTATGATTTTTTAATTTAATCTTTCTTTAATTCTCATTTATCATAAAGTAATTACATAAAATACATCAACAAAAATTCCAGTAGGATCATAGAGAGACATCCAAACAAGAACACAATGTTTTTACCCTGGGAAAACCCACATGGGAAAAAACCAAATAACCTTTTCGTTAGAGAAATTGTTCAAGTCAATATAGATACATATAATATTTTTAATCAAATATAAGGTCAAACTGGACATAAAAAACCCTAGTATTACATGGATAAACAAAGATTAGTGACCTCAGAATTTTAGGTCAATTCTGTCACAGAAGGATTTTGGCCTTCCTTAAAAATATATGTCGCTTGAGGAGATTTTTTTCTACCTCATAAATTTTCAGTCTGTTACCCAATTTGATCTACTCAGAAGATATATTTGGTCTTATTAATTAATCAATCTCAAAATATAACCTTCATTCTGTCCATAAGCTCAATTTTCTCCAAATGAATTTTCGCTTAGTGATCCAAATTGATGATGTGAGGAGGAAGCTGTGTAGCATATAAATCGTGATTATGGAGGTCGAATGGGTGCCTCTAGAATTTGGGCCAAGTTATATTATAGGATGACCAACCAATTAATATTTTGAGCAAAAATTCAAATTTAAAATTCACAACTTTCGCTTTTAAAACTGACATGAAGAATATGTCATATATTTTATCTCTTGACAATAATGCAAAGAACGTGCACTTTATATTTATAATTACAATTAAATCAAGGGATTAAATATTAATTATGAATATCGACCATAGCTTAAAAATTAAACATAATGTCCATGCTAAAATACAAGGCATTAGATCCCGACATATTCATCATATAATTTTTCCTAGGATTATTGGCACTTCCTTGGCAAAGAAATTCATGACCTAGTGGAGGAATCTCATATGTGCTCTTTATTTCTAGCATTGAATGCCATGCTATTAACACTGGAACCCAAGTCTAATAAGTCCCATGATATTGGTAGTGTTAAACCAATAGCCTTATGAAATTTGATATATAATATTATTTCAAAAGTCATTGAAAATTGTTGAAATTCGCACCTGCGAAATCTAATTTCAGTGGAGTAAATCGGTTATGTGGAGGGTAGATAAATCTTGGATGAAATAATAGTAGCCCATGAGGTCCTCCATTCATTTAAAATCTAAAAAGGTGGAAATTATAATTGAGATTTACATATCTAAGGCCTTTGACAAACTTAGTTGGGCTTAACTCTTTTGTGTTCTCATAGCCTTTGGTTTGGATTAACTATGTAGGAGATTTTTTTGTAACCCCTTTCTTCATAATGATGCTCAACAAATCTCCTTCCTATACATTTGTCTTCACATAGAATTTGACAAGGTGATCCTCTCTCGCCATTATTATTTATTCTTGTTGAAAAAGGGCTGGGACACACAATAAAATAAACAATATCATAAGGAGACAAAATGATTAAGACTCTATGACAATAATCTTCCCATATTGCATTAGCAGTTTGTTAATGATATAATGCTAATGGGAGTTCCTACAACAAGAGAATTTAAAGCTCTAAAAAATAACTTGGAATACTTTATGGAGACTTCAAGTACATAAATTAACACGAGTAAATCTCAAATTTATTTCTTTGATAGTAACTCAGGAGTGCAAGGGAACCTAACTAGATGGTTGGGTTTTTAATGTATTTGTATCCCTGTTAAATATTTGGTGGTGCATTTGGTATAAAACTCCCTTAGAATTATTCATTTGAAGGAATTAGTCCATTAAATATCCAAAAAATTGGATTTTTTGACCTTTAGATCTCTAAATTATGTTGGTAGATTAGTCTTGCAAGCCCTTCGAGTGTATCTTCTCTCTATGTTGGCAGTCCCCAAAGGAATCCTCATATCAATCAAGGTTATTTATAGATCATTTCTTTGGGGAGGGGATATGTAGGAAAGAAAATGGGCCCTTGTAGCTTGGGATAAATTATGTCATCCTAAAATCATGGGAGGTCTTGGTCTTTGTGATTTGGAAATTCTAAATGAAATTTTTGGGGGTATTTATGGTGGAGGTGGATCCAAGGTGATGAGGAGTTATCAAGGAAATTTTAAAGTAGGGAATATTTCCTGTATCAATCATGGAAACACTAATTGAGAGATTAAAAACCTTTTCAAGGATCATCAATATGGAATGTGGCCAACATTAATAAATTCGTCATACAAAGACATTATTTTTGGAATTTTTGAGAGGGAAAGTATTCCTTTTTTTGGATGGATTCATGGAATCAGTATGCAAAGCTTAGTGGCAGGGCATATTTCTTGCTATAGAAGAGATTGTGAAATCTAGAGGTCTCTTGAAAATAGTAGATTATTGGCATCAGAAAACTGAGCACACTCCTTGGAGAGAATGAAAAAAAGGAAAGTTAGCTTCAAACTATTTATCAAGACAATATAGACACATTAATGGAATAGCTTCCAGTAGCAGGGGCAGCAAAGGCAAGAGCAAGGTTATCCTAATATTTCAGCGGTCGGCCAGGGAGAATATCTAGTGTTTATAAGGATTGGGTCATAGCTAGGTGGGTGGGGTGCATGACTATCACAAACAAAAGAAGGGTATGCTTACAATCAACTAGCTACAAGTCACATCGATCTTCCTCATTAACCAATTTTGAAATATGTTTATGCTTAGAACTCATGGCCCAAAGTCACCCATTTTCTTTGGTTGTTAGTACATAAAAGAGCCTTTACATGGGATAAAATCATACGTAGAGGATTTAAAGGCTTTTCCCTGTGTTTTTTTGTGTAGATTAGATGTAGAGGGCATGGAAAAAATAATCAACACAAGTGATTTTATTGAAACTTTATGGTCATAACTCTTCATCTTATTCAAAAAGTTAAAAGTTGGAGATTCTTTATGAAAAAGAATCATATTGTAAGTCGACCTTGGGCCCTCATTCTAGGGTTTTTTCTATGGAACATATGGAAGGAGAGGAAAAATTATGAAGATCTAGGAAAAAACATTGCAAAGTGTTCAGGAAATAGTTCTACTACACCTTTAGTGATTGTTGCATTGGGAAGCTAAATGTTTGGATTCCATAGTTTTGAATAACATCTAGTTGTTTCCAACTGCTTTCATCTATTCTTTGCCTCTAAGAATACCATCTTCTAGTTATCCTACCTCCTAGATCCTTCCTCCCCATGGATTCCTTAAACCTAAGTTTGATGGGGCATCTAAAGAACATCTAGGTTGTACTGGTTTTGGAGGAATCTTCTATAACAACCATGGGAAACCAATGTTTCTATTAATATATAGTATGATACATTCAATAAAGAACACAAACAAATTTCTAGTTCTAGAGATTGGCCTTAGTATTGCATCATCACAGGACTTCTCTAGGCTAATTGTGGAGGGAAATTTTCAACTAGTCATTTGAGGAGTAAGGAAATTGATCAAATGATCTTCAACAAAAAAAAAAATTCCACAACTAGATATTAAAGAAATATATCGCACACATTGACCATATAATACATTTGATTCTAGTCATTATTCTCTCTCGTGTTAAGAGAAATATCAAGAAACCCCATTGGGGGTTGAAGAACATTAAGGACTAGCTAGGATTGAGGAGCAACATTGCAACAAATGAAATCATTTACCTCCAATCAATCTAGCCATTCCAGAAATTATTGATATTTCCACGTCCTCTTTGGTTTCAATTAACTTAAGGTTTTTTCTACTTCACTTGGAATTTACTAGTACTATGGCATAATACATTTCATAATGAAGTCTTAAGTCTTGTATGTATCTCGTTAGTATATAAACATTTAAGATAAAAAAAATATTAAATTTTGCCATTGATCTAATTTCCAATATGAAAAACCATAACAAAAAATTTATTTATAAAACAAAATTAATCTAATATTAATTTAATTAAAAAAAATATTTAAAAAAATATCACAGTGTAATTATGCAACAAAATTACCATTTTTGGTTCTTCAATATTAATATATAATTAATTACCTTAAATTTTTATTCTTGAAATATCTCGAAAATATAAGATATAAAAAAATCAAACAAAAGTTTATCAAAACCCATTTATATTTTAAAAATAAAATAATTTTAAAATAAATTAAACTAAATTTTTTTTGATAAAGATTTATATCAATAAAATAACATAGAACCTTTTCGGTTAAAATTTTCCTCTCTCCTCTCTCTTTTTGTCTTTTATTTTTTATTTTTTATAATAATTCATTGAACTTTTAATTACTCTTTAAACATCTTATTAGCAATCTATTTTACCCCGTTCAATTAAAATTTCTACATCCATAAAACCCTTCATTAAGATAATAAAATATTTCTTTCTTAAATTTTGCTAATATCCATAAATCCTTTAATCTTCATAAAACAATTTCTTAAAACTTCTCTTAATAAATTTGAATCTACGTTCGTAAATAACAATGAAAACTTAAAACCCTTTCTTAAACCTCCCAGAAGACACTGACATATTCCCTTAAAACCCTTTTAAACGTCCGAAAAGACACTCACATATTTCCTCCTATTTTGCTCGCATAAATAACTGAAATTTATGCCATTCCCATTATTGCTATCACTGAAGCTCCGCTTTTACAACAATTAAATATCCCTATCCTGAATTTCTTTTTGAATTTAATGCTTTCATTAAAACTTCCAGGTATGTCACTGAGATAACAAAGCATTTAAGAAGCCACTGAGATTAATGTACATAAATATGCTAGTTTCTGGGATTTTGAACGATGCATTTAAAAAATGCAGGGATGTAAATACTCTTGTCATGTATTGAATTTGATCGGTTTTTTCTTTAAGCTGCAGGTACAAACACAGAAGAGTTCATTGCTTGGTGGAAAGTGATCAGGAGATCAAGTCCCTTGTAGAAAAATGATCAAAAATAAAGTTGCTCAGAATTGATCCGAACTAGATCAACTGGAAAGAGCTCGGAAAACGATCCTGTAGACGTGAACGGCACTGAAAACCGATTTCGTATGAAGAAGATATTCAGTTTTAAAGTTTCCAATTTCAATTAAAAAATGGCCAAAAATTGACTTTATAAAAAATATTTTTATTAAAAAAAATATTCCATAGAATATTTTGGGAATATTCTGTGGAATATTCCACAAAATATTCTATGAAATATTCCGTAGGTGGCCAATTACAAGGTGCCACGTGGCCAGCCTGGAGGCCGCCACGTGGCCCCAAGGTGGAATAGAATGGGCATTCAAAAAATTGTTTGAGCGCGGCAGGATTCGAACATGGGTCGGGCCAATGGAAACAAAACGTTTTAACCGTTGGACCACGTCATGGTTTTTTAATCAATGGGCGTGTAAGTGTATTAAAAATTTGAATGTTCTATTGGCGCGTTTAACCGCGTAGGACGTGGTCCCGTGGAGTTAGCGCTCAAGTGCAGAGTTTAATTAATATTACGGTTTAAACTTTATTAAAGCCGCGTTTAACTCAAAGTTTCTTTCAACATACTCCGGAGGTTGAGGTCATGTGGCCTGGTTTGTTAGCCCCCCACGACTGGCGGTTCCCTAAATTTAGCGCCGAACTCCATTTTTGTCAGGCTATCTGGTAGTTAGCCAGACTTAGCTGGAGTGAATCTAGGGCAAACTTCAGTTAGCCATAACTTTGGCTAGGGAAGTCCTTTTGGGACGATTGTTTTTTTGATTTTAGGGTATTGAAGCATTCTGGAGCTGTTGGGAGTGTTTTTAGAGCCATCAGGATGCTATATCAGTGATTTTACCAGTGATTTTGGTTGTGGAGCCACTAGGGCCTAATGAAAGATCAGCTGTTTTGGACTATACTCATCCAATGGAGGTGAATGAATAGTCGATTTATACTGATTTCAGCCTTCTATTTCTAAATTTGCAGCTTATTTTTCCTTTTGAGGCTTTCTACATAGTGTAATTCATATTTGAGCATTAATGAAAAAGGGAAAAGCCTAATTAGAGGCTTTTAGACCCAGCAGAGGTAGCCCAAGAGAGGGGTGAACTGCTTAAAAAAATTCTTACTGTCATGCTGTGTATTTTTGTTGTTATATTTCAGATTCTTCTATATTACATAGTAACTTTTCATAAGTACACTTTTCCCAAGCAGCATTATACAGTGAACAAAACTCATTAGTTCAACTTCAAACCACATTACTTCATTTGCATAATACTTAAACTTTCTTATTCACACATAAAATTTGGATTAATGAATACTTTGCACATAAAAAAATAATTTCATTGATCAGATCTATTTCAGTGATTACATTTTATTTCTTTAGGCAGAGCCAGTTTGTGGGCCAGAAGCTTCTGGTTTCATCCTTTCTAGTAAAGGTGAAATAACCAGTAAAAGCCCCTTACTGTCAATCTCTATATGAGAAATACTTTGTTCTCACAATTTCATATCAGGTTGGTATCAAAGCTCTAGGTTTTTGCTTAAGAGTTTGTGAAATTTGTGCAAGTAAATTGTGTTATTCTGCAAAATTTGATGCTCACTAGGCTGAAATTGAAAAGAGGGGAATGTCAATTGGTTAGAGACCAAGTTAATCCTCAGCCAATGAGGGCTAGAGTGCCATTACATCCACCTTCCATTTCATCCTCAACAGCCTTAGAATCAGCCACAAACATGTCTTCCAGTGAAGGAGAAGTACATGAGGAAATGGATCCCAAGGAAGAAGAAAGAGTCTTTAGAAAAGCTTTCTTGGACATGACTGAGATGGTTAAGATCCTATAATAGGAGAGAAATGATAGGATTGTTGGAGAAGGGTCTAGAAACCAAAGAGAAGAAGGATATTCTTCAGGAGGAAAGAAAGACAAAGATGAGTCTAAGAAAGGGAATGGAGGAAATGGTGACCCACCATCTCCATCGTCATCCTCATCCTCCACATCATCCTCTTCAACTTCTAAAAATCAGTCACACAAAACAAATACATCTCTTAAAAATCCTTTGTTAAAGCTTGATGTGAAGTTTGAGTTGTCGATGTTTAATGGTGATGTGAATGCAAAAAAATTGGATCACTGGATTAGATAGCTAGAAGTCTATCTAAGGATTCAAAATTTGCATGATGATGAAACAAAAATCCAATTAGCCTCTTTGAGAATGGATGGAGCAGCTTTGGTTTGGTGGGAAGCCAAAACCAAGGAGGAAATTAAAAAGCATGGTAAGATAAATCTAAATTGGAATGAGTTTATTACAGCTATTAAGAAACAGTTTTATCCTCTTGCTCATATTCAGAAAGAAATCATGAATTGGAAAAATTTTAGGCAAATTAAGGGTCAAAATGTGCAATATTATACCCAAGAGTTTATAAGGAGAGCACTTCTACTTGGAGTAGACTTAAAAGGTCAAGACACCTTGTTGAAATACATAGGAGGTTTGCACAGTTACCTTAAACATACTATCCTAATGTTCAATCCTACCAGCTTAGATGAAGTTTGTGTGCAGGCTACACATTTAGAAGCTAGAGGAAAGAATACTTTTGATGAGGGTAGAAACAAGACTTTCAAAGGAAAGAACAAAGAGAAAAACAAAGGAAAAGGCAAGAAAATGCATCTATCAAACAAGAGGGTGAAAAGGTCATTTGTAAACATTTTTCAAAGAGTGGCCATGAAGAGAAAAACTGTTGGAAACTTCATCCTGAAAAAAGAAACCAGTTTAACAAAAACAAGTGCAAGAAGAAACATGCAGCTACTACAACTACACCACAAGATTTAGGTGATGATTCAGGTGACGAAACAAAAATTGCAGCCATGGGTTTGAAAAGTTTGAAAGGGAAGGAAATTGAAACTCAAGAAAGTGCTAGTTCTTCAAACTGTCATACACAAGCTCCTAATGAGGAAGAAAGAATTGAACTGTTCCATGTGAGGGTAGTTTCAAAACATACCAAAATTGACACACTATTTGACAGTGGGTCACAAGCTAACCTCATATCAGAAGACTTGGTCAAGCAACTTAAACTTGAGACCATTCCACATCTGAAGCCTTATCCACCTGGGTGGATATGCAAGGATGCCAACTTGCAAGTCTCAAGGAAGTGCATATTGCGCTTTGCAATAACTGCACACTTTATTGACACAGTTGAACTTTATGTGGTGCCGCTTGATATATCTGGTATTGTTTTGGGAAGTCCTTACTTGTTTGATAGGAAAGCGATCTTCTATCACCATGAAAAAAAATATCATCTTTTCAAAGATGGCAAGGAGTTTATTGTCAGAGCTCATCGCAAGAAGACAAATGTTGCAATGGTAAATGTAGGACAGGTAAAAAGGCTAGTAAATTCAAGCAAGAGTTTTGTACTTCTTATGGTCAAGCCAAAGGTTGATGTGAATCATGAGTCATTTGAAAATTGTGATGCAAAGCTTAAATCTGATTTATATGATGTAGTTGATGCACATCATGAGATGTTTCAGGAACCAACAGGTTTGCCTCCTAAAAGGGAGATTCAGCATGAAATCCATTTACATCTAGATTGTCCTCTTCCTAACATAGGCATGTATCGTACGTCTGTTATGGATAATGCTGAAATAAAGAAGCAGATTAAAGAGTTGTTGGACAAGGGTTTCATAAGGCCAAGCACTTCGCCATGTGGGTCACCGATAGTGTTGATTCCGAAGAAAGATGGGACTTGGCGTATGTGTGTTGACTTCAGAGCTTTGAACAAGATAACAGTAAAGAATCGTTACCCACTTCCAAGAATAGATGATTTGTTAGATCAGCTGAAAGATGAAAGATATTTCACTAAGTTAGAATTAAGAAGTGGTTATCATCAAGTGAGAATTGAAGAAAGCGACATTTGGAAGACAGCTTTCAAAACCAAACAAGGACTCTTTGAGTGGCTTGTGATGCCGTTTGGTTTATGCAATGCACCTGGAATTTTCATGTGGGTAATGGATGATGTCTTACGTCCTTTTGTTGATGATTTTTTTATTTTCTACTTAGATGACATCTTGATTTTCAGCAAGACAAGAGAAGATCATTTCATGCATGTCAGTAAAGTACTTGATGTTTTGAATAAAAATCAGTTATTTCTTAAGATGTCAAAGTGTGAATTTGGAAAGACTTCTTTGCTTTATTTGGGACACATAGTAGGTGGAGGCGCTTTGAGAATTGATCCTTCCAAAGTAGAAGCCATTGTGAATTGGATTACTCCCAAGTCCATTACAAAGGTAAGAAGTTTTTTGGGTGCAACTCTGTATTGGAGAAAGTTTATTGCTAACTTTTCTGCTATAGCAGCTCCTATGCATGCAGTGACAAGTGTGAAGCATGCTTTCCAATGGGGAAGTAAGCAACAAAAAGATTTCAAATATTTGAAAGAAAAGATCAGTTCAGCTCCGGTTCTTGCATTACCGGATTTGAGACAGCCATTCGAGATTCAAATAGATGCTAGTGATTATGCCATGGGTGCAGTTCTCTTACAACATGGTAAGCCTATCGCTTTTCATTATGAGACATTTAATGGTGTTGTTGTGAATTATCCTACATATGATAAGGAGTTGTATGTGTTGGTACAAAGTGTCAAAAAGTGGAAGCACTATTTGATGGGAAAAGAAACAATTGTGCATACCGACCATCAGCCTTTACAGTATTTGCAGTCGCAAAGTAAATTGCAGCAGTCACGACATTTCAGATGGATGGGTTTCCTACAACAATTTCACTTGGTAATAAGGTACAAGAAAGGTATTCTCAATAAAGTTGTTGATATGCTTTCAAGGCCTATTATTAGTGCTAGTATTTTTCTTAAGAATGATTCTATTGTGCATGAAATCTACATAGAACAGTATGCATCAGATGATGATTTTAAAGAGGTGTATGCTAACTTGAGTAAAGGGAATCATGTTGAGGAGAATGATTATCATTTGTATAACAATTTGCTGTTTCACTTGGGAAAGTTATGTATACCACAGGGAGAGAGATTAAGCATGATGAGAGAAGCTCATTCTTCTCTTATTGCTGGTGATTTCGGTGTAAGAAAAACGGTGGCACATCTGCAGAGGTATCACTATTGGCCTCGCATGGTAGATAGTGTTACACGTTTCATTAGAGGTTTTTCATTATGTGCTACAAGAAAGCCTAGCAATGGGAAGCTTGGATGGTATACGCCATTGTCGGTACCTTCTAGACCATGGGAAAGTGTTTCTATGGATTTTGTTGGGGGATTACCATTATCTAGAAAGCATCATGATTATATTTTTGTAGTAGTTGATCATTTCAGCAAGATGTGTATTCTTATGCCATGTAAGAAAACTATAACTGCTGAACAAACTGCTGATTTATATTTTCAACATGTATGAGTTCTTTATGGCTTGCCTACTTCTATTGTTAGTGACAGGGACTCCAGATTTGTTGGGAATTTTTGGTCCAATCTATGGAAGATGATGGACACCAAGTTGAAGAAGCGTACTACTTTCCATCCGCAAACAGATGGCCAAATAGAGGTAGTGAACAGAACCATTGTGCATATTTTGAGAGGGTATTGCAGCAAGCATCCCAAGCTTTGGGATGAGCATTTTCATTACATTCATCATGCTTACAACCGGGCCAAGCACTCTTCTACAAATATTTCGCCATTTGAAGCTTGTTTTGGATATTTTCCTAAGTCACCATTAGACTTCATTCTTGAGAAGGATATTGCCATTGATGGGCATAGTGACATTGACAAAGCTTGCATGTTCATTGAAAGAATTTAGCTCATTCATCAGCAAGTTCAAGAACATCTTGAAAAGAGTCAAGGCAAGTACAAAGAAAGACATGACAAACATAGAATTGATCACAAGTTTCAAGAAGGAGATGAGGTATGGTTGCATATAAGTAAGGATAGAATGTAAGGAGAAGGTAAAAAGCTGAAGCCTATTCGTTATGGTCCATTCAAAATCCTTAAACAAGTTGGAAATAATGCTTTTCAACTAGATTTTCCTTCATACATGCAAATGTATTCCGTTGTTAATGTGGAAATTTTACGTTTGTATGAACCTCCTCTTATTGATGATTCTGAAAATCATGTTTAGCTACCATCCATAGAATATTTCTCGCCAGAATTTTTGGATGAGTTGACAGAAGGACACACACTTCAAGAAGGGGAGATGTTGATTATCTAGGGGTTGGTTTAAAAGGCAGTAAACCAAGCAAAGCAAAGTGGATGGAGTTGGAACAGGTGAGGAGGCTATATCCTCACCTTCTTAACAGATAATTGAAAGCTTTTGAGGGTCCAAAAGCTTCCCATTTGGGAGGTGTGATCAGGAGATCAAGTCCCTTGTAGAAAAATGCTCAAAAATGAAGTTGCTTAGAATTGATCCAAACTAGATTGACTAGAAAGATCTCGGAAAAACGATCCTGTAGACGTGAACGACACTAAAAACGGACGTCGTATGAAGAAGATATTCAGCTTTAAAGTTTGCCAATTTCAATTAAAAAATGGCCAAAAATTGACTTTATAAAAAATATTTTTATTAAAAAAAAATATTCCACAGAATATTCTGGGAATATTCCACAAAATATTCTGTGAAGTATTCCATAGGTGGCCAATTACAGGGTGCCACGTGGCCATCCTAGAGGCCGCCACGTGGCCCCAAGGCGGAATGGAATGGGCATTCAAAAAATTGTTTGAGCGTGGCAGGATTTGAACGTGGGTCGAGCCAATGGAAACGGAACATTTTAACCATTGGACCACGTCATGGTTTGTTAATCAATGGGCACGGAAGTGTATTAAAAAGTTGAATGTTCTATTGGCGCGTTTAACCATGTGGGACGTGGTCCCGTGGAGTTAGCGCTCAAGTGTGGAGTTTAATTAATATTACGGTTTAAACTTTATTAAAGCCGCATTTAACTCAAAGTTTCTTTGACATACTCTGGAGGTTGCGGTCATGTGGCCCAGTTTGTTAGCCCCCCATGACTGGAGGTTCCCTAAATTTAGCGCCAAACTCCATTTTTGTTGGGCTATCTGGCAGTTAGCCAGACTTAGCTGGAGTGAATCTAGGGCAAACTTCAATTAGCCATAACGTTGGCTAGGGAAGTCCTTTTGGGACGATTTATTTATTTATTTTAGGGTATTGAAGCATTCTGGAGCTGTTGTGAGTGTTTGCAGAGCCATCAGGGTGCTCTATCAGTGATTTTACCAGCGATTTTGGTTGTGGAGCCACCAGGGCCTAATGAAAGATCAGTTGTTTTGGACTATACTCATCCAATGGAGGTGAATGAATAGTCGATTTATACTGATTTCAGCCTTCTGTTTCTGAATTTGCGGCTTATTTTGCCTTTTGAGGCTTTCTACATAGTGTAATTCATATTTTGAGCATTAATGAAAAAGGGAAAAGCCTAATTAGGGGCTTTTGTACCCAGTAGAGGTAGCCCAAGAGAGGGGTGAACTGCTTAAACAAATGCTTACTGTCATGCTGTGTATTTTTGCTGTTATATTTTAGATTCTTCTATATTAAATAGTAACTTTTCATAAGTACACTTTTCCCAAGCAGCATTATACAGTGAACAAAACTCATTAGTTCAACTTCAAACCACATTACTTCATTTGCAGAATACTTAAACTTGCTTATTCACACATAAAATTTGGATTAAAGAATACTTTTCACATAAACAAATACTTTCATTGATCGGATCTATTTCAGTGATTACATTTTATTTCTTTAGGCAGAGCCAGTTTGTGGGCCAGAAGCTTCTGGTTTTCATCCTTTCTAATAAAAGTGAAATAACCAGTAAAAGCCCCTTACTGTCAATCTCTATATGAGAAATACTTTGTTCTCACAATTTCAGATCAGAAAGTGAAAAGCGTAAAGCACATATAGAGATGAGTGGAGACCTACTTGGCAGCTCCGCAATACAAAAGTACTGGATGCCAATCTTCAAAATCATACTGATATTCAGCATATTGTACCGGAAAGACGAGTGTACCCTAAAGGTAGCCGATGGATTCATGATATGGTATACTCTCGAAGCATGAGAGCATCATGGGAGGCGGAAGAATCTTTGTCACAAGATTTTTGTGATCTTACTGTCACATGTACTGGAGGAAGTGATAGAAAAAAAGTCTATTACAAACACTTGGTCATCTCAAGGACAAGAGAACCTACATGGATGTGGACCCACTTCAATCAGTGGCTAGGTAACAATCCTGAATTTTTGTTTCCTAACACTATTTACAATTTTGCAGGTTATAAGAAGATATGGGGGGATCTCATGAATAAAGATGGAAAAGATGAGAACCATTACACAAAAATAAAGTTCAGAGCTACTTGGATCATGCAAAGGAATCAGAAACCTAGTTGGCTCCAAGATTGGTGGAAGGATTTTGGCCTTAACGCAACCACAATGGACCCTGTCTTTTATGAAAACTTCTACCAAAGTAGATGTGATTTGTGGGACAATGAAGAATGCACTCATATTCCATTTTCCAATGTTAGAAGATTAATTCAGCTTGAAGATTCTTTAATCTTGACACAACATATGATTCAACATAACTATTGGATAGTTATGACTAAGATAAAAAACCAAATCATTCTTAATAAGACAATGATTGTAAGGAGAATTTATACTAAGGCATGGGATGAAAATTATAAGTATAGATTCCTCGGCATTAAAATTTTGGATGATCCACCAGAAAGTAGCTCAAGTGGTTCTCATGGGCTCCACTAATCAAAAGCATCCACTATGTATTGTTTCCCAGTCATGGGATCACAGTGACCGGATTTTCCCGAGGGATTTTCCCAGTTAAAAAGCATCCTCAGTGTATAAAATCATATCTGTTTCCTTGTGTACCTTTGGACTAAAAGGTATCCATAGTGTACTACACACACTTTCACATTTTTGAGTCCGGAGAAAGGAATCTCTGTGCGGATGTCACTTCGGTGTTACCTGAAAACAATGATTCCTCCTCCATGTCATAGACATAGGACGATCCGAATTGATTGTTTGTCCCCCCTCTCATCCTTTAAAAAGAGGGTTAGGCTCATTCATTTAGCATTCGGAGTTAGTAAGTCTTAGAGTCATTTTGAGTTTTGAGTTGGAGTCTGAGCTCTTCCTTCTCTGCAACTGCGAGGTAATTCTCGATATGCTTGCATCACAAAGATCAGAAGCCAAGTCCTAGAGTCTGATCTAAGAAGCCTGCGCATCTGTGTGCTCGGCACAGGTGAGAACCTAAAGTGGCCGGATCTTTAGGATCGTGTGTTTGTGTGTTCATATTTCTTAGACAGAGTCTGCAACCAACCAGGAAGCCTCCAGGAAGCTATCTCATTTATTGAGAAGCTAAGTTTGGTAAATGCTATTGCAGTCTATCTGTGATAAAGAATTTTTGAGTCCATAAATCTGATGTAAAATCATATTCTGATATCAATAAAGAGAGAATTTTTCATGTTTCGCATTTGAGTACTTGTCACTCTGAGCTATATAATTGAATTTTGAGGTAGTATTGTCTCTCTCATCTTTACTAAAAGTTTGCTAGATGTTCGCCAAACCACCCAGGGATGCCAAGGCCATTTGAAGGCAAAGGGAAGCCGTGTGTAGGCCGCTAGTTGCGAGACAGTGGAAGTGGGTTCGTGTATGGGTTCACATAAGAAATTTTGAGAGACTAAAGAAAAGAAGAGACTCAATAAGGCTAGTCTGCCTGCTATTGTGGTTGCAAGCAAGCTTATTTGAAGCCCCTGTGTAAAATTGGTATCAGAGCCAGAAAGGTTATCTGGTTCACGAAAAAAGGTTAGTACTCAAAACAATCTTCTCTTTATTTCAAGAAGTATGATGGACTCTTTCAAGAAATCAATTTCTTTCAGAGAAATAGAAGAAAAATAAAAAGCAGAGCAAGATCCTCTGCGAGATATGTTTGCTAGTGCGTCTAGTAGAGTCTTAAATTCCTCTGAGTTACTTTATGAAGAAGCTGAGCCATCTGCCAGATGGAAACTTCCCCAAATAACTGCATCTGAAGTTTATGCAGATATGGCAGTATGGAATCTCAAGGCTGCAACCAGAATATCCATCAAAGAATCCATCAGCTCTATAGAAGAAAACTCAAACTGTGTACATTCTATTCCTTTGTTACATCCTAAACAGCTTTAGGCAGAAGCAAGAAAGTTAGGAACAAAAGGTAGGAATCAATAATCTCACCCACAAAGGTGTAAACACAGTTGTGTTAGCCACAGTGAGAGACCTCACTCATAACAAATATACTAATTCTATGATTGGAGGTATTGTTGCACCATTGTCGAATGGTCCTGTATGGTTTGAATGCTATCCGAATTTCCCCATCTATATCTATGATGAAACGATAGCAGATATCTTACAGCTTCAAATCCAAACCTCAGGATTTGATATGAGAAGAAAAAGAAATAACATAGCCATTCATACTAGAGGGTGTTTTCGTCATACCAATACCCTGTACCCTACAGTCCTACATACACCCAACAAAGATTCTAAAACCAGTGTAGTAGTTCTCACTGATTCAAAGAATCAGAAGGTTGAACACCAGGCTATAAAATGGGAAGACCTCACTTTTCCAGAACATTGGGTTGTCTCAAATCCTAAGCCAATCTCTACTAGAAACATTACTTTTGCCAATATCACAGAAAATCAATCCTCAACTACTTTTTCATTTCCCAGAAGGTCTACCATTGATAGAAGACAGATGAAAAAGCTTGTAAAAATTCTCCTTTGTATATAAACCCTGATGTTGTAGATACTGCATGTTCCAGTCTTGTTTCTTGTTCATGTAAACATATTGCATTATTTGAATTTTCCCAGCTTGTTAATTTCCAGCCTCTTAAAGTCTCATGTCCCCAGTGTCAAAATTCTGTTAATCTCAGTAACCTTGCATACATGGTTATCCATGAGAACCATAATCCCAGGACAGGAGAAGCCCCAACATCCACATCTGTAAATCCTTGTCCGAATCCAAAATGTTCTGACATACCTTTCCCACACGATTCAGACCATGTTCTCATGATGCATGAAATACCTACTCTTGAAGGTGAAGATCCAAGGTTGATAGAAATGTTTTTCAATATGAGACCTCATAACATGCCA
The DNA here is from genome assembly GCA_034641835.2 of Pinus albicaulis. Classification (NCBI taxonomy): domain Eukaryota; kingdom Viridiplantae; phylum Streptophyta; class Pinopsida; order Pinales; family Pinaceae; genus Pinus; species Pinus albicaulis. Next base: position 217,825,572 of record CM076569.1, on the reverse strand, counting down.
AGATATGGATTGGGATATCTTGAGAAAAAGAATGAATTAATTCAAGAATGCAGATTCACAGATCTACCTGCTGACTGTAAAAGGCCATCAGTCATGGAAATACAAAAATTCTACACACTAATGGATGGATGTCCAAAACATAGAATCCTAGCACAATGGATGAAACAGATGCTTGAAAGGGACATATATACCCATCCTGAAGCTGATTCTTTTGGCCTAACACATTCTCTAGCAAAAAAAATCAGACTAGTAGATGAATGGAAAGAATATATGGAAAGAAAGGATGTTTGGATTTCTTTCTATTCTTGGAAAAAGGCTAAAGAGTCTAAACTTGTTCTAATGACTGATTCTGCATCATCATCTTCACATTCATGGTCAGCAATAGATCGTAGTAGGATTGAGACAACTACTAATTTTCCTCCTTTTAAAGGCATTGTCCTAGGAGAAGGACAACACTCTGCTAAGGCTTTTCCTTTAATACAAAAGGATGATTCTGCACTTGGTGTTGAAGGAAGAATAAAAAAAACCAATGAACAATTAAATTGGACAAACACAGCCATTAATGGTTTAGAGAAAAATGTTGCCAAGGCAAATGTTGTGAAGGAATAGTTTGACAGAGTACAAGTCTCTGTAAATGATGTAAATAATGTTTTGAATTTTGTACAGTATGATTCCTCTTTAGTTAAATCATGTTCTAAAGAGTCTTTGAAAATAATTGAAGAAGTAGAAAATTGTATTATGTCTGAGTCTGTTTCTACTAGAGATCTTATTACGAATCTGTCTGAAAAATTTGATAGGATAAATCCTAAAAAGACGGATAAACCAGTCCCAACTGCATACATTCATAGGAGAAAGAGTGTGCACATCCAGAACCCTGTCAATCCTATTGAAAAAATTTCACAGCTCTTTCCAAAGGAAGTCGGTGAACCCTTTACAAAGCCTACAGAAACAAAACCTCAAAGTCCCTTGGGTGAGCATATCAGTATTGCTAGTCTGTTCAAAGAACCTGAGTCTGATACCCAAGTACTCCCAGTGTATGAGCCTCTAGAAAGCCAGTTTACCCGACATGCAGCCCCAGATCTTTTTGGAATGGGTAAAATGCCCTGTTCACTTCAATTTGATTCACACATTCATAGAGAATGGAATTTTGATAATCTTTCCATGGGTCAAATCAGACAAATGCTTGACCAAATGATGGCTGAATACAAGTTAATGTGTGTTGATGGAAAATCTAAAGTTGAAGCTTTTAAAACATTGATTCAGTGTTTTACTGGTACTCTGGCTAGATGGTGGGAGTTGGAATCTTCTCCAGCTTTGATTCAGAAGATGGAAAAAGAAGTTCTTATAGATGAAAATGGTGATGTTGAATTTCATCCAGATGGTACACCAATAAACAATATGATTGGAGCAGTGACTGCCATGATTATGGAGCACTGGTGTGGTACAGAGATAATTGTCTCTGATAAGAATGAAATTGTTTTTATGAACTTAAAATGTATGAATATTAATCAATATGAAGATTTCCATAGAGATTGGGTGGAAAGGATCTATCTAGTTAAGGATCCTAAAAATATTCTATGGAAACAAATATATCTTGCAGCCCAGCCATCTAAACTTGTTGATATCATCAAGTTGCAAGAATCATTGCAGTTTCCCTTTGAAGTGTATACATGGGGAGAAATCTATGCTACAATAACAAAGGTTCTAGTTACACTCTGTACTAGTTCTACGATGAACAATTCAATAGAAAAATTGCATAGGTTACTTGGTAAAAAATATTTCTGTCACAAATATGGCATAACCATTGATGATCCTTTGGTCAAACATAGAAAAACCAAAAGAAGGGCAAAGAAAGCACATAAAAAGGCAAAGTTCATCAACAGATCCAATAAGAGGAGATTCTCCTCAAGGCCATCTTCAAGGCATTCCATAAATAAAAAGGGATATTATAGATATGTCCCTAAGACTCATTACTATCAACCATTGGACATTCATCCTAGATCTCAGAAGATTGAAAGAATGAAACAACTTGTCTGTTGGATTTTTGGTAAACAAGGCCACACAACAAATCGATATCCAGATGGCGAAGAGTCAAAGAAAAATCGTGGCCAAAAATCACAGCCACAGAATAAAGGCAAGACAAATGTGAAGCAAGAAGATAAATGCGCTAAATGTGGATCTACTCATCGCAAAACAGAAAATTTTCAATGCCTATTCATACAATAAGTTGAAGAAGATTATTCTTCAGATTCTTTCAGTGAATCCTCTTCCAGTTCTTCAATCGAAGAAATTCAAGCACATTGCTATTGTTTAGAATCAGAAAATTGTAAATGTGGTTGCTCTTCTGACACTGAATCCGAATCTTCATCTGATATTTCTCTTGCAGAAGAATTTTCTCACAAACTTAAAGTTTGCATGGCCCAATCAGATGAAGATGAAATGAAGATATTTTCACACATTCGTGCCATGGAGGAAGGGGACTTAAAAGCAAAATTTCTGGAGACAATAATGCAACAGACCAGTTCATCCAGCAAAAGTACTGGTAAGAAGCCAATATTCCTTAAAGCTTCTTATGAGCGAAATACAAGGGCCTATCAAAGGGATCATCAGCAGAGAAAATTTTGTCCACTCACTTTGGGGGAGGTGAGTAGGGAAATCCATCTGTTAAAATCTGAAATGTCTGCTTTAAAATCCCAAGTTAAAGAACTTGAAAAGGGAAAACAGATAGTAGCACAGCCTGTTTCAAGCCATACTACAAATTATAAAGTACATACTGCTCCCTACAAAGAATCAAAGGTTGAAATTGCAGAAGGACAAACTGATCCCACATTAGGATTCAGAGAAATGCGGGTACTAGCCATTGAATATCAACAGCATAATGTAAAGATAAATATCCGCATCAAAGGTGAGTTGTTCCCTCTAACTGCATTAATAGATTCAGGAGAAGATGTAAATATTCTTAATAAGAAAGTAATTCCCTCAAAATACTGGGTTTCGGCTACAAGAAAAGTTACAGGGTTAGGAGAGAAAACCCTCCAATACGAAGTTCCTGAAGTTGCTATTTGTTTTTATACACACTGCATTAAGCTCAAATTTTTAGTACGTGACATTCCTGTTGATTGTATATTATGGAATGTATTTTTAACAGTAGTTGAGCCCCATGGATCAACAAGATTAAAAAATAATAGAGCGGGATATTTCATTACTGTACCTACTTCTAAAGGTGTGTTTAAAACAATTAATATGCCTTATGTTTCAAATCCAAGAGTTTCTACAATGGTACAGGCAATGTAGGAACTAAAGAAGGCCGAAGAAAAACTCTCAGAGCTCAAAAATTTGAAGACGACTATTCACATTGAAGAACAGTTGAGTTCACCAAAAGTTCAGAGAAAGATCTTTGAAATCAGAGAAGTATTAGAAGAAGAATGCTGCTCAGAAGAGCCAAATGCCTTTTGGCATAGAAAGCAGCATAATGTTGTGTTGAGCTGCCATATAAAGAAAATTATAAGGGCAGACCATGCAAATCCAAAGCAATTCCGATGAACAAAGAATATCAAGATCTCTGCTAAAAAGAAATCCAACAGTTACTGGATAGAAAGTTAATAAGAGAATCTAACAGTCCCTGGAATTGTTATGGATTTTATGTAAATAAAAAATATGAACAGATAAGAGGCATTCCAAGACTTGTAATTAATTACAAACCTCTAAATTTTGTTCTTGCAGATGACACCTATCCTATTCCCCATAAAGGAGATCTATTGGGAAGGATTTCAGGTGCAATTTTTTTTTCTAAATTTGACCTTAATTCTGGCTTTTGGCTGGTAACAGTAGCAGAGAAAGATAAGTTCAAAACTACCTTCAACATACCAGCCGGACACTACGAATGGAATGTCATGCCATTCAGCTTAAAACATGCACCTTCAAAGTTCCAGAGAGTCATGGACTCTATCTTTAAGCCTTATGCTGATTGGTTATTAGTATACATTGATGACATTCTAATTTTTTCCAAAAACCTCCAAGACCACATGAAACATCTCAGAATTTTCATTAAGTTGGTCGAGACAAATAGTTTGGTACTTAGCAAGAAGAAAATGGAAATATGCCAAACCTCAGTGAAATTATTAGGGCACACAATAAAAATGGGCAGATAGCCCTACAGAGTCATGCAATTGAATTTGAAAACAATTTTCCTGATACAATCCTAGATAAAACTCAGCTGCAAAGATTTCTGGGATGTCTCAATTAGTAGGATTTACAGATGTGGATGCTGGGGCTTCTCCTGTCCTGGGATTATGGTTCTCATGGATAACCATGTATGCAAGGTCACTGAGATTAATAGAATTTTGACACTGGGGACATGAGACTTTAAGAGGCTGGAAATTAACAAGCTGGGCAAATTCAAATAATGCAATATGTTTACATGAACAAGAAACAAGACTGGAACATGCAGTATCTACAACATCAGCGTTTATATACAAAGGAGACTTTTTACAAGCTTCTTCAATCCGTCTTCTGTCAATGGTAGACCTTCTGGGAAATGACAGAGTAGCTGAGGATTGATTTTCTGTGATATTGGCAGAAGCAATGTTTCTGGCAGAGATTGGCTTAGGATTTGGGACAACCCAATGTTCTGGAAAAGTGAGGTCTTCCCATTTTATAGCTTGGTGTTCAACCTTATGATTCTTTGAATCAGTGAGAACTACTACACTGGATTTAGAATCTCTGCTGGGTGTATGTAGGACTACAGGGTACAGGGTATTGGTATGACGAAAACATCCTCTAGTCTGAATGGCTATATTATTTCTTTTTCTTCTCATATCAAATCCTGAGGTTTGGATTTGGAGCTGTAAGATATCTGCTTTCGTTTCATCATAGATATAGATGGGGAAATTCAGATAGCAGTCAAATCATACAGGACCATCCGACAATGGTGCAACAATACCTCCAATTATAGAATCAGTATATTTGTTATGAGTGAGGTCTCTCACTGTGGCTATCACAAATGTGTTTACACCTTTGTGGGTGAGAGTACTGATTCCTACCCTTATACAACCCAAATGAAAATATTTTGTTCCTAACTTTCTTGCTTCTGCCTGAAGCTGTTTAGGATCTAACAAAGGAATAGACTGTACACAGTCTGAGTTTTCTTCTATAGAGCTGATGGATTCTTTGATGGATATTCTGGTTGCGGCCTTGAGATTCCATACTGCCATATCTGCATAAAATTCAGATGTAGATATTTGGGGAAGTCTCCATCTGGCAGATGGCTCAGCTTCTTCATAAAGTAACTCAGAGGAATTTAAGACTCTACTATATGCACTAGCAAACATATCTCGTAGAGGATCTTGCTCTGCTTTTTCTTTTTCTTCTATTTCTCTGAAATAAATTGATTTCTTGAAAGAGTCCATCTTACTTCTTGAAATAAAGAGAAGATTGTTTTGAGTACTGACCTTTTTTCATGAACCAGATAACCTTTCTGGCTATGATACCAATTTTACGCAGGGGCTTCAAAAAATCTTGCTTGCAACCAAAACAGCAGGTAGACTGGCCTTGTTGAGTCTCTTCTTGTCTTTAGTCTCTCAAACTTTCTTATGTGAACCCATACATGAACCTACTTCCACTGTCTCGCAACTAGCGACCTACACACGACTTCCCTTTGCCTTCAAATGGCCTTGGCGTCCCTGGGTGGTTTGGTGAACCTCTGGCAAACTTTTAGTAAAGATGAGAGAGACAATACTACCTCAACATTCAATTATATAGCTCAGAGTGACAAGTAATCAAATGTGGAACATGAAAACTTCTCTCTTTATTGATATCAGAATATGATTTTACATCAGATTTATGAACTCAAAATTTCTTTATCAGAGATAGACTGCAACAACATTTACCAGACTTAGCTTCTCAATAAATGAGATAGCTTCCTGGAGGCTTCCTGGCTAGTTGCAGACTCTGTCTAAGAAATATGAACACACAAACACACGATCCTAAAGATCCAGCCATTTTAGGTTCTCACCTGTGCCGAGCACACAGATGTGCAGACTTCTCAGATCAGACTCTAGGACTTGGCTTCTGATCTTCGTGATGCAAGCAGATCGAAAATTACCTCGCAGTTGCAGAGTAGGAAGAGCTCAGACTCCGACTGAAAACTCAAAATGACTCTAAGACTTACTAACTCCGAATGCCGAATGAATGAGCATAACCATATTTTTATAGGATGAGAGGGGGGACAAACAATCAATTCGGATCATCCTATGTCTATGACATGGAGGAGGAATCATTGTTTTCGGGTAACACCGAAGTGACATCTGCACAAAGATTCCTTTCTCCAGACTCAAACATGTGAAAGTGTGTGTAGTACACTGTGGAAACATTTTAGTCCAAATGTCCACGACGAAACAGATATGATTTTATACACTGAGGATGCTTTTTAACTGGGAAAAGCCCTCGGGAAAATCCGGTCACTATGATCCCGTGACTGGGAAACAATACATAGTAGATGATTTTGATTAGTGGAGCCCATGAGAGCCACTTGAGCTACTTTCTGGTGGATCATCCAAAATTTTAATGCCGGGGAATCTATACTTATAATTTTCATTCCATGCCTTAGTATAAATTCTCCTTACAATCATTGGCTTATTAAGAATGATTTGGTGTTTTATTTTAGTCATAAATATCCAATAGTTATGTTGAATCATATGCTGTGTCAGGATTAAAGAATCTTCAAGATGAATTAATATTCTGACATTGGAAAATGGAAGATGAGTACATTCTTCGTCGTCACACCAATCACATCTACTCTGGTAGAAGTTTTCATAAAAGACAGGGTCCATTGTGGTTGTGTTAAGGCCAAAATCCTTCCACTAGTCTTGGAGCAGTTTGGGGCGAAAGAAATGAAAGGATTTTCAACGAGGTGAGATGTAGCCCAATGGGGACAACTACAACTATCCTATAGTATTGGGAGAGTCTAAGAGTTGCTACTAATTATCCAAAGGACCTTTCCAAGAGGTTGAGACTAGTTGAGATTATCTATCTAGCGGGGTTTTATGACGAGGCTTCACAACAGTCCAAATGTGGATGTGGGGCATGGATGATGCTCTCGCCATATTGTCACTACAAGATATAATGGCATGGAGGTGCTGGGACAAACATGAAAGCAAAAGTCTTAGCGTTGTGGGGCTTACTCTGGTTTGCATCACAACTTTGCATTGAAGATTTAAGGGTTTACAGAGACTTGAAAGTGCTCATTGACCATCTAAATGGAGTAAACAAGCTGTCTCCAGATCATCTAATTAACTAAATGAATCACATTGAAAGCATAAATAAATCCTTCATTTCGATACATTTTACCCATATTTTCCAGGAAAAGAACTCCCAGGCTGATAGGCTCTCCAAATAGGACCTGACTAGAGTTTTTCGTTGTATGTTCTATGAATTAATTTCTATAGACGAAGAAATAGTAAGAGGATGGGTCCAATCTTCATAGTCATTGTGGAGAGGGATGGGGACTCAAAGACTTGGACCTCTTTGGAAGGGCCCTCATTATGAAATCAATGTGGAGAGGGATGAGATCTAATGGAATCTGGAATGAAATTCTAGTGTACAAATATCCGGAGCTGGCACACCTGGAAAGATTATATCTAATGGGGTGGAATTATAATAAAGGGGGCTTAGCTATTATAAATGGTTTTAAGAACTGCTGGATCACATTTCATTCTTTTCTTGGATGAAAATTTGGAAATGGGGTAGAATCCTGATTGGAAATACAAGACTCAGTGGTGTAGCTGAATTGGATAGGTACAGTCATAGACTTGGGAGTTACATTAATGGCAAAGGCTATTTTTATTTAAGAAAAATTATCAGGAGGGTTGAAAAAGATATCCCTATTTGGAAGACGGGTGATGATCTCCGATTGCCCTACCTGCTCAGAGGCAAATGGGACAGTTATATCGAGGATCTAAGGAGTCATGGTTTAACTGTGAAAAGGGCAAGAGATAAAGTGGATTGGTATGGGCCTAAAATGGACGACATGTTGTTGGTGGAGGATATTTATAATAAATTAACCACGCGATATTTCCTGGATCATGAGAAGGTAGATTACAAGAGTATTTGGGAAAACTCCTCCCCACTTAAAATGCGTCTTTTCTTATGGCTATTATTGAGGGACAAGAACTTAACTTGAGAGAACCTAAAAAGGAGAGGTTCTGCTGGTCCGGGAATCTGTAGCCTATGTTTGGAGAAAGACAAAGTAATATTCACCTGTTCTATCAGTGTAAATACTCTTGTCATGTATTGAATTTCATCTGTGTTTTCTTTAAGCTGCAGGTACATTATCCACACAACACAAAAGAGTTCATTGCTTGGTGGAAAGTGAAAAGCGTAAAGCACAATGATATCCCAGCGTTATTCCATTGGGCAGTTTGGGGCGAAAGAAATAAAGGATTTTCAACCAGGTGAGATGTAGCACAATGGGGACAACTACAACTATCCTACAGTATTGGGAGAGTCTAAGAGCTGCTAATATTCATTCAACAGTTGAGATTATCTATCCAACGGGGTTTTTTGACGGGGCTTCACAACAGTCCACATGTGGTTGTGGGGCATGGCTGATGCTCTCGCCATATTGTCACTACAAGATACATTGGCATGGAGGTGCTGGGACAAACATGAGAGCAGAAGTCTTAGTGTTGTGAGGCTTACTCTGGTTTGCATCACAGCTTTGCATTTAAGATTTGAGGGTTTACGAAGAAAGTGCTCATTGACCATCTAAATGGAGTAAACAAGCTGTCTCCAGATCATCTAATTAACTAATTAACTGGCTGGATCGCATTGAAAGCATAAGGAAAATTTTCATTTCAATACATTTTACACATATTTTCTGAGAAAAGAACTCCCAGGCTGACAGGCTCTCCAAACAGGGTCTGACTGGAGTTTTTGGCTGTATGTTCTACGAATTAATTTCTACAGACGGGGAAATAGTAAGAGGATGGGTCCAATCTTCATAGTCATTGTATTCTCACTGCCCGTATTTTTTTGTCGGATAGGACAGTTTTGCCGAAGTCTCAGATTAGCTGTCTGTGGATGCCATTTTAGCAATACTGCTCTGTTTATTTCTGAGGGATCGAATAGACTGTAATGAATCATCATCTTCTGACCGATAATAAGGGAGCTATTTCTACTGCAACATAGAATCAGAACTACATTACTTGAGGGCTAATGTATGGTTACTGTGTTTTTGTTTATGCTGGTGGACTGAAGAAGTTTTAATTCGTTTAGAAGTGAACAAGGACACATTCAACTAAATTGTTTATGCTGGTGGACTGAAGAAGTTTTAATTCGTTTAGAAGTGAACAAGGACACATTCATTAGTTGATGATTTATTCAGATGTAATGACATTTTGGTTAGATTGAAATGCTGTGTTGGTAAGGTTTTTAGCTACTCTTTTGTAAGTTTAACAAACATTTGATTGAACTGGAACATGATATAATCCAGGGTTTTTCTTCTTGAAAAAAAAACAAAGACAGATCTATTATTTTGGCATTTCTTCTTTCCTTAGCAGGAGTCTGGAAGTTATAATGTGCAGGAGTCTGGAAGTTATAATGTGGAACAAATCACGAAAGGTGCAAACTACAACATATTCCATACATTTCAAAATCTCCAAATTTCAATATATAAGACAGTGAAGATACGCATTACTCTGAGGTAAATAGAAATCTACATTTCTTAGAAACGAAACCTCACTGTGAGGAAAATAAAAATCTCCCGTTCTTAGAAACGAAACTTCTAACAAATAATTGCAGGTTATCCTAGTAAGTGTAACCACTAAGGAATTTCATAGAGTTACTATACCCTTAGGCACCGATAATCATTGGTAATGTACCTCACCACACGAAGATTTGTTCTCAACATTGGATCTACTCTTCTCTTCCTTTGCAGACATTTTGGGAGGACTGGTTTCTCCGGTTCTAGGTTTCTTCTGCATATGCTGCCGGTGCTTCATATTTGGGAGATGTGAACCGAACAGTGACTGCTGATAAGAATTGGAAAGAATGCAAAATCGTTGGAGAGGAGTTGCAGGTGCCTCTCTCTTTACTGGTATCCATTTGGGTTTGCGTGGTGTGGGAGGACAGCAGACCACGCAGAAGAATTTGGAATAAATAAAAAATATATTTTTATTATTTTTATTAAAATTTAATTTATTTTATTTTGAAAGTAATTTTTAATCAATGAGGGTAGTTAGGGTAGTTATATTAGTTGTTATATTTTAATTTTTTAATTTATTATTATATAATGAATTTTTTTTTTAATTAAATGATATAGTTGGTAGTATGTTTTGTTTAGTTTTGAATGGTAATAGATGAATAACTTTTGAATTCCAAAAATGATATCTAATATATTGCTAAAAAACTCTCCATACTTGAATATATTTTTAAATTTTACAAACTTTTAATCCTTAAAAAAATAATTTTAAATAATTTTACCATTAAATTAAAATTTTCAATTTTACAGCCCCAGGGGTTAGCTCAATTGGTTGAGTCCCCGCTTGGAAGTACTCTCAGATTGAGAGGTCACAAGATCCTAGTACATGTGTGCGGGCACATAGGAACGTGAACCACTTGGAAAAAAAAATAATAATAATTCAATTTTACAAAATTTTGACCCATAAAAAAATAATTTTAAATTATCTTATAATTAAATTAAATTTTAGTATGATTATTTTTATTTAGATTTAATTATAAGTTATAAAACAATGATTCATTCCTCTATAACTTTCAGGCTAAAATAATAGTTTGAAGGATAAGATTTTGAATCAATAATAGTTCTCAAATAGTTAACCAATAATGGTTTTAAGGACAAGATTTTGACTCAATAATAATCAAAATCGCTTTCTCAAATAGTTAATATTTTGTTATGATACATAGGGGACTATTTTGTTATGATACATAGGGGAAACAAGGATGTGATGGCCAAATTTACTAATTAATGTTGGTAATTTATTATTTTTAAATGTTAAAAGAAGGGTTGAATCAAGAAAAGGAGTTTATTTATTCATTTTAAGTTTAATTCAAAGGGATGTTTTTTAGGTAGATGTTCTACTATTTATGTACATTTGTTAATGACTTGCTCCTTGCCACCCTTTTTTGTAAATAAGCTTTACATTTGGTGTTTAATATATGTCTTGGTACATGCATATCCTCCTGTTGATCTCTCCATGTTCACGCTGGTTCATTTTTGAGCTATTGTTGTTTCTTTCCACTCCACAATGCCCCACTACAATGATGTTAACTATGAGATACAAGTGTGCTAGTGTTAAAAGCCACAATTCTCTGGTATGTTTTCTCATTAGTGATTGGCATTTGGTATCCTTGCTTTTCTATATATTTGTTATTATTAATCGACATTGTTTCTCTTTTTGCAAGGGTTCCTCAATAGGAGCTCTTAGAGAAGACACCTTCCTTGCACTCCTTTGGTTGATGCCTTTCCTCCTCACAAATATCTAGTTCCCTCTCTACTCTTCTATAGACTCTCCCTATCTTCTCTTCATTTTGGACTTGTCTCCTCTTTGCAGGTGGTTGAACTTGTCTCCCCTCGCCCTTTTGTCTCTTGTTTCTATTTGTCCCCCAATTTTTCCTTTGGTCTTCCCTTCTCTATTAATCATGCCAAGATTAGGTTCCTCCTCTGGTCATTGAGGCCATCTAGGTAGAAGGAAACAACCTCATTCAAGGAATCACACGGGAGCGAGGATGTCTATGAAATTGTATTGGGAGAACACACCTCTCTTACCTTGTACGTACATTAAAAATGTACGACAAGAGGCTTAGGTGGAGAGCCAATTCATTTTTGATGTGGAGGTGGAAGAAAACATGAGATATTGGGTTCCTAATATAAAGAACATCTGTACCAGGCATACTGAATATTTATAGACGATTTATTTGTATCGGTAAATCAAAAAAATCATGGGAAAGGTGTTTGTTGAAATACTTGTAGCCCAAGAAGAAATTAGAGAAATAATCTTAGAAGAGCATTTTTAGCGGTTGGGCCCACTTTGGACAATTGGGTTCAGAAACATTTTGGGGCCACTTTGAGGCCTTAAATGACATTTTATTTGAAAACAAAAATTTTTCGTAAGCACAGAACCTGGTGACATTATTTTACACTTGAAGAAATTTCCAACGATGGAAGAATCATGTCAATCAAAATTCAGACAAAAAAGTTATGCCTCTCAGATGTTGACCTACCATGACTGACCACTATAATTTGAGAGGATGTTGCATTAACCCTAATTATTCATGGAAATGATTCTATCCATGTGGACCCTATGCTAAATATTCTAGAAGATTCAAGTTGTTACTCATATTGAGGGTTGAATATGTCAAATTTAACTGCTAGTTGGCTATTGGGCTACAATATAATTGTGCCACTAGGAGGAAAAGGGGTTTGATTATACTCTAGTGCATTTTGTTCAATAGTAGAGCATAATAGCTGAGATTTGTTGAAAATGGAAACAAAAAATGTTGAAAATGGAAACAAGAAATGTTGAAAATGGCACCAAGAAATATTCTAATTTAATATTCCCTTCAATTAAATTAGAATAAAATTGTAATTCCACGTCACATGACAACTTGTACAAGGTAGCTAAGTTAGTTTTCTTATTTGGTTTATTTAATTCGAGTTGAGGGTCTAACTTGATTCATGTAGAGTGGATCCTACTTTATAGGAGCCCTCATTGAGTTTATTTTGAGTTGTAATTAATTAATTTTGTTTATCTGAGTTAAAGTCCGTTTAACTAGTTCCATGTGATGAAGCAACTAGTGAGAGGTCAAAGTGTGGAACTTGAACTTGAACCACATCCAGTGATCCATCAGTTAATTGATGATTCAACCATAAATATCTCATGCATGCCATATTTTAGAGTTACTGAGATGAGATTGGAGTTCAAGGGCAATGTATTATCAGTTGTATAATCATCCAAATTGTACAGGTGGTGTATGCAGTCAGAGGAAGGCCCTTGATAGATTGTGTACTTGTGGATGGGGATTTCCCTAATTAATAGGAGCTAGTTACCCAACGATTGAGTAAGTCGAAAATTAGTTAAGTATTGGCCTAAGATTGTATAGGAAGAAATTAGACATATAGAGATAGTGCAGAGGTTTCTCAAGCTTGAGAAAAGCATTGTAATCTTCTCATATTTTATGACTAATGAAATAAAAATAGCAGGGTTTTTAATTGTGGCTTTCCCGAGGAAATAATTGTGTAATGGGTTAATTGAATTCATTCTCTTGTATGCTTCATAATTTCACAGTGATTTATTGTTTCCGCAATTGGTAGAGTAGATTCAAGTCTATTGTTTTAACCAATTAAAATGAATAGTTTGAATATACAAGGAATTTCTACATGGTATCGGAGCTGAAATCAAAATAGAAGAGAAGAATATGGGTTTGTACTTGCACAAGGAAAAATTTTTGCAGAGCTAATCTTCAAGAGCTAGCAGCAAGATCAATGTGTATTCTATGGTTTGAGGCTCAAGCATGCCCTTGAGGGTAGCTTGAATTACATTTCCTGGAGAGACTGGATGGAAGTAGTCTTGGAGGACAATGGATTAGAGGAGTTCATTGAGAAGGAGATCCATAAACCAACTCCAACTGATTCATAGGATCTATCAGAGTGGAAGAAGTGCATAGCAAAAGCAAGAAGGATCTTACTAGAAGGAGTTTGAGATCATATTGTCTCGAAATTCCATGGTAAGGAGACTCCATATGTAATGTGGAAATTTTTGACAAAATTATTTCGAAACAAAAGTGACCACAGGAAGCTGGCACTTAAGGAGAAACTCAGAAAAATCAAGATGGAGAAGAGCAACACAATACCATTGTATTTTCCCAAGTTCACCAAATGTCAGGATTAGCTTGGAAGTGTTGGTGTTACAGTTGCGGAATATGATCTGTTCATCCTCACACTTCTAGTCTTTCTTACGAGCTATCGGGATTCAGTAAATGGGAGGGATAAGCTACCTGAGTGGGAGCGATTGTGGTCCAACTTGGTGCAGGAAGATATTATTAGGAACACCAAAGATGGAACCTCATCAAAGCACAATGATGAGGAGAACTGTGCCTTGGTTGGAAAGGAAAATAAAGGGAAAGGGAATAAGTCCCAATCCAAAGTAGTCTTTGAGATGTTAGTGAATCCCAATGTCTATAATAAATTAGTGATATATCCCTAAGCTTAAGCTATCCTTGATTTCAACTGATCCAGGTGGCTACAGACACCCTCAGGAGACTAAGAGGGCTAAAAAATGGTTAAAATTGAAAGTGGTATGATTGATCTCGAACTAGGTTCAGACTGAAGTTCTCGTCACCTTGATTCCAACGCTGTGAACGGATCTCCAATCCGAGCCCATATGAAGAAGTTAGAGCAAGTGAAATTTTTGGTCAACGTTAGGCAGTGGGCCAAGTTTAAGTGTCTCAAAAAATCCCTGTCAACTAGAAGGTAACTTAGCTTCTAAAAATGTGTGAAATTGTGGTCTCTTTAAAAATCCCAATAACCCTTATTTTCGTTAAATTCAAAAACTCATAATTTGTTTTAAAAAATGAAAAATAATATAAAAATAGGGGTGGCGGGTTGCCACCCCTGCACGGTTCCATATCACAAATATATATATTACACATTTTGGGTCAGCGGGCCAAGACCCCCACCAAACCCCACAGTTCCATATCTCAATCAATTATGTGGGTGGGCGGTCCACCTCCGGTGGACCCGACCCACGCGACCACCCACTCCATATACAAAGGTCGAAGGCCGATGGAACCGGTGGGAGTTGAACCCACTATTGGCAAGACTATCAGCCCTACCCATGCGGCAGTCCCAAAATACAACAAACCACTTGTCAACGAAACTTAATATATCAAACCGTTAATAGAAATGTTAACGCTCCATAACTGCCAACAAAAATATATGCGCGTGTTATAGGTCAATTTGGGCATCATCCCTAAGACCAGTATGAACAGGGTCTATCATCCCCTAATTCAATACAAACATTGTCTATCATCCCCTCATTCAGTTGCTACATGCCCTAGAGAATTCATTCCACTAATGGCTTTAATTCATGAGAGTTTCAATGTTTGAGGTATAGTTAAAATTACTCATCAATGCTCCTCTGAATGGGCCTAAGTACATTGCAAAGCACTTACCCCCATGCGAGGGTGCTCTGCAAAGCACTTCTCGATACTTAAGGGTGTGTTGGTATCCTGGGAGTGAAGTCATCATTGTTCCAAGAATCTCCACATGTCCAGTGCCTTCTAGAAGAGCTCATAGGTGTCATACTTCGAGTACATGTGTTCATCCATCACCAGTGAACCTAGAAACATGTCTCACTTATTATTAGAAAGTCATTCAATATCATTTATTGAGAAACAACCTACAATTTCCCTATAAATTGATCACTCATCTAAGTTCTAGGAGGAAGAAATTTTTGTTATGCTGTTGGATTCTCAATTCTTGAGAGCTAGAGCATTTTTATGCTACTGAGATGATGCTTGGTGTGATGAGGATGGAATGAAGTTGGAGCAGGTTGACGACGAACTAATCCACTAGTTGTAATCTACTCCTCTTATTATTTCAATAAAGATATATGTTATTTATCTCATATATGCACTTATATCTTGTGAATGTATTCTCAAATGTGTATGTATTCTCAAATTTAATTGGTTCAATTTGGTTAAAGTAGATAGAATGTATATCTGTATGTCGTTTGTTGTGTTTTTTCTTTAATTGCAGGTATTGATCAAGTAGGCTTAAGCTAGATCAAGAGTGACGGGAACGACAATAGAAGAGGAATGAGAGCGAAGGATCACAGGTAGGTCTTTATACCTTCTATATTTCTGTCTATTTTAGAGAAAATAACATTTACCTTTATTTTGTTGTTCTGAGTGAAGGAACACCACACTCAGAGAAAACTAGTTTATCCATAGATTAGAATTTCGTATAACAAATTGGTGACTCCACTGGGGAGAAATCCATCATTCCTTATTTTTTTGTCCTTTTTAACTGTCATAAATAGAATTTACTTCATCTACTCAGTCATTTGAATGAATTTTTGCAAAATAAAGTGTGTCTAGCTGCTTGTCTTTCAACCCTAGTTGCGCCCACCACGCTGTTGGTCAGGGTATAATTCTCTGCAAAGCACTGTCTCCCATTTAGAGGTGCTCTGCAATGAATTGTTTGCCCTTAATGGGTGCATTGAACCCCTCAACCAACCAAATTCTATCATAATTTTTCTTTGCATTCAATTTCAGCCAATCGTCTCATGTATTCTCGGATGTCTGATTGTTCTTAGAGACTAGTAAACATTGCCAGTTTTTCCTCCTTGGGATAGTTGTTTGTTCAATGTTTCATTAGATGTTTTATTTATCATTTTCAAATTAAATCCAAAATTGTAAATTTTACATTAGATAATTTCTCTGTTTTCAAAAGTAAAATTGTCATTTTAGTCTTCATTTCCTAAGAGAAAATTGTTGTTTCAGACCTCATTTCTCAAAAAAGAAAACATTGTTTGATTGATTTATGAATTTAGTTTCTTTTTAATCATTCACACTAAAGAAAACTGAAAAGAAAAACATGCATATGCATTTAGAGATTGTGAGTGTTGCATAGGAATATATTAGGGAAATCTGCATTTATTTTGTGCTCTTTGATCTATGCTAAAAAATATGATTGCTCTATCCCTTTAGTAGCTAAGGTTTTCATTGAAAAATTGAATTGAAAAGTTTGCTTCTCATTTAGTTTACATTTTAGGATTTTCCCATTACATCTCGTGGTGAACCTGAAAGATAAAATTTTAAACAATATCAACATAAAATTTACCTCAATCAACCTAAGAAAGCATTGTAACATTAACGATAACACTTAGAAGGTCTAGGCTAGAGACGTGTTCCGACGTCGTTAAGCATAATAGTTGTGACTAACTTGTATGTGATACATTATAAGTGTGATATCCCACTCCACGTATGTAAGTATATTGAATCTCATCCACGTACCTTTGGGTATATAGGGTGGTGTTCTAGTACAAAAAGTATAAGGGGGTGCTCTCATTGTGCAGTTTCGCATTAGACAATGCTATTACAGACTTGGGCCTCGACGTACCTTTAGGTATATTTTGGAGGACAACTTTAGGTTTCTTACCATCCATAGGTAACCAATTCAGCCACCATGTAACTTGTGATATACCGAACACATCATTCAGAAGATTGTGTGCCCGTACTTCTTAGTTCGCTAGGAGGTATTATGCAGTTCACAATTACTTGGTAATCCTTTTGCCTAGTATCACACTTTTATTTGTTTATTTGTTTTTGTGATTAAAATCAATCAGTCATCATGGAATAAGAACAACCCTTTCCTTGTTGTTCACATAGAATAACGCTTAAACCACCTTTACCACCAGAAGCCATTTCTGGTCGGCGAAGACAACCCCATTCTACCGAATCCAGTACCATCAGTACCTCTAGTGCATCGTTTTCATCACATCTACCAGAGTCGTCTTGAGTAATTTCTACACATCCTAGTTTATCTATTGTCTTCGAAATAGAGTCCTCATAGCTACCTATGGACACTGAAGTTCCAATTAGTGAGACTATACATCCAAAACCCGACGTTGTTCAACTAGAAGTTGATCCATATCCCATCATTATTTTACCAGAATATCTAGATCTTGAAGTCGAACAACATGCAGTTTCTCCTATATTGGTCACTCCTCAGTCATCTGTAGCCATTGAGTCTTCCATTCTATCATGCAGTTAAGCACTTGAAATATATCTCGGGTTTTACGGTGAAATTATTCCACCTTGTTTGATTTCGATTGAGGAAAAACCTCAACAAGATGAAACACCCTCAACTCCAACTCATTTTTGTTCGGGGCTTTAGCTTTATGAGTCTATTCCTCGATTACCATATGCTGCTTTAGTTGATCCCTTTTCAATCCAAGTTCTCGTAGATACTATAGGTTATACATTGGTCTTTTGACCATGGCTGAGTCAACATCTCCAGTTGTACCGTCTGTTACAATTGCGACAAAATCTACTATTGCTACTCCATCGATGTTTACCAAGTCAGTTGAGTCACATAGTCCCACCGGGTTACCAATAATTATCTGGAACCCACTCTGGTGCCTCCTCAAATCCATGGACTTCACCCATTTCATCTTCTGGTATCTTATCTGGTACATTTCTAATGATTACTGAATGACTTGATCCTTTATACACATATTCAGTTCAACATCAAGCTGGTCCATCTTAGTACATTCCATCCAGTTCAATCTCAACTGGACTCCCACCATTTGGAGATCAATATATTCCATCTTATTATACTCCTCATGCTGGGGGGGAAACTTTTGTCACTCATTTTGACAGTACTCCGTCATTTTATGGTCACCCAAATTTTGGAATGACTATTTGTCAGTGGCAACCTATCTTGCCCATTCAACCACAAATGACTGTGAATTCATACCAACCGATTCAAACTGTTGTGCCTAAACATACCCCACCTATTAATACTTCATTACCCCATTTACATGTTTAATTGGATTTACCTCAACCATCTCAGGCGGGTCCTTCAACCAATTTCCCTCAAGTCTTGGGCCTCCAGACTCCATCTCCTTCGGTTGGTTTACTACAACAACCTGTATCTGGAATCTTACAACCACAGGCTAGATTACCCTTTTATGGGAAGTCATAGGCTCCTACCAGTCTTACCTATTCACAACTGGGTCTAATCTATTTTGTTTTGGGCTATAATCTTGGTGGGAAATTACCTTCGCAACCACAACCTCAAATACCACAACAACCATTCCAACAACAACCAACTGATCCAGGTCTTGGTCAACAAATCCCTCAAGCGTTTGGTCATCAAAATAACCCCTATATGGGTTACCAGTAGCAAATTCCTTATGCTGGTGCACAAACGCCTGTTGCCTAAGCAATTCCATCATATCCTGGTTATGCTCAAACTAACTTGAATCGAAAGTTGCCCTTTGTCACAACATTATAATTACTTGATTTAAACTGGCTTACCAATGATCCCATCAACTATTCTACTTGGTGGCTGGTGATTTCACACACATTTCCCTTTTATATTCCTAACTTCAATGGAAACCCTAGAGAAGACCCATCAATGCATGTTATGACTTATCATCTGTGGCGCTCGCCAAACTCCTTAAATGATGACTCTGTTAGATTATGCCTTTTCCAACATACGCTTACAAGTCCGGCTACGAAGTGGCATGTTGAATTACCACGAGCTTCATTTGATAACTTCACTACCTTATCCACTACCTTTTTAACCCACTTCCAGTTGCTGATACGATATGAAACTAGAATGAAATTGCTGACATAATTTAGTAGACAACTTCTACTCACATTTATGATCATATTCATGAGTGGTGTCATCATCGTCGAATGATCAAAAAATTTGTTCCTGATCAGATCTTAGCTAAGTGGTTTATTAAGTCCTTATTGTCATATATCACCGAGGATGTAGCTAAAGGAATTATCGTCATTGAAGATCAAGTCATTGCTCGTGCCCAGTACTCAGATTTTATTTATACTCAGTCTGGCACACTCTATGAGAAAATTCCAAACGTGCCACGATCAAATTTTACCATTCCTGCTCCATCTGGTAAGGACTCTCATGTCAGCGATGATATGATTGGTTCTACAAACACTCACACCTCTACTACATCTTATCCTTCACCTTCTTCCAAAATTCATGTCGTGTCATTTGACAAAGGCAAAAGTGACAAGCAACCTGGAAGCAAGAAAAGGGGGAAAGCAAAGAAAAATCAAAATTCACCTTGCATTAATGACCATCTAATCAACAATCTGGAAATTCTCAGAAACCTCGTTACCCTTGCTTGATATGTAATGAGGAGCACTTCATGCAAGACTATCCTCACCACTCTAAAGTCTTAAAGCTTCTTAATACTTCACCTGCATCTGTTGTGTTGATATATCATTTTCCGAATTTGAACACAAACATGGTTGCTACGAATCTTGCTTCTAGTTCCCAAGTGTTTATGCTATCTATCACAAAGCCAAAAAATGATGTTTTGGTGTCTACGTGAAATAAATATTATGGTAGTAAAGCTACTGATCAACCTACTACCTCGACCTCAAATCAGTCAACTGAATCAATTCCGCCACCTATTATTCTAGAGTTAACAATAAATCCATCGAAGGGAGTCATCCATAAATCGACATTCAATCCTCGAGCTCACGTGGCTTAAAATTATAATATAGTTGAATATTTTGCTCAGTCACCTTTAGATATGTTGACGCTTGAGGTACTTCAAAATTTTCCCTCCCAGAAGCAAGCTTTGTTGTCGGCAATTGGTGGAATCGACCCGACAAATTATAATATTGTAGTCTTTAATCACATGGGATATGTGCCACAATTAACAATCGGATTAGCTTTTTCAATCCAAGTAAATTTTCTAAATCATCTCGTTCATTGTGCTATTATTGATGAGGGAGCATCTACTTGTATTATGTCTCTCAATTGTTGGAAATCACTTGGCTCACCTCGCTTATCTCAATCGCCTATGACGTTGAAATATTTTGACGGTCATACATATAATCCTTGTGGTATTATCAATAACCCGCATGTTGAACTAGGGGGAAAAACGGTAACTATTGAAGTTGAGGTCATTGACGAATCCCTTGAGTACAAAATTTTACTTGGAAGGCCATGGGTTTATGTTATGACTGCGATCATTTCTACTTACTTTTGGATGATCGCCTTCCCTCATAAAGGTGTTATCATAGTCATTAATCAACTCTCCTTCTTTTCCTCTAGCTCCCAGGTATCTGGAAGCATTCCATTAGTTCACACGCCATAGCTAGCACTTCAAAACATTGGTGTTGGTCTCTTTAAGGATTCTTCCCTAATGGGCACCTTTTCATTACCGCTGCCTGCGACATCGACATAAATTGAAAATATAGAGACTTGCTACATGATATCTTCCACTTCATCTGACTTAAGGAATATTACCAATAATTCTGAAGTAGATACACTAGGTGACTTTCTGTTGCCAAGCCCAATTGAGCTTGCATAACAATCAATTTTCTTGGCTTGGGAAGTGCATTTTGATCCATTGTCACCGATCGTTTAGGTTGATGATTCATTATATTTTGGTACTCTTTCTGATCCTTTTTCATCCACATTCTTAACTAATGAGAGCATTGTGGAAGCCATGATGTCAGAAGGAGAACCATGGGACGATTATCATCATTGTTCCCGTCTTCTAGATTACAACAAATATAATCTTATTGAACTATATCACCCTAAGATATCTGATTTATTTTCAAATTCTGTTCCAATTAATGCCAACGAATCTGAGTGAAACCTATCAAATATTGAAGAAATTATTTCTATCGATATTTCTAGCAAACATGCGTTGTAGAAAACATTCATGTCAGTGTGTCTTGTTCTGCATCCGAACTGGGCACTTATCACTCTCTTTTTCATGAATTCTGAGATATATTTGCTTGGTCTTGTGAGGAAATTCAAGGCATAGATTCTAGTATTGTTGGACACATAATGAAAATGTACCTTGATGCCAAACCCATACGAAAACGCCTTCTTCCTATTCATCCAAAGAAGGCTGCTACCATTAAAGAAGAAGTTGAAAAACTTTTGCGTGCTGGTTTCATTTACCCTGTTCCACTTACTGATTTAGTTTTCAACATTGTTCCTATCATGAAGAAGAAAGGGACAATCAGAGTGTGCGTTGATTATCAAGATTTCAATCTTTCTTTTCCAAAAGACAACTATCTTACTCCCTTTATCGACCAAATTATTGATGAATGTGCCGGCTGTGAAATCCTTTCGTTCATGGATGGATTCTTCGGTTACAATCAAATCAATATTCGCCCAGAGGACCAATATAAGAAAGAATTCATCTATCCATGGGGAAAATTTTATTATCGTAAACTCCCATTTGGTTTAAATAACACTGGGGAGAAATTTCATAGAGAAATGGATTATGCTTTCCATGACATTAAGCACATTGTTCAACCTTATCCAGACGATTTACCTCGACATTCACGAAAACGAACTAATCACTTGTTGCATTTGAGAGATATATTTCTACGTTGTCGACACTACAAGACACACCTAAATCCATAAAAATGTGTTTTTTGTGTTGGTTATGTTCATTTTCTTGGATTCATCGTCTCAAAATCTGGAATTCGAATTGACCCACTAAAGTTCGAGGCCATTCTCGATTTTCCTGTGCCCTCAAACTTACTTCAGTTACAGAGACTTCAAGGAAAGGCTAACTTTCTAAGGAGGTTCATACCGAAATATGTTGAAATGGCTCAAGTATTTACTCGTCTCTTGAAAAAGGGGATTCCCTTGGATTGGGATAAGGTTATGCAAGCTTCTTTTGATTCTCTTAAAGATACCCTGATCCGAGCATCATTAATGTATCCCCCTAATTATCGAAGTGATTATATCCTGTATCTCGCTACTGCAGATGGAACCATTTCTATGGTTTTAGTCCAAGAAGAAGATGGGATAGAACATCCAATATGTTATTTGAGTTGTAATCTAAATGATGCGGAAGTTAGGTACTCATACATCGAAAATCTCGCTTTGGGAGTCATCCAAGCTATCCACAGATTTCGTCATTATATCTTGCTCCGGAATACCATTTTCATTTCATATTGCAACCATATGACATATATTCTGTCACGTCAATTGCTGGGGGAAAAATATTCAAAATGGATCGTCATTTTACAAGAATTTGATTTGGAATTCATAAAATCCAAGTCAAAGAAATCTTTGGTTTTTTCTAAGCTTCTCTGTGACCTTCCCTCTGACAGTACTAAGTATACATCGAAACCATCAATTCCAGATGAGTCTCTGTTTCTGATTGGGTCATCTAACCCTTGGTATGGGGATTTTATCATTTATTTCCAAACCCAAACTTTCCAGCCTGATATCGTTCACTCAAAACAACGGCGTATTCGATAACAAGCCAAAGATTATATGATCGTCAAAAATACACTTTATAGTCGTGGTGTCGATACGATTTTAAGGAGGTGCCTCACTAATGAGGAGGTTGAGAAAGTTCTAAATGATTTTCATGCTGGTGCTTTTGGTGGAAATTTTCCTGATTATGCTACCGCATAGAAGATTCTTCACACCGGTTACTTCTATCCAACCATATTCAGTGACTGCATTCTTAAGGTCAGAAGTTTTCATGTGTGTCGAATATTTGATCATAAAATATGAATGTCGCCAGCACCAATGCATCATGTCATCGTTGTGGGACCATTTTCAAAATGGGGCATTGACTTCATGACCTGCAACCCTTGTTCGGCTGGGGGGCATGGTCATATTATTGTCATCGTCGACTACTTTACCAAGTGGGCTGAAGAGATGCCTACATTCAATAACACAGGCGAAACAACTGCATTTTTCTTTTTCAATTATGTCATTTCTCAATTTGGTGTACCACAAGCTATAGTTACGAATTTTTGCAATAACATGATGAATGAGCTGACTGCCAAATTAGGATTTTTGCATGATAGTTCTACCCCTTATTATCCACAATCTAATGGACAAGTTGAAGCCATTAACAATATTTTTAAGTGAATTATTCAATGAATGATAGGGGTTCATAAATGAAATTAGAATTTAATATTGTAATCAGCTTTATGGGCATATCGAACCTTGGCGAGAAATGCAGCCAGATCTACTCTCTTTCAATTGGTGTATGGTCTGGAAGCTATCTTACCAATCCAATCTGAAATTCCATCATTAAAACTTGCTATTGACCTGCTACTTGACACCTCTGATGAAGAAGTGCATATTTTTAACCTCATCCATCTAGATGAAACGCGTTGTGAAGTTGCATTAGCCAATGGAGCACATAAGAGATGAATCAAGGCACAATATGATCGCAATGTCAAGCCTTGCATCTTCCCATAGGGAGACCTAGTCTTGCTTTATGATCAGGAAGCTGATTTGATAGGAACAGAAAAATTTGAGCCACTATGGCGTGGCATCTACATTTTCAAAAGAGTTTTGGCTAAGGGCGCCTACGATTTAGTTGATTATGATGAAATTCCATTGGCACAACCTCGAAATGGGTTTTATCTTAATTAATTGATTGCATTAATTATATTAGTTTTTTCAGAGTTTTCTTGAATTTAGTAATCCACTTTACATTTTAACGCAGATGACTGAATCTTTGGAACCATTTTTTTAGTACGCCAATGGTTCTAGTCATAGTACGCAGAACCTATCCTCTGCAGCATGGCCCATTTTCTCTCCAGGAGGCGAGTTAGTGATTTTTCAAGGTATTTGTGTCGGTCGATTAACAAACAATATCATTGATTATAGCGTGTTGATCAAACTTCTCTCTGATGTCATTTCACTTGGTGTTAACTGCATCATCATTAGGTTAGACTCACAGCTTGTTGTACTACAACTTACTAGCGTCTATGTCATTCAAAATCCAACAATTCATTGTATGTTACTTAGAATTCTAATTTTGGAAACACATTTTGATTACATCCAATATCAACACAATTCCAGAAATTTGAACACATTAACTGATTCTTTAGCGAATTATGTTTTAAACAGACATTTGCAACACATGTAAAGTTAAATTTTCAATTCACATCACACAATTGAATAGGATTGCGCATTAAACATAGGAAAACACTAAAAAAAAAGATATATAGTTATGTTTTTACAAAATTTGTGCCCAAGATACATTGGTCATCTTACCTCAAAATGTATACAAAAAAGTCAAAAGTAAAACTAGTGATGCTCATGATAACAAGCAACTGCTCTAGCTATCCTATGTAATAGCCTCATCCAATGGCTAGGAACACCAATAGTATGGCACTGCAGCCTCATTGGTAACTCTTAGATGTGGACATCCAGTATCCCAAGAGTCAATCCCTCAACATGCTGCTACAACTCAGCAAGATTCTTGGTCAAATCCAAATCCCAAAGGACTTATCTCCCAACAGTCCTCTCTGTTGGTTCATTTGTTGCCTTCTTTGGTCGACCCATTGGTTGAACGCGACCCACATCTATGTACATAAAAAAACTTTAGTTTAGTCTTAGAAAACATAAAAAATTCAAAAGCATGTAGAATACTTAAAATAAAAAAAATGGTCAAAATTTTTTTACCCATTGCACCCCATTGAGCTCCATCTAGTAAAATGAAATTTGGATCTCCAAGATAACCTACACATGCATACAGATACTCCTCTATGGCGATAATATGTTTTCGAAACCAGGAAAAGAATGTAGTAGAAAATATGATAGTCAATTGAACAACATTCCTAGCCATCAATTCGACCCATCTCTGCATCCGAGGATCTCTAGGACCAGAAATGCTTAGTGTCACATGCTACGGCTACATCCATGGAACTCGCTCTAAAATAAATGAAATCAAAATCGAGCCATAAATAAATTTATTTTTCTAGCCACCCTTTTCTTTAGTCAGTTTTTCTTTCATCTGAAAGAGTACTACTTCAGCCCAGTTGAACACTAATGGTTCAATACACTCAAGAGCATACTACATGTATGAATGGTTTGCAACATGTAGTGTCACAGAACCAGCGAGTTTTGAAATAGTGAAAAGGATAGTTCTTAGATGAAATTAACACACATCACAAATGTTTATATTTCCATCTTTGGTGGGTTCAGTACTTGGCTGAAAATACTAGCTTATGTAGTCCTTCACGATCATTCCTCCAAGAGAAGATCCCACGAGGGAAATAGGAGAACCATGTCTTGATAATCCAGTTAGAAAGTAAACATTCTTGACCAATATTGGGAGCACTTTATCACCGATGTGAAATGCCTGAGATATAGGATCCCATGAACGAATGATTCGAATGTAAAATGACATCCACCCATGGTATTCATCTACCCATTTTATCCATCCACCCATGGAATTTACCCATGGTATTGTAAATGTCATTGACCCATGGTATTCATCCACCCATTGTATTTATTCGCCCATGGTATTGTAAGTGACATCTATCCATGATATTCATCCACCCATGGTATGTATCCACACATGGTATTCGTCCACACATGGAATTTACCCATGGTATTGTAAGTGGTATCTACCCATGGTATTGACCCATGGTATTGTAAGTGGTATCTACCCATGGTATTGACCCATGGTATCCACCTATGATATCTACACATGGTATTGTAACTCAAAAAATGCTATAAATAACAAGCCTCAGATTGTAAAAGGATAGATTGTCCACCACAATGTAGCTTCTATAGTTATTATCTCTTTTAATAAAACAAGTTTCTTCGTGGTTTTATTTGCAGTGTGTTCTCTCTTTTTTCTGGCATTCTAATTTTGCAGTTATTGTTAGATCCATTTCAAATTTTTAGATCTCGGGGGCCATTTTTTCTGAATGTTTTTTGTGCGGCGAGTTTGAAGATCAGATCTAAACATTTTGGTGAAAATTTTACAAAATATAAGACTAGATATGGATTCCTTGCAACAAAATACTCAAATTCAAAAAACAAATTGGCCGAATTAGAGTTCAGATGAGGGAGATATCGTTGATTCAAAATCAGCAATGTTGAAGAATTTTTTTTTGACAACAATTCATGGATGGCGGATCTCCTATCATTTCTTGTATTTTTAAGTGGGAAATTTCAGATAAATGGTTACATATCTACGGTCCCCTTGAAAAATCACCTGATTAAAAAAAAAATCAGTCGAATTGGAGTCCAGACGAGGGATTTATCGCTGATTTAAAATAAGCGATTTTCTCATCAATTTTGTGATGGCGGGACAGTTCCAGCGTGAATATGAGAGTCTAGGGTCTCTAGATATCGATTTCAAACACATGAGAAGATGAAAAATGATCATTCCATTTCCAAAAACAGGTTATAATAAATATTCTGAGTTATATTGACCGAGTTATACTCATTTTAAATATGGAGCAGCATTCAGAACGAGTTCCCTTTGGAGATGTGCCCTCCCACCCTGCTTTAGTAGGCACCTGCTTCACATTCATCAGTTTTAGCATAATAGCATTCAACTTGGGTCATTTGGAGACGTGATCTCCCACCCCAAGCTATGTAGGCACCTGGTACTTCATCGACAATCAACATCACGGTTATGGGTCAACCGCACAAAATTCTTTTCATCGAAGTCCATTTGTTAGGTTGCACACTATTAGTCACACAGTTAGTCACAAGCATTACAGGGTATCTCTATCCTCGGATCTTCATTTGTCATGGTTTTGGTTCATCCAAAAACCCACACTTCATCGAAGTCCATTTGCTAGGCCAGACACTGTCAATATCACAGTTGGTCACAAGCATTACAGGGTATCTCTATCCTTGGAACTTCGTTCATCATGGTTATGGGTTAACTACACAAAACCCTTCTCTTCAGTGTCTCTTCATATTCAACAAAGGCTTATCAAGAGGGAACTTCACGTAATGGGGACGATTTCTTCTTAAGGACGGAGGAATGATCTGAAGGGAAAATGGCATCAACCCATGGTATTCATCTACCCATGTTATCTATCCACCCATGGAATTTACCCATGGTATTGCAAATGGCATCGACACATGATATTCATCCACCCATGATATTTATTCATCCATGGCATTGTAAGTGACCCATGGTATGTATCCACCCATGGTATTCATCCACACATGGGATTTACCCATGGTATTGTAAGTGGTATTTACCCATGGTATTGTAAGTGGTATCTACCCATGGTATTGGTCCATGGTATCCACCTATGGTATTGTATCTCAAAAAAAGGCTATAAATAACAAGCCACACTTTGTAAAAGGATAGATTTTCCACCACAATGTAGCTTCTACAGTTATTCTCTGTTTTAATAAAACAAGTTTCTTTGTGGTTTTATTTGTACTGTGTTTTCTCTTTTATTTTTCTAGCATTCTAATTTTGCAGATCTTTTCAGATCCATTTCAAATTTTTAGATCTTGGGGGCCTCCCCCCAAGAATGATCCGAATGTAAAATGGAATCCACTTATGGTATTCATCTACCCATGTTATCCATCCACCCATGGAATTTACCCATGGTATTGTAAATGTCATTGGCCCATGGTATTCATCCACCCATTGTATTTATTTGCCCATGGTATTTTAAGTGACATCTATCCATGAGATTCATCCACCCACGGTATGTATCCACACATGGAATTTACCCATGGTATTGTAAGTGGTATCTACCCATGGTATTGACCCATGGTATCCACCTATGATATCTACACATGGTAATGTAACTCAAAAAATGCTATAAATAACAAGCCTTAGTTTGTAAAAGGACAGATTGTCCACCACAATGTAGCTTCTACAGTTATTCTCCGTTTTAATAAAACAAGTTTCTTTGTGGTTTTATTTTCTTTGTGTTCTTTTTTTTTTTGGCATTCTAATTTTGCAGATCTTGTCATATCCATTTCAATTTTTTTAGATCTTGGGGGAAGACCCCCAAGATCTAGATCAGTGGTATCATATTTAGGTTACGCCTCCATGGGAATGAGGGTTTGAAGCATATTTCAGTTTCAATTTTTGGCAGCAATCTTAAAAAAACTCCATGAATTTCTTGGGCAGCGAGTTTGAAGATCAGATCTGAAAATTTTGGGGAAAATTTTACAAAATCGAAGACCAGATCTGGATTCCTTACAAAAAAACACCCAAATTCAAAAAACAAATCAGCTGAATTAGAGTTCAGATGAGGGAGATATCGCTGATTCTAAATCAACAATGTTGCAGAAAATGTTCTGACGAAAATTCGTGGACGGTGACTCTCGTATCATTTTTCAAAGTTTTTAGTGCAAAATTTCAAATAAATGGTTATAGATATGCGCTCCCCTTGAAAAATCACACAATTAAAAAAAAACATTGTTCGAATCGGAGTCTGGACGAGGGATTTATCACTGATTTAAAATCGGCTATTTTTTCAGAAATTTTGCGACGACGGGACAGTTCCAGCGCGAATCTGAGAGTCTAGAGTCTCCAGATAGTGGTTTCAAATACATGAGAAGATGTAGAATGATCATTCAATTTCCAAAAATAGGTTATAATAAATATTCCGAGTTATATTGACGGAGTTATGCTCATTTTAAATCCGGAGCAACATTCGGAGCGGGTTCCCTTTGGAGACGTGCCCTCCCACCCCGTTTTAGTAGGCACCTACCTCACATTCATCAGTTTCAGCATAGTAACATTCGGCTTAGGTTATTTGGAGACATGGCATCCCACTCCAAGCTATGTAGGCACCTGCTACTTCATCAACAATCAACATCACGGTTATGGGTCAACTGCAAAAAATTATTTTCATTGAAGTCCATTTGCTAGGTCGCACACTGTTAGTGACACAGTTGGCCACAAGCATTATAGGGTAACTCTATCCTCGGATCTTCGTTTTTCATGGTTTTAGTTCATCCACAAACCCACACTTCATCGAAGTCCATTTGCTAGGCCGCACACTGTCAATATCATAGTTGGTCACAAGCATTACAGGGTATCTCTATCCTCAGATCTTCATTCATCACGGTTAAAGGTTAACTACAAAAAACCCTTCTCTTCAGTGGCTCTTCATATTCAACAAAGGCTTCTTAGGAGGGAACTTCACGCAATGGGGACCATTGCTTCTTGAGGGAGGAATGATCTGAATGTAAAATGGCATCCACCCATGGTATTCATCTACCCATGTTATCCATCGACCTATGGAATTTACCCATGGTATTGTAAATGTCATTGACCCATGGTATTCATCCACCCATTGTATTTATTCGCCCATAGTATTGTAAGTGACATCTATCCATGATATTCATCCACCCATGGTATGTATCCACACATGGTGTTCATCCACACATGGAATTTACCTATGGTATTGTAAGTGGTATCTACCCATGGTATTGACCCATGGTTTTGACCCATGGTATCCACCTATGATATCTACACATGGTATTGTAACTCAAAAAAGGCTATAAATAACAAGCCTTAGTTTGTAAAAGGACAGATTGTCCACCACAATGTAGCTTTTATAGTTATTCTCTGTTTTAATAAAACAAGTTTCTTTGTGGTTTTATTTTCTTTGTGTTCTCTCTTTTTTCTTTGGCATTCTAATTTTTCAGATCTTGTTAGATCCATTTCAATTTTTTATATCTTAGGGGCCTCCCCCAAAGATCTGGATCAACGAACCAGGAACTCCAATAGTTCAACATGTTGTCTCATTCCTGATAATTTGAAATACTTAAGCAACCCACAATCTTTGGGGTCTCTTACAGTGCCAGGATCATTTAGGGAAATCATGTATTGTTCTTCATGTTCTCTTTCTCGCCATGTAATGGTCATTTTGATTCGATCAATACCTGAAAGCCAACCATTAGATTCATTAGGATCTTTTTCATGTAACAAAATTGGGAAATTTTGAGCACACATTAAGAAAAAAAATTGTGAAATGCGCCCAACGCACCCCTGGTATATAGACAGTACACTTTAGATGCACTTGAGCTTCAATTTCAGTGCTCTGCAACACACCTTTCGACATTCAAGGGTGTGTTGCCCTTAGAACGCAATAAATTTACCCTAGGGGGGCTCAAAAACCTAAAATTTAGCATTAAATGAAACCAAAATGACACTAAAAGAAAGAGAAGGTTCAAATCTCCAACCTGGATCAAAAGGAGTGAGAAATCGTCCACTAAAACTATCGCAATCCACTGCTGAAGTTTGAGGGAAAAATAGGTTCAGAGCTCCTAAATTTCAAATGGTAACTATGGAATGGTAAAAAATCCTTTTTAATAGTGATTTTGATTATTTTAATCATATTTAATGATGTGACTATAGTTTTTGTTAAATATTAATACAAAACAGGTATTTATAATCCGTTTGATGGTTCTCTGAACAAGTTTACAATGGATACAATGATTTTAAAGTGCACATTTATCCAGAAATCATTTGATCACAAAGCATACTTTTATCCTCTTTTTTTGAGCTTTGTTAAACATGAAAAAATAATTCAAAGCACACATTTGTCTCTTTTTCAAGCTTTGTTAAATGCTAAAAAGGAACCCCCTTGGAGTCTTCTTTTAGCTCTTTTTAAACTCCATTAATATACAAATATTTTTGAGCACTTTTATTTTCAAGCTCATAAAAGGAAATGAAATGACATCTACTCAGTATAATTTTAACCATTTAAAGGACTGAGATTGATTATTTACAAAAAAGGAACACCTTAGTCGAACATGGCTAAGAGGTTTTCTCAAGTATCATTTTACACTATTTCGGACCTGAGTGACAAATTTACGAAAAAGGACTCATGGAGTTTTCTTTTAGTCCCTTTTTCAAACTCTCTAAACATGAAGAAGGACCGAGTTTTTGCTGTCCTTAGACTCGTTAAAACATCAAATAGTGATGGACTTATCTGATCATGAAAAGATCGAGTTTCACTATCACTAGACTAGTTAAATCATCAAATAGTGATGGATTCACCCGAAGGGTCTAATTATAGATCAAGCATATGTTACCCTCCTCAAGCTTGTTTAAAAATAAAGAGGTACTGGTTAGCAATGACTGTGGAAAATTTGGGACAAATAACATAACACTTTATAGTAATAGGTCGTTCTTGAACATGACACTTTCACTTCATATTTGTGGCTTTGGGTTGGGTAATATTCTTGACGATCTATCATACCTATGGTCTATCATACCATCCATCACTTTAGTTTTGGATCAATGCTGCCAACTCATTTCAATGTCGTCGATATGTTCAAGAGAAGTCATCCAGTAATTACTCATCTTCTGCAATACTCATAAACCTTCATTTTAATGACTACCATCCATGAAAATTGCTTCATCAAGTCACATTTTGTGTCCAAAATCATTACTCCCACTTCATGTCTTATATGCGACGATTTTCTTCCTGTCGACATCAGCTCATCATCTCGTAAGTTTATTCTAGTGCCATGGAACTTGCTTACATCAAAAGCATATTTCTCGCTTCCGGCGACAGGATGACATTATAGACCTTCGACTGAAATATTTTGTTTGGCGTTCGATATAAAATCATCTATTCATGCCTTGCAAATTGTACTAAAGTACCTTGAGAACCATTAACATCAACGATGGCTTCTCTCGCGGTTGTTAATGAATTCATAATTGGCTGGTAATCAGAAAATGTCTTCCCATGTTTGACTTCATATCACATATTCACATGGTTAGACTTGTACTTGAAAGATCGAGTAAATGAGATAGAAGACCCTAGATCTAGCTTCATCCATCTGGGTTGCAATTTCAGAAATTGTACCACATCATCCGTGCGATGGCTTTACATACAAATTCTCATCGTATCATGGGCCTATATTTGAAGGCATGTCTATATCTGTAGACGAATTTTGATTTATGTACGTGTTATGATAGTTTATGTGTTGAGCATGGGTATGCCTCCCTCAGAAATTCATGTCCAAGATGTACAAGATATCATGATGTAATGTATTGCAAATTGATGCAGGTCACTGCCCGCTTTAGATCCTACTCATCACGCCGTAAAGCATATCATCCAAATATTATCATTATTTTGACTTCATTCTTTATGGGGCAGCTCTTGTAGGTCAATTTGGGAATCATCCCTAAGACCATTATGAACAGGGACTATCATCCCCTCATTTAGTTGCTACATTCCCTAGAGAAGTCATTCCATTAATGGCTTTAATTCATGAGAGTTTCAATGTTTGAAGGATAGTTGAAATGACTCGTCAACACTCCTTCGAATGTGCCTAAGTGTGTTGCAAAGCACTTACCCCCATGCAAAGGTGCTCCACAAAGCACTTCCCGACACTTAAGGGTGCATTTGTCTCCTAGGAGAAAAATCATCATTGTTCTAGGAATCTCCACATCCAGTGCCTTCTATAAGAGCTCATAGGTGTCATAATTCGTGTACATGTGTTCATCCATCACCATCAAACCTAGAAATATGTCTCACCTATTATTAGAAATCCATTCAATATCATTTATTGAGAAAAAACCTACAATTTCCCTATAAATCGAGCACTCATCTAAGTGCTAGGGAGGAAGAAATTTGTGCAGTGTTGTGTTGTTGGATTCTCAATTCTTGAGACTTGGAGTACTGTTATGCTGCTGAGATGATGCTTGGTGTGATGAGGATAGAATTAAGTTGGAGCAAGTTGATGATGAACTGATCCACTGGTTGTAATCTACTCCTCCTAGTATTTCAATAAAGATATATGTTCTTTCTCTCATATATGCACTTATATCTTGTGAATGTATTCTCAAATGTGTATGTATTCTCAAATTTCATTGGTTCAATTTGGTTAAAGTAGATAGAATGTATATATGTATGTCATTTGTTGTCTTCTTTCTTTGATTGTAGGTATTGCTCAAGAAGATTTAAGCTAGATCAAGAGCGACGAGAATGAAAATAGAAGAGGAAGGAGAGTGAAGGATGACAAGTAGTTATTTATCCCTTATATATTTTTGTCTATTTTAGAGAAAAGAACATTTACCTTTATTCTATTGTTTTGAGTGAAGGAACACCACACTAGGGAAAACTAGTTTATCTGTAGATTAGAATTCTTTATAACAATGCGGAATTTCGGGGGGAGGCGGGATTTGATCCCCTGACCTCCCCTTAACAAATTATATGTTTACCATTACGCTAAGTGGGCGTGATTTGTAAAATCCACCCACCAAAACATATAAAAACCCAAATTTCATTTGCACAGAGGCAAGGCAGACCAGTGGAACTCACCGACACAGTTTTCAAGATTTATAAATTATATTATTACAGGGAAAAACCACGAGCCATGGAGATAGTGGAACCATGCCCTAGGGAATCTTCAGGGCAACAAGAATATTCCTTGAGGAGCCGAAGTTGCAGGAGTTAGAATTAGACAAAATTTATGTCGATTTTACACCTCTCAATGACAAGAACTCATTGGCTATGTCCATTTCAATAACAAAGCTCTCCATTTTTTGTCCAATTTCTAGATTGGAGTGACGGTGTTAGTTTATCAAGTGTGGATAGTCGATTCTATGCTCCTCGACGCCACAAATTTGTTGATGCAGCCAGATTTAGCAGTTGAGAATCCACTTCTTCAGAAAACTAGAAGGTTTGAGCTATATGCAGTTTTGATCACGTGCCTCTTTTATTTTTTTTCCGTGAGATGTATTATGTTGTCTAGATCCTTTCTTGATGCATATTGCGGGATATTTGTGTTTGATTCATTTGATATAATGTCATGCTTATAGAAGGTCCATTATGAGTGAGAGTTTTTGTAGTGGAACATCTTGTGGAGAGACAAGCCACTCATATTGAGGGCACATATCCTTGTATGACAGAGAACATCTTCAATGTACATCATCACTATTTCTGACACTATATGAAGCGGCCTACCCCATTTTGACACCGGGCACAGAGATGTAGCCCACATTGGGTGAAATCCATTATCAACATCTCGTGTTCTTATGTTGCTAATGTTTTTCTTGTTTCCTCTTATTTACAACATGAGTATGCGTTTTTTTATGCTCTTTTAAAATTCAATTCTACCAACATCACAGAAGCAAAATATAATGGGTAAATCCAGCAGTTGACGGACCCGGATCAAGTGGTATTAGAGCGGTCTTCTCGCTGATGCGAATTGCGAGCGTGGACAACAATTGAACGTGTAGCAATGGAGGATGAAAATTACATGTACGAGGCCATTCTTAGGATGTCAAAAATGGTGGACATGATTTATGAAGATTATTATAGAAGGGAGAAAGAAGAAGTAGAAAGCAATGCTTCATCCACATCTTCTAGTACGTATGCATCTTCTTTGTCATTTTCATCGTCTTCTCATCATTCGAAGGAGGAGATCAGCTAGAGTCTTCAGGAAGAGAGTGCTGAATTACAGAGGCTACTATGAGAAGAGAAAGAGGAGAATAAAATATTGTAGCTTTAGTTTTGAACCACATAAGAGGCTTTGGAGAAGTTGAAGCACAACGATGGCTTAGATAATCCCTCCTCACCTATTCTAGAATCGACATATGAGGTAAAAAATGTTAATTGTTCTTCAGTTTCATCTTCAGATGCTATATTTTCTGTTGGGAATGTGGAGATACCCATTACAGGAACTGGCATGAGACTCCTTACCAAAATGGGATGTAAAGGAGGACGACTTGGTGTTAATGGCCAATGCATAAATCAACCATTAGAGGTTGTGTAGAGACCTTGATTCACATGTTTGGTATACATCGAAGGACAATGCTCAAAGGTGTCAGAAGGTTCCAATACATGGTTGAAACCATTGGGGAAAGAGTGTGATGGGAACACTTCACCATCATCCTATGACAATGCCCATTACAGAGAAAGAGCCGAGGAAAACTCTTGTCACCATGATTGCACTAGAGACCAATAAGAAAGGTATAATAAGTCTTGGTATTCAAATGTTCATTTTGATTACAAGCATGTCGCTATCAATGAACATAGATCATGACATCAGAAAACTTGTATTTTTTGTGGATTATATAACCATGTCTTTGCTAAGTGTTGGAAAATAATGGAAACACAAAAGACGATGAGGCGTGAAAGGCCTTCTCCACCACAGTAAAAGAAGAAGGAAAAGCATTTCTGGAGGAAGAAGGCTCATTGCAGTCATTGAAATATAAGTGGTCATCAAAGAGCCACGTGTTGGAGGCTCCA
This sequence comes from Pinus albicaulis, assembly GCA_034641835.2. Taxonomy (NCBI): domain Eukaryota; kingdom Viridiplantae; phylum Streptophyta; class Pinopsida; order Pinales; family Pinaceae; genus Pinus; species Pinus albicaulis. The sequence goes on along the minus strand of CM076569.1, from coordinate 217,789,842 downwards.
TCCAGAGCAACGCCTTAAGGACAATGTGTCCGTACATGAACCAATTGAAACAATTGTTCGACAAGAAAATGTGCCACAAAGAGGTGACCTATTCACTTTGATAAGTGAGAGATGGTTTTTCTAGGTGTGGTAGTGTGTCATGGCCTTATTTTTGTAAATCACGTGTTGCAATTTAAAATGTAAAAGTGGTGATGTGTTTTCCATCACTTGTTAAACAACAATGATGTCTTGGCCTTGTATTAATAGCTGGGGTAATGATTCCATTTTAATGAAAACTTGAACACTGAGATTTGTTATAAACTTGTGGCAAGTATGGGATGTTGGGGTTATATTTGGTCATGTAATTAAGAATGTAATTTGTAGAAGAATTTACTACAAGTTTGCAGAGGATGAAGGTGTCGGCTTATCGCTTATGGCTCCGAAGGACAAAGGTGAGGGAGAATGAAGGGTGACCTTTCAAGACAGTTGTGGTGTAGACAAGGTACAAAATAGTTGCAAATTATTTTCATGCTTTTGGTGGACCAAAAGCCCCTCAGTGCGGAGGATTGATCCAGGTGGCTCTAGACACCCTCAAGAGACCAAGAGGGCTTAGAAATGGTAAAAATTGAAAGTGGTCGGATTTCTCTCAAACCAGGTTTAGACTGAAGTTCTCGTCATCCTAATTCCAATGGTGCAAATGGATCTCCAACCCGAGCCCATATAAAGAAGTTAGAGAAATTCAACATTTTTTCAAAGCTAGGCAGTGGGCTAGGTTTAAGTGTCCCATAAATTCACCGTCAACCGGTAAGGAACTTAGCTTCCGTAAATTGGTGAAATTGTGTCCTCTTTAAAAAGCCTAATAACCCTTACTTTCGTTAAATTAAAAAACGCATAATTTTTTTGCAAAAAATAATAATATAAAAATAGGGGTCACGGGCTGCCACCCCACCATGCCTGCACAGTTCCATATCACAAATATATATATTACACATTTGGATCGGCGGGAAATGACCCCTGTCGAACCGAATGGTTGGCATATCACAATCAATTATGTGGGTGGGCAGCCACCTCTCGTGGACCTAGCCCACGCCACCACAAACTCCTTATACAAAGGCCAAAGCCTGACAGAACCAGTGGGAGTTGAACCCACTGCTGGCAAGACTATCGGTCATGCTGCACACGGTGGTCCCAAAATGAACCACTTGTCAACGAAACTTAATATATCAAATCGTTAACAAAAATGTTAACGCTCAATAACCACCAACAAAAATATATGCACAAAATTTTGGGGGGAGGCGGGATTTGATCCCCCGACCTCCCCTTAACAACTTATATGTTTGTCGTAGGTGGGCACGCTTTGTAAAGGCTACCCACCAAAACATATAAAAACCCAAATTTCATTTGCACGGAGGCAAGATGGACTAGTGGAACTCACCTCCGCGGTTTTCAAGTTTTATATTATTTTATTGTAGGGCGGAACCACGAGCCATGGAGACAGTGGAACCATGCCCCAAGGAATCTTGAGGGCATCCAGAAGATTCCTTGAGGTCCCGAAGTTGCAAGAGTCATAATTCGACAAACTTTATGTCGATTTTACACCTCTCGTCGACAGTAACTCGATGGAGATGTCCGTTTCAATAGCAGAGCTCTCCGTTTGCAGTCATTTTTTAGATTGGAGTGACGATGTTATACTCTCAAGTGTGGATAATCGGTTCTATGCCCCTCGACGACACGAATTCGACGGTGTAGCCAGATTCAACAACTGAGCATCCACTTCTTCAACCAAATACAAGGGTTGAGGTATATGAAGTTTTGATCATGTGCCTCTTTTATCCGTTTCTGTGAGATTTATTAGTTGTCTAGATCCTTGATTGATGCATATTGTAAGATCTTTGTTTTTGCTTCATGTGAGATTCTGTCATGCTGATAGGAGGTCTATTTTGAGTGAGAGCTCCTGTAGCGGGACGTCTCATGGAGAGAGAACCTACTCATATTGAGGGCACATATCCTTGTAAGACAGAGAACATCGTTTATGTACATAATCACCATTTTCGACACTCTATGAAGTGGCCTACCCCATTTTGACACCAGGACCAAAGATGTAGCCCACACTGGGTGAACTCCATTATCAACTTCTCATGTTCTTATGTTGTTAATGGTTGTCTTGTTTCCTCTTCTTACATGCATAAGTGTTCTTTTATGCTCCTTTAAAATGCAATTCTAAAAACATCAAAAAAGTAAAAGATCATGGGTAAATCCGGTAGCTGATGAACCTAGATAATCAACTCTCCTAAAGCTTGATATACAAAATAACACATCCATGAATCATGAAAACCATTAGAATTCAATGAGACATCTTTTAGCCGTGTCCGAACGAAATTTTGAGATATCTATGACTTGTAATGACCACTAGGATTCAATGTTTTATCTTCTGAGATTATATCTGAGCTACATTTTGATATGTTTATGAATCCTAATGTCCAATACAAGTTAATGAGAAATCACAAAAACTTTAGATTCCTTGTTCTTTTAGCAAGATTATATAGGAATTGAGATTGATATTTCCTTTTTGATATATGAATTGCTATGCCCATTAATCCTAGTTTCCAATATGAGTTGATGTTTAATCAACTATCCCTCATATCATGTATGGAATTTTTCGAAATTCTTGTGGATCTTAGCAGCCACTAGGATCTAATTTGTCATCTATAAGCTTGTGCCATGCTTAACACTATGTATGATATATCATATAGATGTTAATAGATCTTAGAGGCCACTATGATTAGGTTATTCTAGTGCTTGAAATATGAATTAAAATTTCCATAAATCCTAGAACCCATTAAGATTCATTTGGTTATCTTTGACCTTGTGTATGGCCCAAATTTTGAAAATTTAATGAATCCTAGTTTCAATATGTTAGTTGTGTGTTATATTATTTCCATGAGTAGCCCCCCCTGCTGGGGGGTTTGGAGGGGGGAAGTGTCCCCCCTGTACAGGGTTCGAGGCAATGCCTCGAGATTTTTTTTTGATCCTATATTAGGTCGGTGAACCTACCTATGGTTTTGGGCATGGGTTTTGCACATGGTTTTCTATCCATGGTATTTTGTATATCCGGTCAAGAGAGTCATGGTGGTGTTTTAATCAAGGGTTAATGGATTGGGGTTTATGAATGCTTCGACATATATATATATATATATATAGATATAGATATAGATATAGATATAGATATAGATATAGATATAGATATAGATATAGATATAGATATAGATATAGATATAGATATAGATATAGATATCTATATCTATATCTATATCTATATCTATATCTATATCTATATCTATATCTATATCTATATCTATATCTATATCTATATCTATATCTATATATATATATATATATATATATATATATATAGATTGCAACATTGAATGGAATATAAAGGAATATAATGAAAAATCAAGTTGGTAGTCCCAGTTTTGGGATCTAGGGGAAAATATCTCTTTATATTTGTTTTATGTTTTATGCTCTCGCTATTGTTTAATTTTTGTTTTAAGAATTCGTTTGCAGATAATTTCTGTATAGGGTTAAAACCTACACGATGATCCATCTTTGAGCTTGTGTGTCATCATTTTTTGAGATGTTTGTGAATACTAGTAGGTTTTATTCTTTTATGGAAAAAGTTTAAGATTGTGTTTTTCCTATGGTTGTAGTAAGCTTGTGTATGAAATAATCTTGAATTATAATTCTATATTCCATTGATCATATTCGCAACTAAGATTCAACGAGCTATACTTGATATTGTGTGTGATATTTTTCTAAGTTATAAAACAATATTATTCGCCTCTATGATTCAATTTGTCATTTGCAAGATTTGTGTCATCCTTAACATTGTGCACTAGTTATTCTAGAAATGTTCATGAATTCTGTAAGGTTTGTTATTCATAAGCTTGAACTTTAGCAATCATAGAGATGTCCATGAATCGTAATAACCACTACGATTCAATTATTCATCCCTAAGTTTGTGTATTAGAAATAACTCAGATATCCATGAATTCCAATGCCCATTGGGATTGAACTATCCTAGTTCCATGTAAATACAGATCCATCATGGGTTGAGAGGGATCAAATTAATATTTTCAAATATTACAACTTTGACGTATAAATATTTATGTATTTTAATATTTTAATATATCAATAGGATATTCCTTTTCACTTTAAAGATTCATTTTACAAATATTTAATTAAAAGGAATATTAAAATATTTTGGAGCAGATTTTTTATTTTTGTGTTGAATCAACCCTTTTTCTTTCATTTAAGAAATGGTATTGGCTTTATTAAAGAGTAAATATCCTTAAAACTTTACCTAATTTTTAATCTTAATGTGGTAAAAAAAATTTGTTGAAGGTAAATTTTTTATCCATTCAAATTCAAGGGATATGATCATTCTTGTGTTAATATATTTTTAATTGTTTATTTATAAGGTTATTTAGATTTTTGTTTAAACTGACATTAACCATTTTATTTATTTCTTTATTGGAGACTTGACATACTTACACATCACTATCATAGTGGGTTGTAGAATGTGCCTGTCGGCCCTGTCTGCCCAATAAGCCACCACTTAGATTGGGCTATCTTTATTATTATATATTCCACATGGAATTTTTCCCTTACCCGAAGTCATCCATATTAGTGTAGCCTCAATTGTGATACCTTGTATATTATTACCAATGTTGCCTACATCAACCTTATTACTTTAACCTCTTTAGAGCCTTCATCAAGACTTCTATCACTAGTAACACCTTTATGCTTGTTTATGACATACTCATCTTCATTACTAATACTTCATGCAATTTTCCTCATGTATGTGATATTTTCATCATATGTAATATTGCTCCTTTTGTTCCTTATCCTTTCACATTTTACACAATTTCTTGAACCAAAATACAACCACTTTTTCATACCCCTCAAGAGGTGTAATTGTTTGGATCAAGGGTACCACTACATTAGACTCCCCATAATAATAAAATAATATCATTGTGCTTATTTGTTGAATCTTATCTTTAAATATTTTATATGTAAATTAGTTATTTACCTTCTACTATTTTCATTACTTCATATTTTTCACCTTATTTATTGCATTGATCAAATCTTTAATGTTACTAATTCATATTGTATTGCATTCATCTCTTTTTTCTCATCCTATTTGCATCTCTTCAAATGCCAAAACCATATTTTTTTGCAAATTCTTCTACATCTTATAGAAAGAATCCATGCAATTCTACTTGGAATGATTCCACCCAACACTAATATACTCCTTATTTTAGTTGTTTCTTGTAAGAGGAATCTTTAACAAACCACCCACGTCCAAAACTTTGCTAATTTCCATCTATCTTATTATCTCTGTATTTCTATGTCTCACACTATATATGTGTATCTTTATTTGCATTTATTTTATTTTATATTATATATAGGACATCCCCAATATGTAATCAATAATTTAAATGTAAATTTGAACATATCCTCTCAATATGTAAAATCACTTATGTACAAAACTTTGCTAATTTCCATCTATCTTATTATCTTTCTATCTCTATGTCTCACACTATATATGTGTATCTTTATTTACATTTTTTAAATATATTTTATATATGAGGACATCAATAAGTTAAATGTAAATTTGAACATATTCTTTAAAATAAAATTAAAAATTATAAAATGTAACATATTTATCAAATAATAATTATGCAACAAAATTACCATCTTCCATTTTTCAATATTAAAATATAATTAATAAACTTAAATAATTCATTTCACATTAAAACTTTTAATAATAATTTTTAAAATTATAAGAATAATTTTTTATTAAATTTTTTAACTAACAATTTAACATAAAAAAATAAAAATAAAAATTATATTAATGAAATAAGATAATATCTTAAAGTTTAGCAATTGTTGGATTATGTCTCTAATCTCTTAGGAGTGGTTTGTGGGTGTGTATATTTTTATTTTATCTAATGTTCACTTTTGTTTAGTTTGATTGATTTGTTTATTTTTTTTTTATTTTTTCATATATTTACTAAATTTTAATATTAAATTTTTTTTTTAATATTTTATTTTTATAACGTTATTGTGCATAAAATATTGTCTAAATCTTGACAAATCTCAACAATATCCAGTAACAAAGTCCTGATAATGAACTACACAGAATAGTTTGAAACCTGTCGACCCCTGCAAATAATATTATGGATCACAAAAATTTATAATCTAAAACTTAAAATTTAATTTAAAAAAAAAAAACTCATACTTTTTTAATATTCTTTTAAATATCTCATTAAGTATCTAATTCAACATATTCAATTACCATTTCCACCTTGTCTCAATAAATTTTACTCTACATTCATAAATAACAGTCGAAACATTAACGTCCATACAACCCTTTCTTAAACCCTCTCTGAAGACACTGCCATATTTCTTTCTTAAACGAGTGACATTTTTTTTCCCAACCGGATTACCATTCCCATTAATACTTTCTCCGCGAACTCCACTTTTACAGCGATTACATATCCCTATCTTGATTTTCTTTTCTTTTCTTATTTGCTTTCTTTATATCCCACTGAGATAACCCAACATTCAACCAAGACGCCATTGAGATAAAATAGAGATATTTAAATCATAATGGAAAACCAGAAAGTTCCTGTTAGTGGTCAAAGATTAAACGTCATCCAGGTTTGTTGGAATTCAGGGAGAAGAATTTGAATAAATAATATTTATTAAAATTATATTATTTTTAATAAAAATTAGGTTAATTATAATTTAGTTTTTAATTAGTAACGAAGGTAGTTAGAGTTGTTTACGTATATTCCTTATATGGTAGTTATAGTTTTGTACGTGTAAAAGAAGGTAGTTATAGTTTATTTTATGGATATGTATTATTATTTAATAAAAGTTAAAAATATTTAGATAATTTTTTTTAATTAAAAGATATATTTTGTTTTATGGGGAGGATAGATGTTCACTTTAGGGCACTAACGTATTTTTTTCAGCTTTACAGACTTTTGACTAATCCAAAAAATAATTTTTATATAATTAAAATGGTTTTTATTGTGATTTATTTATTAATTATATAATAATGATTCTTTTTCCGTGTTTGACTTTTAGGTCAAAATAATAATCTCAAGATAATATTTGAATGAATAATCAGTCATAGTTAAAATTTAATTATTGTTTATAAAGAATTTAGTTAAAATTATGTTATTGTATATAGAGAAAAATTATAGAAAGAGGAATGTGAAGAAAGAGGGATGTGAAGCTTAAATTATCAAGTTGAGATTTTGATTAAATTTTTTATTAATTAAGGTTGGTAATTTATTATTTTGAAATGTTAAAAGAAAAATTAAATAAAAAAATAATTTTTTTGTTTTTTCTCTACTTTATTTTTAAAAAATTATTTTAAAGAAATGTTTTTTAGGGTTGTTGCCTCCTTTATCGCCTATGTATATGTTTTGATGACTTGCTCCTTCCACTCCTTTGTGTAGACATGCTTCAGGTTTTGTGTTTAATGTATGGGTTTGTACATGTATATTTTCATGGCGATCTCTCCACACTCAGGTTGGTTTATTTTTTACAAAGCATAATTCCATTTTGGCTTCTTTAGGTAACTCCATTGCGATGAATGACTATGGGTTGTGAGTTTGTCAACATTAAAAATAATAACTCTCTCATACGTTTCTCATTTGTGATTGATATTTAATTTCCTTTCTCTTCTTGTTTTTGATGATGTTTCTCATCACTATTTTTGTTGGACACCTAATCTTTTAAGGGTTAAGGTGTGGGAAATGGATAGCCAAAGGAAGTCCAAGAGATCTTGGAATGTGGAATCCAAGGGTCACCTAATGTACTACAAATGTATATCATTGTGAATAATAAATTTTCCCAGGCTTATCTTTCCTATTCATGTGTGTTTACCATGCCAATGCTTAACATGGTAGCAAAGAGGAGTGGTGTTGAGACACGATTTAAATGCAGTAGTGTTTGTAAACTACCTATAGAGACGACGTAAACTGGAACATCGTACAGAGTATGATAGATGTGGATGTCGTATGGGATTGTGTAACACTGATACCAAGAGCGCGGATTGCGTAAGACTAATATCAAGAAGATAACATAGTGGAAACTACTTGTCTCATCTTGCTAGCCCTGTTGAAACATTGGAATGTGATTGAAGAATCAAGTCCTTCATATCTGATTCCTTAAAAACTGGCATGGTCTCTATAGACATAGATTTCTTATAATATTGGTTGCTCTAGTTCAATCCCTTCTCACTAGATTTATGGGACCCTTTTGAAGGAGGGGCTGATAAGAATTGAAACACTGAAAACGAACTGGAGCAGAGAGTTGCTCTTCTCAAGATTACGAATAGATTAAATAGATTACATTGGAAACATCAGCAATAAATAACTGGAGATAAACTCGACTAAACTGGACTGACTTAAACTAAACTGGGACACTTGGACAGACGGATTTGACACCTAGCAGGTGGTTGAGATTACGTTCTTTAACACTCCCCTTTAATATCAACCACATAAAAAATAATTAAGATACCTGCTGGTCTATGTCTCAGCGAGGCTTACAATAAAAAAAATGACTTTAACTAGATTTGATTTTCTTCTTCTCTTCTTCCATATTCTGTAGCCTCTAAATTGTTTTAGATTTTTCGCTTTGTTGTATCCTTGAGAACTTTGTTTCTTCATTTGTTGGTGCAGGTCTTCTATTGTTCCAGGTTGTCTAAGCATGTCCTGGATTTCTTCAAAAATTGACTTGTATTTGGGCTGCTGCCACATATTGTCCTCTGTAGTGCGCTTTTCATCATCAATCTGCTGCAACATAAGATTAGAACAATATCTTATCTCTTCAAAACTCCAACGCGTGAAAATTTCATTGACATGTTCGTCATGCATGTTGTCTTCAACATTCATATCTACATCTTCTGTGTATTTTTCATCCAGATATGGTGTTGCAAGCCATGTTTCAATAAAATTTAGCTCTTTTTCATAATCATTCTGTGTACCTGCACACTGAAAATCAATGTTAGAATAAAAAACATTTTCAGAACGACATTGGTTCTGGTCTTTTTGCTCTGTAATGAGAACTTTCTGCTGTTGCGCTTCCTTATCTGCTTCTTCATCTGTCTCTGTTTCTGCTTTCCCTTTGCAAACTTCATTCTTTTCTTTTGTCTCTTCTTCTTTCTCTATTTCTGCTTTCTCTTTGCAAACTTCTTTCTTTGTTTCTGTCTCTGCTACTTTCTCTGTTTCTTCCTTCTACTCTGTCTCTGTCTTTTTCTCTGCCTCTTCTTCACTGACCTGTGCTGCTGCAAACAAGTTGTCTTCCATTAACTGAAGTGGGGTAATTTCACCAAATAACATCATGTCGATATCATATTTTTGTTGCATTATCTGCAACCAATCATCATTAGCAAAAATTTCATTATCAAAGTTTACATCAGCCATATCAATCATTGGATTTACCATTTCATCAGCAAGCTCTGTTGCTGGTATCATTAAAACTTCGTCAGCAATCTCTGTTGCTGGAATCTCTTCATCCACTTGTGGCCATGCACAGTGGGGTTCACGAGCATCTTCATGCTGCTTCTCTGTTTTATCTGCACTTTCTTTGCAGACATCAGCTAGCTGTGACTGCGCACAGTGGGATTCAACAAACTCTTCATTTCGCTATAGATCTGCTGCTACAGATCCACCTTCATCTTCATCTTCAAAGCTCCCCTTTGCTTCAATGCTCCCCCTTGTACCAAAACATCTCTCAAGGGTATCCCAAGCCTCCTTGGCTGTCTTGGCATCTGAGATTAAGGGAAGAATGCTGTCATCGACAGATTCTTTTATGCATCTTAATGCATAGGCGTCTTTTTGCCTCTTGATTTCCATATCTACAAAGATCTCGAACATAATCTGATTTTTTTTTAGCCTCTTGGCTTTTCCCATGTCCTCGTTGTCAAACATCCAGAAACAAACGAGTTTACATATTCATCAATACCTTGCTTCTTCAAAAATTTTGCTGCTCTTGAATGAGTCTTATGCAACTTCACTTCTCCTTCTAAAAAATATCTTCCTCAAAAAAATTTCTTGTAAACTTTCACTTTCATCTCATATCACAGCTTTAAGTATTTTTTTTTTTTTTTTAAACAAAAAAAAAAATTCTTCTATCACAAGCCATAAAATGCTTCACACAAGCTCTTTTTTAAGAAAATCATGGCAAAAAGAATTAAAATCCATTTGGCTTCTTCCTTTTTAAAAACCTTAGCTTTTAAAATCCTTTCGCATTAAAACCCTTTTCCTTTTTTTTTGTTTTTAAAAAAATAACTCTACTTTTTTTCACATATAAGGCATTCTCCTTTTTTAAATCTACACTTCAAAAAGCATTTCTAAAGGAGCTTTATTCCATTAACGTATGAGCCTTTTTCAAACTAAATTGTTTGAATATTAAACTGCTTTGTACCTTCACGCTTAACAAAAAAAAATTCACCTTAATTCATTTGCTCTTGCTCCATGCCACGGCAGATTTGCTTTGGCGGCTCTCGTTTCTGGTCCATCATTAATGTTAACGCAAATTATTCACGCGGAAGATTACTCTTAACGCATACGCTTATCAGCTTAATGCATATATGCGTTGACCTTAAAAAAAAAATTAACGTAGATGCTCCTTCTGCAGAGTGGCGCGGTCCCGATTGAAACAGTCGCGCCTATCTCAAAAACGGTGCGAGGCATGAAAATGGCGCGGGTATGGCATGTATTCCAGTGCCAATCAACTCACAGTCGCTCCAATTGACTGCTCTTCTCTTTTGCTCCTTCGTGGCTTTGTTGCTGCTCTCCACGGAGGCTTATGCAACTTGGCTTTGATACCATGATAAGAGTTGAAACACTGAAAACGAACTGGAGCAGAGAGTTGCTCTTCTCAAGATTACGAATAGATTAAATAGATTACATTGGAAACATCAGCAATAAATAACTGGAGATAAACTCGACTAAACTGGACTGACTTAAACTAAACTGGGACACTTGGACAGACGGATTTGACACCTAGCAGGTGGTTGAGATTACGTTCTTTAACAGGGGCTTCTCTGTTTTTAAGAGATATTGGGCACCTTGCAAGGGATGATGCGGAAACCATAAGAAACACTTCATATCAGTCGTGAGCACAAGAAGAAGAAAGTATCCAAGTTGTGCACGATTTGGTAATAACATTATAAAATTTCCAATTAGTGATTACATTAGAGTCGATATTTGTTGCAGGCATGTCTCTCGTTCCTTTGTCTCAATGCTGCATAGTATCATTCCCCTGACTTTTAAAGCCCGAAGGAAAATGAGAAATGGTGTATGCGTTGTCAATTTAAATGAAGAGTTTAGATCAAAAGGATACGGTCTAGACATTCATCACGAGCTTGGTCATTTTGCATGAGAATGTTGTTCGTGTATATGTCCTGGATGGATAGGAAGTGTTAGATATATTCCTTATCGATGAATGATTTTCTTTAATATGGTTCCATTGCATTAATCCAGTTCGATTTTATCTGTGGGTGTTTGAAGTTCTATCAAATATTTTATTTTGAATATTGTTTCGTGAACATCTTTAGAGGAACAGTTTGAAGAATGAAGTATATTCAACCATTTTAACTTTGTCCAGCCATGTATCATGTGTATAGGAGCTCACTTACAAGGAAGATGTTGTGCCATTGAAGGACATTATGTTCTGGTCCACTAGGTTGAAAAAATATGTCATTGATTATGTATAGGAGCTTGTTAGTATTAGTTGCATGGTAGCGTGAAATTCAATCGTCATACATTTTTCTGAATAATAATAAAAAAAGGTTCTTTAAACAGTTCAGAGTTAAAGAAAAGTTAATAGGCTGCCAATATTTATAGTCAAAACTGCAGTAATCTAGAATTATTAGCTATCCGCCTTTATAACTATATTTTTGGTCCTTTTCTCACTTGAATTGTTTGAATAACTGAGAAAAATCATGGATTATTAGATTTATTAAACACACTAATCCTATATACTATTGATAGCACAACCCAAATTAGTAAATACACTCTCTCTGATATATGAACTTGTCTACAAAATGCACAATAAAACATTGAATTTTTGTAGCTTGAGTCACAACTTCTGCAAGAAGAATTAGAACAATGAAGCATCATTTTGAAACATTTCAGAATATTGAGATAGACTCCTATCAACACGAAGAATATAGATTTGAGGTTGATTCACACTCAGTGTTTAATGCAAGAGCATATTTTAATGTAGAAGAAAACATCTAGCCACCACTTCCCAAGCCCATCTTTAGACCTTGGGAAGATATTGTCCATAAAAAGCACAGAATAGGTTTTGGATATGATAAGGAGGTGTCCTTTCATATTCCATACTATTCCAAGCCCATTCAATTTCAAAGTGCTAGATTTTTTCATGATAGCTCACCTAGAGTTGTTATAGATTCTGCTCCTCTTCCACAACAACAACAACAAATTGTAAAATGCCAACACTATGACTGAGTTGGCCATATGAAAGATCACTATTTTGATCTTCACCCATGCAAGCACGGTGGTCAGAACACTCATTTTTCACACAAATGCTTCAGAAACAAGCCTCCTGCAAGAACAAAGATTCATCTTAGATGGATCGATTCTTGGCAATAGGCATCAACAACCAAGAAGATGTTTCATTCATATGACATAATTTATTCTAGAATATCAAAATGTCTTGCAATTGAGATTTAACCCTCATCTCGCCTTGTATCTGGTAGGGGGGGGGGGGGAATTATGGTCATCTAAAGCTTCAAAGACACATCAAGCGAGCCTGAGCTATAACCTTCCATTCTAGATTCAAAGTTGTAGCTAGAGGCATAACAGTTCAAGCGAGCCTGAGCCACAACCTATCATTCCAGATTCAGAGTTGTAGCTAGAGAAACAGATGCCCATGAGCATGCCTTTGGTTGGTTGTCAACATTAAACCATCTATGCCAGGTTGTTATTCTTCCTCTTCATAGACTTCATGACACTTCCTCCAACAGAAGACTTCAACTTCTTGCCAGTTTTCGTAGAATTCTAGGAAATGCATTAATAATTCTAGAATTGGTGGTCATCCTTAAACCATCGTAGGTTGTAGACCTCCCTTCTTCGAGGTTGAAGGTCTCCCTCTTAAAAATATGAGGAGCACTTCCTCTAGCAGAAGACTTCAACTTCTTGCCTGATTTGGAAGAGTTCCGAGAATTTCACTAAGTGTTCCAGTGTTGGTGGTCATCCTTAAACCACCTCCTTATTCCAACATTTCAGAGAGCACATTCAACCTAGTGCTGCCATGCATACTTTGTAGATTTGTATTACAACTTTCTTCTCGGACTCACACATACCCCTTCGGATTAAGGGGCAGAATGTTGGACACCTAATCTGCTAAGGATTAAGGTGCGGGAAATAGACAACTAAAGGAAGTCCAAGAGACCTTGGAATGTGGAATCCAAGGGTCACCTAATGTACTATAAATGTATATCATTATGAATAATTAATTGTCCTGTGCTTGTATTTCTTATTCATGTGTATTTACCATGCCTCTGTTTAACAATTTGTCTTTGTGCAAGATTTTCTTGAGAGGAGAGCCTAGAGAAGATGAATTTTACTTGTTACTTGTCTTGTATCCTCACAGATATATAGTTGATCTGAATGGAAAATGGCATCCACCCATGTTATCCATCCACCCATGGAATTTACCCATGGTATTGTAATGTCATTGACCCATGGTATTTATCCACCCATTGTATTTATTCACCCATGGTATTGTAAGTGACATCTATCCATGATATTCATCCACCCATGGTATGTATCCACACATGGTATTCATCCACACGTGGAATTTACCCATGGTATTGTAAGTGGTATCTACCCATGGTATTATAAGTGGTATATATCCATGGTATTGACCCATGGTATCCTCCTATGGTATTGTCTCTCAATAAAAGGCTATAAATAACAAGCCTCACTTTGTAAAAGGAGAGATTTTCCACCACAATGTAGCTTCTACAATTATTCTCTGTTTTAATAAAACAAGTTTCTTTGTGGTTTTATTTTTTTTGTGTTCTCTATTTTTTTCTGGCATTCTAATTTTGCAGATCTTGTCAGATCCATTTCAATTTTTTAGATCTTGGGGGCCTCCTGATCCAGATCTTGAGGGGAGGCCCCCAAGATCTAAAAAATTGAAATGGATCTGAGAAGATCTACAAAATTAGAATTCCAGAAAAAAAAAAGAGAACACAAAACAAATAAAACCACAAAGAAACTTGTTTTATTAAAACACAGAATAATTGTAGAAGCTACATTTCTTCTTTTACAAAGTGAGGCTTTCTATTTATAGCCTTTTTTTGAGAGACAATACCATAGGAGGATACCATGGGTCAATACCATGGATAGATACCACTTACAATACCATGGGTCAATACCATGGGTAGATACCATTTACAATACCATGGGTAAATTCCATGTGTGGATGAATACCATGTATGGATACATACCATGGGTGGATGAATATCATGGATAGATATCACTTACAATACCATGGGTGAATAAATACAATGGGTGGATGAATACCATGGGTAAATTCGATGGGTGGGTGGATAACATGGGTAGATGAATACCATGGGTGGATGCCATTTTTCTTTCGCATCATTCCTCCCTCCTTAAGAAGCAATGGTCCCCATTGCGTGAACTTCCCTCCTGAGAAGCCTTTTTTGAATATGAAGAGCCACTAAAGAGAAGGGTTTTGTGTAGTTAACCCATAACCGTGATGAACGAAGATTTGAGGATAGAGATACCCTATAATGCTTGTGACCAACTGTGATATTGACAGTGTGTGGCCTAGAAAATGGACTTCGATGAAGTGTGGGTTTATGGATGAACCAAAACCATAAAAAACGAAGATCCGAGGATAGAGATACCTTGTAATGCTTGCGACCAACTGTATTACTAACAGTGTGCGGCCTAGCAAATGGACTTTGATGAGAAGGATTTTGTGCGGTTGACCCATAACCAAGATGCTAATTGTTGATGAAGTAGCAGGTGCCTACAAAGCTTGGGGTGGAAGGGCACGTCCCCAAATAACCCAAACAGAACATTTCTATGCTGAAACTAATAAATGTGAAGCTGGTGCCTACTAAAGCGGGGTGGGAGGGCACGTCTCCAAAGGGAATCCGCTCCGAATGCTGCTCCAGATTTAAAATGAGCATATCTCATTCAATATAACTCGGAATATTTATTATAACCTGTTTTTGGAAATCAAATGATCATTCTGCATATTTTCACGTGGTTGAAACCACTATCTGAAGACTCTAGACTCTCACATTTGTGCTGGAACTATCTCGCTGTCACAAAATTTCTGAAAAAAAATAGTTGATTTTAAATCAATGATAACTCCCACATCTAGACTCCGATTTGATCGATATTTTTTTTTGAAATTGGGTGATTTTTCAAGAGGAGGTCAGATCTGTAACCATTTATCTGAAATTCCACACTTAAAACTACAATAAATGATAGGAGAGCCGTCGTCCATGAATTGTTGTCAGAAAAATAGTTGCAACATTGCTGAATTTGAATGAGCGATATTTCCTTCATCTGAACTCCAATTCCATCGATTTTTTTTTTGAATATGGGTATTTTTTCACAAGGAATCCAGATCTAGTCTTTGTTTTTGTAAATTTTTCACCAAAAGGTTCGCATCTGATCTACAAACTCGCCGCCAGAAAAAAAAAATTCATGGAGTTTGCTAAAGATTGTTGCAAAACAATGAAACTGAAATATGTTTCAAACCCTCATTCCCATGGAGGCATAACATGAATCTGATACCACTGATCCAGATCTTGGGGGGAGGCCCCCAAGATCTAAAATGTTGAAATGGATCTGACAAGATATGCAAAATTAGAATGCCAGAAAAAGAGAGAGAACACAAAACAAATAAAACCACAAAGAAACTTGTTCTATTAAAACAGAGAATAATTGTAGAAGCTACATTGTGGTGGAAAATATCCCCTTTTACAAAGTGAGGCTTGTTATTTATATCCTTTTTTTGAGATACAATACCATAGGAGGATACCATGGGTCAATACCATGGATAGATACCACATACAATACCATGGGTAGATACCACTTACAATACCATGGGTAAATTCCATGTGTGGATGAATACCATGTGTGGATACATACCATGGGTGGATGAATATCATGGATAGATGTCACTTACAATACCATGGGTGAATAAATACAATGGGTGGATGAATACCATGGGTCAATGACATTACAATACCATGGGTGGATGGATAACATGGGTAGATGAATACCATGGGTGGATGCCATTTTCCATTCAGATCAATAGTTCCCTATTTACTCTTCTACAAACTATCTCCATCTCCTCTTCATTCTAGACTTGTTATCTCCTCTTCATAGGTGGTTGAACTTGTCCCCCCTCATCCTCTCATATCTTGTTTCTATTTGTCCTCAAGACTTTCTCCTAGTCTTCCTTCTCTTCTAATCATGCTTAAATTAGGCTCCTCCTTTGGTAATTGAGGTCATTGGGGTAGAAGGAAACGAACTCATCCAATGATTCACTTGGGTTTCGAGATGTTTATGGCATTGTATTGGGAGAACACTCCTTCACTAGCTTGTAGGGAAATTAACAATGCATAGAAGGAGGCTCAAGTGAAGAGCCAATTCATTTTTTATGTGGAGGTGGAAGAAAATATGGGATATTAGGTTCCCAATACAAGGAACACTTGTACCAAGAAACCCAAATATTTCCAGACCATTGATTTGTATTGGTATATTAAGACAATTATGGGATAGGTGTTTGTTGAAAGAATTGAAGCCTAGCAAGAAATTTATCTTAGAATTAAGGAATTGTAGCTCCAACTGAATAATTTATGTGCTAAATTTCTCTCATGGCCAATAAATTTGTTGATCTATACTTCACTAACTTTGAAGAGAATACTACTATTCTAGATCCTATTTAGGTGGATTCTCCCACAACATGAATGCTAAGGATGTTAGTTTTTGTTTCTTTCTTTTTTAGCACTAATAATGCTACCCATGTGATCCAGGTGGATATTGGTGGCCACCCCCTATTCCATTTGGACCCGCACCATCACCTTTTGCAGTTCTCTGCTTCCAATAGCTTACTATTTTTAGCAGGATTTCGGGTCCTGCACGCCCAGAGCTGTTTTGGGGCATTAATGATCTAGGTGGATATTGGTGGCCACCCACCTATTCCATTTAAACCCCCACCATCAGTTCTTTCAGTTTTCAAGTTGCAACACAACTTACTATATTTACCAGTTTTTTGGGTCCTGAACTTTCGGAGCCGTTTTTAGGCCCTAAACGACGTTTTTTGGGAAACCCAAGAGAAACATGGGTCCATGGACAGATGTTTCTCACACTAAAATTTGTATTCCTTGGACAGATCTTTCTAACGAGCTATTGAGCGTGTCAAATGGAGATCGGATGCCAAAGTTACATCCCCGGGAAGTTGAAACACCAATTTACCCAAACGGGGCCCACAATTTTTCCGCTTCATCTCCTAGGGTTAGGTTTTTGGACGTTTCAAATTTTACATTGTTTCTCAACAATAAATAGACCTTCGAGCCTCAATGTAACACAACTCAGAGGCCTGAGTACGCCACATCTCTTCTTAGAGATACACTACCAGCGCCCTAGCTTGTTTCGATTATGTTTGTAAGCTTATTTCAGTCATTATTTTATTAATAAAATGAAGCATTATTTCTGCTGCATCTCTGTATCTATGGTTATATGTGTATTCTGTTGCATTCCTACATAAAATCTGGATCAGTTGTATCAGAGTAGGTCTAATATTTCTCTGTTTTTCTTCACATTTCCCCAATGCGGTCAGTGTATAATGAGTTCGGGCTCGATCCAGTTGCGCCCTTCCAAGATCATCCTCGCAAACCCCAACGACCCCCCATGGTGGAAGGAAAGAAAGACGAGGGAGTAGAATATCTTATCAAAATATTTTTCGAGGAGGCCCTCAAGAAACATAGGAACGCGATGATGGATTAATTTTCCTAGATCCTTCAATGGTTGCCCACCAAGAATGCGTCTACATCCAACATGTCCGCAAACTGGTCTGCGACATCCTCGACAAATCCAATACCAAGTTCAGTAGAATTTTCACCCCATGGAGGAACTTAACGCAATCGAGACCATTACTTCCTAAGAAGGGAGGAATGATCCAGGTGAGTATCGGTGGCCATCCACCTATTCCATTTAGATATGTACCATCAACTCTTGCAGTTCTCCACTTACAACAACTTACTATTTTTAGCAGGTTTTCAGGTCCTGCATGCTCAGAGCCGTTTTGGGGCATTAATGATCTAGGTGGATATTGGTGGCCACCCACCTATTCCATTTAAACCCCCACCATTAGTTCTTTTATTTTTCAAGTTGCAACACAAATTACTATATTTAGTAGTTTTTCGAGTCCTGAACTTCCGGAGTCCTTTGGAGGCCCTAAATGACGTTTTTTGGGAAAACCATGGACCAATGTTGCTCACACCAAAAGTTGTAGTCCTCGGAAAAATATTTCTAACAAGCTATTGAGCACGTCAAATGAAGATCGGATGCCAAGGTAACTTCCCCAAGAACTTGAAACTCCAATTTACCGAAACGGGGCCCACAGTTGTACCGCTTCATCTCCTAGGGTTAGGTTTCTGGACGTTTCAGATTTTACATTGTTTCTCAACAATAAATAATCATTTGAGCCTCATTGTAACACAGTTCAAGGGTTGGTAGCCGACACATCTCTCCTCAGAGATAAGCGTTGCCAATACCCTAGCTCATCTATTTCCATTATGTCTGTAATAGGCCTTCGAGCCTCAATGTAACACATTTTAGAGGCCTGCGTATGCCACATCTCTTCTCAGAGATATGCTACGAGCGCCCTAGCTTATTTCCATTATGTTTGTAAGCTTATTTCAGTCATTATTTTATTAATAAAATGAATCATTATTTTCGCTGCATCTCTGTATCTATGGCTATATGTGTATTATGTTGCATTCCTACATAAAATCTGGATCAGTGGTATCAGAGCAGGTTTGCTCTTTCTCTATATCTCTTTTCATTTCCCCAACTCAGTCAGGGTATAAGGAGTTTGTGCTCGATCCAGTTGCAACCTTCCAAGATCAACCTCACAAACCCCGATGACCCCTAATGGCAAAAGGAAATAAATATGAGGGAGCAGAAGATCCTATCAAAATATTTCTCATGGAGGCCCTCAAGAAACAGAGGAACGCAATGATGGATAAATTTTCATAGATCCTTCAACTGCTGCCCACTAGCAGCACATATACATCCAGCACATTCGCCAACGGGTCTGTGATATCCTGGACAAATCCAATACCAAGTTCAGCAAAATTCCCCCCCCCATGGAGGAATTTAATGCAATGGAGACCATTGATTCCTAAGGATGGAGGAATGATCCAGGTGGATATCGGTGGCCACCCACCTATTCCATTTGGACCCACACCATCAAATCTTTCAGTTCTCCACTTCCAACAGCTTACTATTTTTAGCAGGTTTTCGGGTCCTGCACACCCTGAGCCGTTTTGGGGAATTAATGATCCCGGTGGATATTGGTGGCCACCCACCTATTCCATTTGAATCCCCACCATTAGTTCTTTCAATTTTCAAGTTGTAGCACAACTTACTATATTTAGTAGTTTTTCGGGTCCTGAACTTCCGCAGTCGTTTTGAGTCTCTAAACGACGTTTTTTGGGAAAAATGGGAGCAACATTGGTCTAATGTTGCTCACACCAAATGTTTTAGTCCTCAGACAGATATTTCTAACGAGCTATTGAGCACGTAAAATGAAGATCAGATGGCAAAGTTACGTCCCCGAGAAGTTGAAACACCAATTTACCGAAACGGGGCCCACAATTTTCGTACTTCATCTCCTAGGGTTAGGTTTTTGGACGTTTCAGATTTTAAATTGTTTTTCAACAAAAAATAGGCCTCCGAGCCTCATTGTAACATAGTTCAGGGGCTGGTAGCTGAAACATCTCTTCTTAGAGATATGCATTGCTAGTACCCTAGCTCATATATTTCCATTATGTCTGTAATAGGCCTTCGAGCCTCAATGTAACATAGTTTAGAGGTTTGCGTATGCCACATCTCTTCTTCGAGATATGCTACCAGTGCCCTAGCTTGTTTCCATTATGTTTGTAATATTATTTTAGTCATTATTTTATTAATAAAATGAAGCATTATTTCTGCTGCATCTCTGTATCTATGGCTATATGTGTATTTTTTTGCGTTCTTGCATAAAATCTGGATTAGTGGTATCAAAGTGGGTCTGCTCTTTCTCTGTTTTTCTTTTCATTTCCCCAATGTTGTCAGGGTATAAGGAGTTCGGGCTCGATCCAGTTGCACCCTTTCAAGATCAGCCTCGCAAACCCCAACAACCCCCCATGGTAGAAGGAAAGAAAGACGAGGGAGTAGAATATCCTATCAAAATATTTCTTGGGGAGGCCCTTGAGAAATAGAGGAACGCGATGATGGATAAATTTTCCCAGATCCTTCAACGGCTGCCCACCAGTAGCACATCTACATCCAGCATGTCCCCCAACCTCTCTGTGACATCCTAGACAAATCCAATACCAAGTTCAACAGAATTTCCCCCCCCCATGGAGGATCTTAACGAAATGGAGACCATTGCTTCCTAAGGAGGAAGGAATGATCCAAGTGGATATCACTGGCCACCGACCTATTCCATTTGGACCCACACCATCAACTCTTGTAGTTATCCACTTACAGCAGCTTACTATTTTTAGTAGGTTTTCGCGTCTTGCATGCCCGTAGCTGTTTTGGGGCATTAATGATCCAGGTGGATATTGGTGGCCACCCACCTATTCCATTTGAACCCCCACCATCAGTTCTTTTAGTTTTCAAGTTGCAGCACAACTTACTATATTTAGCATTTTTTCGGGTCCTAAACTTCTGGAGCCATTTCAAGGCCCTAAACGACGTTTTTTGGGAAAAATGGGAGCAACATGGGTCTATGGACCAAATTTGCTCACACCAAAAGTTGCAGTCCTCAGAAAGATATTTCTAATGAGCTATTGAGCGCGTCAAATGGAGATCAGATGCCAAAGTTACGTCCCTGGGAAGTTGACACACCAATTTATCCAAACGGGGCCCACAGTTTTGGCGCTTCATCTCCTAGGGTTAGGTTTTTGGATGTTTCAGATTTTAAATTGTTTCCCAACAATAAATAGGCCTTCGAGCCTCATTGTAACACAGTTTAGGGGTTGGTAGCTGGCACATATCTTCTCAGAGATAAGCGTTGTCAGTACCCTAGCTCATCTATTTCCATTATGTCTGTAATAGGCCTTCGAGCCTCAATGTAACACAGTCCAGAGGCTTGCATATGCCAGATCTCTTCTCAAAGATAAGCTACCAATTCCCTAGCTTGTTTCCATTATGTTTGTAAGCTTATTTTCAGTCATTCTTTTATTAACAAAACGAATAATTATTTCCGCTGCATCTATGTATCTATGGTTATATGTGTATTTTGTTGCATTCCTACATATAAAATATTGATCAATGGTATCAGAACAGGTCTGCTCTTTCTCGGTTTTTCTTTGCATTTCCCCAACGCGGTCAGGGTATAAGGAGTTCGGGCCGGATCTGGTTGCATCCTTCCAAGATCAGCCTCACAAACCCTGACAACCCCCCATGGAGGAAGGAAAGAAAGATGGGGGAGCAGAAGATCCTATCAAAATATTGCTCAGGGAGGCCCTCGAGAAACAGAGGAATGCGATGATGGATAAATTTTTCCGGAACCTTCAACGGTTGCCGACCGGAAGCACATCTACATCCAACATGTCCGCCAACTGGTTTGCGACATCCCAGACAAATCCAATACCAAGTTCAACAGAATTTCCCCCCCCCCCATGGAGGAACTTAACACAATGGAGACCATTGCTTCCTAAGGAGGGAGGAATGATCTAGGTGGATATCTGTGGCCACCCACCTATTCCATTTGGACCCGCATCATCAACTTGTGCAGTTCTCCACTTCCAACAACTTACTATTTTTAGGAGGTTTTTGAGTCCTGCACGCCCAGAGCCGTTTTGGGGCATTAATGATCCAGGTGGATATTGGTGGCTACCCACCTATTCCATTTGAACCCCCACCATCAGTTCTTTTAGTTTTCAAGTTGTAACACAACTTACTATATTTAGCAGTTTTTTGGGTCCTGAACTTCCGGAGCCGTTTTGAGGCCCTAAACAACGTTTTTTGGGAAAACCCGGAGCAACATCGGTCTAGGTCCATGGACCGATGTTGCAACATGGGTCCATGGATTGATGTTGCTCACACAAAAAGTTGTATTCCTCGGACAAATCTTTCTAACGAGCTATTGAGCGTGTCAAATGGAGATCGGATGCCAAAGTTACGTCCCCAGTAATTTGAAACACCAATTTACCCAAATGGGACCCACATTTTTACCGCTTCATCTCCAAGGGTTAGGTTTTTGGACGTTTCTAATTTTACATTGTTTCTCAACAATAAATAGTCCTTCGAGCCTCATTGTAACATAGTTTAGGGGCTGGTAGCTGACACATCTCTTCTCAGAGATAAGTGTTGCCAGTACCCTAGCTCATGTATTTCCATTATGTCTGTAATAGCCCTTTGAGCCTCAATGTAACATAGTTTAGAGGCCTGCATACACCACATCTCTTCTCAGAGATACGATACCAGCGTCCTAGCTTGTTTCCATTATGTTTGTAAGCTTATTTCAATCATTCTTTTATTAATAAAATGAAGCATTATTTCCGCTGCATCTTTGTATCTATGGCTATATGTGTATTCTCTTGCATTCCTGCATAAAATCCGGATCAGTGGTATCAAAGAAAGTATGCTCTTTATTTGTTTTTTTTTTCATCTCCCCAACGCGGTCAGGGTATAAGGAGTTCAGGCTCGATCCAATTGCACCCTTCCAAGATCAGCCTTGCAAACCCTGACGACCCCCCATGGCGGAAGGAAAGAAAGACGAGGGAGTAGAAGATCCTATCAAAATATTTCTTGGGGAGGCCCTCGAGAAATAAAGGAACACGATAATGGATAACGTTTTCCAAATCCTTCAACGGCTGCCCACCGACATCACATCTACATCTAGCATGTCCACTAACCTGTTTGGGACATCCTAGACAAATCTAATACCAAGTTCAATAGAATTTCCCCCCCCATGGAGGAACTTAACGCAATGGGGACCATTTATTCCTAAGGATGGAGGAATGATCCAGGTGGATATCGGTGACCACCCACCTATTCCATTTGGACTTGCACCATCAACTCTTGCAGTTCTCCACTTCCAACAGCTTACTATTTTTAGCAGGTTTTCGAGTCCTGCATGCCCAAAGCCGTTTTGGGGCATTAATGATCTAGGTGGATATTGATGGCTACCCACATATTCTATTTGAACCCCCAAAATCAATTCTTTTAGTTTTCAAGTTGCAGCACAACTTACTATATTTAGCATTTTCTCAGGTCTTGAACTTCTGGAGCTATTTTGAGGCCTAAATGATGTTTTTTGGGAAAAATGGGAGCAACATGGGACCATAAACCAATTTTTTTCACACCAAAATTTTTAGTCCTTGGAAATATCTTTCTAACGAGCTATTGAGCACGTCAAACGGAGATTGGATGCCAATGTTACGTCCCCGGGAAGTTGAAATACCAATTTACTCAAACGGGGCCCACAATTTTGGCGCTTCATCTCCTAGGGTTAGGTTTTTGGATGTTTAGGATTTTATATTGTTTCTCAACAATAAATAGGCCTTTGAGCCTCACTGTAACACAATTTAGGGGTTGATATTTGACACATATCTTCTCAGAGATAAGCATTTCCAGTACCCTAGCTCATCTATTTCCATTATCTTTGTAATCAGCCTTCGAGCCTCAATGTAACACAGTTTAGAGGCCTGCGTACACAACATATCTTCTCCAAGATATGCTACCAGTGCCATAGATTGTTTCCATTATGTTTGTAAGCTTATTTCAGTGATTCTTTTATTAATAAAATGAAGCATTATTTCCGCTACATCTCTGTATCTGTGGCTATATGTGTATTCTGTTGCATTCCTGCATAAAATCTGGATCACCATGCTAGACACATGTTTATATATCATAATAATTTTCTTAATTATATCAACTCTTTATATTGCATAACTATGTTATTAATTTTGTATTGGTCATATGACCTAAACCAACATACTCAATGTGCTACTAGTCTAATTTCCCTAGTAGAAGACCATTAGCTACATGTTATATATTATTTATTTTTTTGCTGAATTAATATATATATATATATATATATATATATATATATATATAGAGAGAGAGAGAGAGAGAGAGAGAGAGAGAGAGAGAGAGAATAATCATGAAATTACCAATAAGATATAGAATAACTAGCAATACGGTGTTCTCTTAAGGCACTTCTTCTGTAAAGGCTACTGATTTGGATCCTCACAATTACAAAAAAATCCAACCATGTTCAGTGTTGGTATGGCCCACTCTAGGTGTGATCATTAAGTGATTTTGATGGCTTAAATGACCCTGAGTCATAGTTTCTTGTATAAAGTCTAGTCCCACAATCCATGAAAAAACTACCAAAGAAAAAGATAACATAATCATGAAATGAGTCTACAAAGGAGTATTGACATTTTTCTTTTCTCCAAGAAAACAATACATGAAAGATGAAATATCAGTTTTGGAGATTAGAATCTTTGTTGAATTTCCAATTTCACACTCTTAAGTGGTATGGAGAAATTCTTATTGGTCTATGGTGCACTTTGGATCACAAGATTTTTCTTCAAGTTTGTGATTTGGATTTGATCACTATATTGCTTGTTACCTATTTTAATGCTTTTAGATTAAAAATTTCAAAATAAATTTTAGTAGCGGGACCCAATTTGGAGAATTGGGGTCAAAAACCTTTTAGGGTCTGTGTGAAGCCTTGAATGATGCTTTTGGGGGTAAGATTTTGTCACTTAAGGGAGTCATTATGTGGCGCTATTATACACTCAAATAATTTTCCAACAGTGACATAATAATGTTAATTAGAGTTTGGAAACAAAATTTACGCCTCTTAGAAGTTCAGCTATCGTGATTGACCATATGATTCAAGAGGATGTCAAGTAAGGCACCATTGTTCATGGAAAAGGGGCTAGCCATGTGGGACCTATGGATAATACTCTAGAAGAGTCGAGTTGTAACTCACCTTGTGGGTTAAATGGGTCAAATTTAAGCACTAGTTGGCTATTAGGTTATGTTATATATGGGCCACCAGGAGGAAAGAGGTTTGATTCTATTATAGTGCATGTTTTTTATAAATTAGAGCATAATAGATAGGTGGATAACAAGAGAACATAAAAAAGGGGTATTTTGTTTTGTAGTAGCCTACATGTGATAATTTTCACTCCTTTGTATTTATATTGTTTTCATTAAGATAAAGAGAGAGTAGAGAAACCTCACCTTCCAGTTGGGTTTTCTCTCGAAAGGGTTTCCTAGGTCATACCTTGGTGCTATTATGGTTTGTGAGTGATTTTTTTTTATCTATTTTATATTTTGGACATTTTATATATTGCATGCACAAGAAAAAAATAGTAATTTAATAAATCTAAAAATATATGAAAAATCAGCCCTCGTAGTATAGATTTCAAAACTCAATATGCTTTTAGCATATATATTGTGATGGATTTTCCAGTGTAAAATGCATGGAATTTTACGAATCATATAGGTAGGAGAGATAGATCCTTTGGGTATTTTATGGGAATTTTCAAGGGAGCTAATTTTTTTTAATATTGAAGTCATAAAACCCTAGCGATGGGCGAAAAATCTATTTTTAATAACCCTTGTGATCCAACAGAGTTGAGATTTTGAAATTCAGAAGATCAGGTTCATATTTCTATTTTAATATGAAACTCCTTATTGTGTCTTTAATAAAAAAGCTTGGAATTGGAGAAGATGGAGGTTTCAACTTAGAGTTTAAATTAATGGGAAAATTGGGGAACCAAGAAGAATAAGGAAAGGAGTTGAATAAATAACCCCAAAAAGAATAAACTAGTTAGAGTGCTACAAACCATTTACATTCCTTGTTTAAAATGGAAGTGAAGGTTCACATCAAGCCATATCGAGGTGATATTGAAACTTTTAAATTAAATTAAGGCTTATTTAAGTATTCACCACATAGAGTAATAACATAAAGTTTCATTTTTTTTTTATACTAGAGAGCCATGTCGTGACATTGTGGAAAAGCCACATAGAAACCTTGAGGTTGGAAAGGGATCCTCCAATGATAGGTGGGAGGACTTTCAACTCTCGTAAATTCCCAATAATACCCTATAATATCATAGATTCCCAATAATACCCTATCAGGTATGGAGAGAACCAATGTATCTTGTGGAATTACATAAGGAAAAAGCAGGGGAAAAGTATATAGGAGTATACCACATGATTTAGGAATATAATAATAACACTAGGAATCTCTACCATAAATCATGTCATACTCCTCAAGTATCGGGGGGAGTCTATAGAGCCATCTACAGAAGTAATTTTTTTTTCAAACCCAAAATGGTGGATTCAAGGCTTGTGTACATGCACAATATTTTGAAAACATAAGCTAAAAGAAAGGGTAGTCAAGTGGTTCGAAATAAAAGGAACATTGAGGAGCATCCAAAGAGGGTTTTGAAAACTACAAACCAAATGAATTTTGTATTTATATTTGGGTTGGATCTCCTAAATTCATAACTCTCTCTTTGTATCTTCCAAAAAGTTACATGCTTTCACGAGATCACATAAAAAAAATTGGACATGACATATCACATCGCTCGAAACATTCATTTGTGGCAACATATCATATTGTGTCAAAGTGTATTTCCTTATGAAACATGCTTGATTGTAGAATAGTACTAAAGTCGCATTGTTTCCTTCTGTATCATGTCTCGGTACCATATATCAATGTGCTCTGACTTGTCATCATGGTCATCTCCTAAAATTAATCAAGAAAATCCTATAAGTAACCTCTGAAGCCATATTAATTCTCAAATTAATAATCCAGTTGTAATATATTCAACCTATGTAATATTGAGTGCGACAGATGATTGCTTCTTGCTCATCCAAGAAATCATAAAGGAGAATAAACTAAAGAAATATTCTAATGAGCTCTTTTTTCTTTTTGCACTCTCTGAATATGTGAATCCTTGAATTTATACCTCATTGTTTGAGGAATATATCAAGCATAATTTATTTTTCCATGACCAATTGTACCATGATGGTACTCCAACACATGTTGAGCAACATGCTTTGGCTCAACTATAAAATGATATGCTTCTTTCATTGTATTCATTACCACAGTTAATTTCCTATAACCCTGATTGGGTGCTCCCTCTCACACTAAAAAGTTTCTTACTATGGTAATTATGGATTCTCCCTGATCTTGACAGATTAAAATCTAAAAATTAGAGGTAAACTCCCTTTAAAGCTAAAGCGAAGCTCTCTGACTACTCCCTCTTTTACAGAAGCAAATTTTTTTGCCACAACTTCTCCCTATGAGACCTTCTCCTTACATCAAATATAAATAAAATGGGATCAACCTTTATCCACCAATCCATAAATGCCAAGCCAAAAATTTCTTCTAGTGATTGTACAAAGCCTTCTTCAATCACAAGAATTCTTCTCATATACCTCAAAATTATGAGAAAACTCTATGTACACTTCTTCATCCTTTAATTTCTTCATTGAGAAAAACAATATTTGCATCTATTTTGTAAAGTTTCCTGATCAAGGGCTCAATTTTATGCTAAAAAACCAAAGTTCTTAGAATGGCTTGAAACCCAAACTACCACGCATTTCTGGTTGTTATGAATTTGGTGCACTTATTTTCATGAAAAATGTACTCTATATGCTCCCAGAAATGAGTTAATGTTTTCTTCGCTAAACAAGAAAAAATTAAAAAAAAGGGACAGACAGGTTTCCCAGTCAGCAATTTGTACTGTTGATGTGCCATGCTGATTGGGTTGGATCGAAATTTTTCATTTACCTCCAGGAGAGTAAGGGACTGCCAAGTGGAAAGGTCACATTTGTTGAATTTTTGGGTGATTTGGCATGTTTTTTTTGGTTGAGAGTGGGCTAATGGGGAGAGGACACTTGATGCAGCCTAGAGCCACTACGTGCCCCCCCTAATGGTATAGAAAATTTTTGTTTGGGAACAAAAGGGCCAGCAGGGGTCGAACATGGGACCTTCGCCCCACTAATGCCACACGTCACCGCTACATCACACATTGAGTCTTAACCATACTACCATTGCACATATATATAAGATTTGTAATTTTCATCAATAGGGGAAGAAGGGGCCAGCCTCCAATATATGACCATAGCTTGTGACCACGCACAGAGCCCAACTCTAAAGCACAGATTTAAACACTAATCCAGGTTTAATTAGCCCCTAAACGCGTCATTAAAATGCGCTAATCCATACTTAACCATAAGCGTGATGTAAGCACCAACTATGATTAATTAGCGCTAACTGCGCTTAATTAATTTAATGTGGATTAATTTGGCATAACTGCTAATTTAGTTCTAGCTAACCGGATTTAGCTCCAGTTAACTAAATTTAGGCTAGAAATTGTGGAGAAACTAGAGACGGTCATAAATCTTGGAGTTTTTGACAAAATCATGAGAAGAAAGAGCTAGATGACCATTTTGGGGCATTTTGGACTCATTTGGTGCAAGTTTCAGGAGCAGAAAAGAATTTTAAACACATCATTTTTAAAATTTGAGCATAATATAGAGGCCCAAGCCATGGAAGCTGGACCAAGGAGATGTAGCCGAGGAGGGGTGAATTCCTTCATTAAATTACTGTGTTGATGCGTTGTATTGTGATGTACTGTACTTTTATTTGATATTGTTCAACCTTTATTTTATGTTAAATTGTTCATAAAATTAACATGAAAAACACTCATGAGACTCAATAATTTGCAAGAGAACTTAAACCCTTAAGCACATATAACATACTTCATTCAAATATTTTTTTGTATTAGAGCTCTAGGTCTTTAGGTTTTGTTGTGCAATAAGGGATCTAATTGTTTTCAATTTTGTGTCATGCTTGCAAGGTTAAAACTCAAAAGAGGAGAAGGGAATTTGGTTGAAAGCCCTATAGTTGGGTCAACAGGAAGAAGGGAAAGGTTTCCAAAGTCTTCAACCGAAACACATCCTCAAATTGAAGTTGAGTCTTTAGTGAGCATGTCTCATGAGGGAGAACCTATCATGACAGAAGATAAGAGAGCATTCAGGAATGCATTCTTGATATGATTGAGATGGTTAAGGTCCTCTATGAGGAGAGGAATTTAAGGATGCAAGGAGAAAGTTCTAAGCCTCTGAGAGGAGAGGGTTCTCTAGGAGGAGGAGGCCATGGAGATGGTAAGAAGCCACAATCCACTCCACCATAATCCTCGTCACCATATTCACCTTCTCATCATCTTCCACTACCACAACCATTCCATCTATTCATACGCATACTTCAAAAGGAGCTAGTAAATCACCCTTACTTAAACTTGATGTTAAATTTGGGCTTATGATGTAAATGGTGAAGTGAATGCAGAGAAGATGGATAATTGGATTCTTCAATTAGAGGTTTATTTCAGAATTCAGAACCTTCAAGAGGATGACATGAAGATTCAATTGGCTTCCTTGAGAATCGAGGGTGCAACACTTGTTTGGTGGGAAGAAGAGACACAAGATGAGATTGAGAAAAACAATAAGATCTCAATGTCTTGGTCAAATTTTATTGCTGCCATTAAAAGGAAATTCTATCCCCTATATTACATGCAAAAAGCTATTATTTTTTGGAAAAACTTTAGAAAATTGAAAGGTCAAAGTGTGCAAGATTACACTCATGAATTTAGGAGAAGAGCTCTTTTGTTTGGTTTTCATTTGAATAGTCAAGAAACTTTGCTGAAGTACATAGGGGATTTGCATAGTGACCTGAAACATCCTTATGTTTAATCCCACTAGTCTAGATGAGCTGTGTGTGCAAGCTGTAAAAAGAAACCATTCAAGGGTGGTAAAGAAAAGGGTTTCAAGGGTAAACAAAGAAAAATTCATCCATTAAAAAAGAATGGGATAAAACCACATGTAATCATTGTTCCAAAGAGGGTCATGATGAAGCCCATTGTTGGAAGCTTCATCTAGAATTGACGCCTAGGAAATTCCACAACAAGGGGAAACAAAAGACAACCTCTACCACACAACATGATATTGGATCCAAATCAGAAGATGAGAACAAAATTACAGCCATGGTCATAAAGGGAAATGAAGCTTTAACAAGTACTAGTTCATCAGAATGTCATAGTAACACTCCAAGTGAAGAAACAATAATAGAGTTGTTTCATGTAAGAGTGATCTCAAAACATACAAAAATTGACACACTATTTGATAGTGGGTGTCATGCGAACTTAATATTTGAAGAATTAGTTAGGAAGCTTAATATTGAAACCTTAACTCATCATAATCCATACCCTTTGTGTTGGATAACCAAGGATACAAATTTATAGGTTACAAGAAAATGTTTTTTCTTGTTTTCAATTACCGCAAACTTCATTGATGAAGTTGAGTTAGATGTTGTACTGCTTGAAATATCAAGAATTGTTTTGGGTAGTCCATATCTCTATGATAGGAAAGTCGTATTTTATCGCATTGAGAAAAAGTACCACTTGTTCAAATATGGGGTGGAATATACTATGAGAGAGAATTGAAAAAAGCTAAACCTTTCTTTATTTAATGCCGGGAAAATGAAGAGACTAGTAAATTCAAGAAAAAAAAAAAATTCTTCTTAGGATCAAACAAAATAATGATAAGGATTATGAATCTTTTGAAGTTTGTGATGATAAATTAAAATCCGATTTATTTTATGTGGTAAGTTAGCATGGAAAGATGTTTTAGGAACCAAAGGGGTTAGCTCCCAAGAGGGGAATCCAACATGAGATATAGCTGCAGCAGGATGTTCCACTCCCTAATATTGGAATGTATCGTATGTCAATAATGGAAAGTGCAGAAATCAAGAATAAAATCCAATATTTTTTTAATAAAGGTATCATTCGCCCATCTACCTCACCATGTGGTTCACCGAATGTGTTGGTTCCCAATAAGGATGGAACATGGCGCATGTGTGTGGATTTCTGTGAACTCAACAAAATCACGATAAAGAATCATTATCCACTCTCAAGGATTGATGATTCACTTGATAAATTTAGGTATGAAAAGTATTTCACTAATTTATACTTAAGAATTGGTTATCATCAAGTTAGAATAGCTGAAGCATACATATGCAAGACCACATTTAAAATAAGCATGGATTTTTTGAATGGCTTTTTATGCCTTTTGGTCTTTGCAACGCTCCAGCTAATTTCATGAGAGTTATGAATGATGTATTGAGACAATTACTTGATGAGTTTTTCATTGTCTACTTAGATGATATTTTGATATTCGGAAAATCACGAGATGAACATGTCATGCATGTAAGAAATATTCTTGATGTCTTGAGAAAAGAACATTTGTTTTTGAAGATGTCAAAATGTTAATTTGGTAAAACTTATTTAGTGTATTTGGGACATATTGTTGGAGGAGGTGAGCTGAAAATAGACCCCTCTAAGGTTGAGGTCATTGTGAATTGGCCTACACCCAAGATAGTCACCGAGGTAAGAAGTTTTCGAGGAGCGGCACAATATTGGAGGAAGTTCATTGCTAATTTTTCTTCTATTGCAACTCTGTTACATGCATTGAATAGTGTTAAGAAATTTTTCCCGTGGGGAGGAAATCAGAAAAAAGCATTTGATACTTTGAAAAAGAAGATCAGTTCAACCCCAACACTAACACTACTAGACTTGAGACAACCCTTTGAGATTCAAACCGATGCAAGTGACTATTCTATGGGCACAGTCCTCTTAGAACATGGTAAGTCCATATCATTCCAGTCAGAAATGTTTAATGATGCAATAATAAATTATCCTACATATGACAAGTAGCTATATGCATTGGTTCAAAGTGTGAAGAAGTGGAAACACTATTTGATGGGAAAGGAAACCATCATTCATACTGATCACCAACCATTGCAATACTTGCAATCAAAAAATAAATTTTAGCAGTAAAGGCACTTCCGATGGATTAGTTTCTTGCATCAATTCCATTTGGTTATCAGGTATCAGAAATATATATACAACAAGGTTGTCTATATGCTTTATAGGCCTATTATTAGTGCAACTACTTTACTCAAGAATAATTCTATTTTACATGAAAGTTACATTGAACAATATGCATTTGATAATGACTTTCAAGATTTTTATGCAAACTTTAGTCAAGGTCACCAAGGTAAGGAATTAGATTACCATGTACATAATAAATTGTTGTATCATTTGCGAAAGCTTTGTATTCCACGGGGTGAGAGAGTGAATGTCATAAGGGAAGCACACACTTCTCTTATTGCTGGAAATTTTGGTGTAAGAAAAACAATGGAAAATATTTAGAGGTATTGTTATTGGCCTCATATGCTTGTGTCACGTTTTATTAAAGGTTGTTCATTATGTGCAGTTAGTAAGCCTAGTAATAGGAATTTAGGATTGTACACACCAATTATGGTTCCTTCACATCCATGGGAGAGTATTTATATGGATTTTTTAGGAGGTCTTCCTTTGTCAAAAAGAGGTCATGATTATCTGTATGTAGTTGTGGATATGGTCAGCAAAATGTGTATATTGATGCCATGTAAAAAGAAAGTTACAACTGAAAAAAAAAATCATATTTTATTTCAAAATGTTTGGGTTCATTTTGGATTTCCTACATCTGTTGTAAGCAATCGAGATTCTCGTTTTGTTGGGAATTTTTGGTCAAGCTTGTGGGACTTGATGGAAACTAAGTTGAAGAAGAGTACAACCTTTCATCCAAAAACATATGGTAAAACCGAAGTGGTAAACAAAACATGCATTCATCTTCTTTGAGGATATTGCAGCAAACATCCTAAGTTGTGGGATGAACATATGCATTACATTCAACATGCTTACAATCATGAAAAACACTCCTCTACTCAAACATTGCCAATTAAGGCATGTCTTGGATACTTTCCAAAATTTCCATAGGATTTCATTTTTGGGAAAGATGTAGCTATTGATGGGCATAGGGACATAGATAAAGTAAAGAAATTCATAGAGAAAATTTATTTGATCCATCAAACAATGACAGATCAACTAGAAAAAAGTCAAGGAAAGTACAAAGGGAGGCACAAAAAACATTGTTCGGATCATAAGTTTCAAGTTGGTGAAAAATTTTGGCTTCACATTAGCAAGGAAATGCTTCAAGGAGAAGGTAAAAAGTTGAAACCAATCCGTTATGTTCCTTTTAAAATTTTGGAAAATATTGGTAACAATGCCTTCAAGCTTGATTTTCCTTCATACATGAAAATTTATTCAATTGTTAATGTTGAAAATTTGAGATTCTGAGCCTTCTTTGATTGAAGATCAAGGAGAGAATGTTCAATTTCCATATATTGAAGATTTTTCTCCAGATTTCTTTGTTGAGCTTTAGCATGACACCATGCTTGACAGAAGGACAAGGACATCGACAAGAGGAAGTGTTGGCTATCTTCAAGTGTGGCTTAAAAGAACAAATCCTTCAAAAGGAAAATGGATTGAAATTGGGAAAGTGTGTTAGGTCCCTATATTACTAGTATAGTCCCTTATTGTTGTTAGTGTAACCCCCTTATTGTTAATTATTGTACCCCTTTAACCCCCATATTGTTATTATTGTGTCCTTAAACTATTATTGTTAGGTCGGCTAGGATTACATTGTGGCCCCATGGACTCTTATATACAGAAAGAAGGTTTTGTAATTTGTATCATCCAAGAATTGTTCATTTATGTAATGTATTGGAGGTTTCCCCCTCAATGTGGCTTATTTCTAAGGCATTGACATCTCTTTTCTTCTATTTTTGGAGTTGGTTTCACAACATTTGGTATTAGAGCTTTGGATTCTAGGGTTTCATTGCTCCAAACAGATCATCGTGGAATTTTTGATATAATTTTTTTTCTACAAAGGTTCAGAAGATAAAATGTTTAGAGCACAAAGAAAAAATCCTGAGGAACATCATCACAAAATTTCAAAGCTTGGTTTGCAATAATTTCGGAGATATGATCTGTGGAAGTTAGGGCTTTTTGTAGGCTCCTGAATTTAACCCAAACAGGTCATCATGGAATTTGCGCTGTATATTTTTTCTAAAAAGTTTCAGAAGCTGAAATATTTAGAGTGCGAATCCAAAATCCTGAGGAACATCATCCCAAAATTTCAGAGCTTGGTTCGCAATATTTTTATAGATATGGTCTGTGGAGGTTAGGGCTTTGTCAGGCTCCTGCATTTCATCTCAAAGAGGTGATTGAGGGAAAATATTCATAACTCTCTCTCTAAGCATCGGATTGGAATGATGTAAAAAGTGACCAAAATTACATGGACCATAATTTATTTCTATCAATTTTAGAGCCGAAGGAGGAAACAGTGACACGTGGCAAGTCGTACAAGTTCACTCTATTGAACCAGTCCATAATTAGGTCATAGTGGGAGATTGGACGTAACTTTGTCTTGCAGAATCCAAATTAGGTCAAACCTATGGCATTTGAAAGAAGCTTCAGAGGGCTACTAAAGAGCTGAATTTAAGATATTTAGGATCCAAAATTATAGATATAATTCAATTTCAATATCGAGCACCTCAAAGGCATGTAAAAGGTGTGTATATTTTTTTCCAAATTATATAAGTCTTGTTTGAAGAATCAAGTTGAATTTATTCCAAGGGCATATTGTAGAATAGATATCAGTATTAGATTCTAAAATGGCCCCTAAAAAGAATTCAACACCCATTAAGCCTTTAGAAGGCTCTACTATGACTCATGAAGAAGAAGAATGGCAACATGACATATCAAAATTACAAGAGCAAGTGCAACAAATTTCGTTGTTGCAAAGAGCAACAAAAAATGACATGGAAGTTTTGAAGAAAGGCATGGAAACTAAGATGGATGGTTTGAAGAAAGGCGTGGAATCTAATATGGATGGATTGAAGAATGACATGGAAGCTAATATGGATGGATTGAAGAATGGCATGGAAGCTAATATGGATGGCATAGAAGATGGCACATAATCTAAGATGGATGACATGGATGCTAAGATGGAAAACATGAAGAATGATCTAAAAGCAGACATGGAAGGTTTGACAAAATTGATACAAGAAATTTTTCCTAATGGTGAAAAGATAGTAGAGGAAACTCATGATGAGAAAAAAATAAAAGTTAATCATGATTTCATAAACTCTAATATTGGAGGGAAGAACCACCATATTCCAAAAATGGATATGAGGAAGTTTGATGGAAAGGATCTTGTAACATGGATACTACATATGGAGCAATATTTTGATCTCAATAATGTGAAAAACACACCAAAGGTACGGATTGAAACTTTACATTTAGAACAAAATACATTTGTATGGTATCGATGGCTTTTCTCCCGTAAAAAAATTGTCACTTGGTCAATTTTTACAAAGGAAATGATAACACATTATGAGGATACAAAGAGAAACACCTTCTTTAGCCAATTGATAAATCTCAAACAAAAGGGTTCAATGGGGGAGCACATTGAGGACTTCCAAAAATTGAATATAAAGGTAACTAATATTCCAAAGGAACACAGGATTGATCTCTTCATAGGTACTTTAAAGGATAACATCCAACATGAAGTTCACTTTTTGGAACCTGATTCATTGGAGAAGGCATTCAGGTTGACAAGAAAAATTGAATGTAAAATTATGGCAACAAGGAAGCCTACCACTCACTTCTATAAAGATGGAAGTGTTGCTACTCCTATATTTCCACAACCTACAAGGTTGACACCACAACAATTGGAAGAAAAAAGAGCAAAAGGGCGTTGCTACAGTTGTGATATAAAATACACTAAAGGTCATAAGTGTGTTGAGAAGAAATAATTTTACATAGATGAGGATATACACCAGGAACCAACCCTAGAAGAGGAAGAAATGAGTCCAACCATATCGTGTAATGAATTGGCAGGAATTACCACTCCTCAAACTCTCAAGAGAGAAGGACATATCAAGAAGAAAAAGGTAATAGTGTTGATTGATTCAAGTAGTACCCATAATGTTATTCATTGTAAGGTAGCCAAGGAATTGAATTGTTTCCTATACCCTGCACCAAAATGTCTAGTGATGGTTGCAAATGGGGGAACTATAAATTGATCTAGAAAATGCCATAATATCAATCTAATCATGGGGCAATATGTATTGAATATTCCAATTCTTTGCATTCCTATGGGAGGTGTTGATGTTGTACTAGGAGTACAATGGTTACAATCTTTGGGGACAATAGCTTTTAATTTTCAAGAACTTTTCTTGAAATTTTTTTTAGAAGGAAAGGAAGTTGAATTATGGGGTATTGTAGGGAAGACAGGAAAGATAATAAGCTCTAATGTCATGACAAAGCTTCTAAAGAAAGAACAATGAGGCGTAATTGCACAATTATGCTCACTAGAAGTTCCAACATCAAAATCATCTATTTTTGCAGATCTCCAAAAAGTCTTCGACAATCATTCCAAGGTGTTTGAAACTCCCAAAGGACTCCCACCTATTTGTGATCATGATCATGCTATTCATTTGATTCCAGGAAGTGTTCCTCCAAACATCAGGCCTTATAGATATCCTTATGTCCAAAAATGCAAAATTGAACATATGATTGCAGAAATGTTAGAGGCTGGTATAATTAAACCTAGTCAAAGTTATTTCTCTGCTCTTATAGTATTAGTACATAAGAAGGATGGATCATGGTGCATGTGTCCAGATTATAGGGAGCTCAATAAGCTCACCATTAAAGATAAATTTCCCATTCCTGTGATTGATGAATTATTCGATGAATTACATGGAGCAACTTAATTTACCAAGTTGGATATTTGTTCAGGATATCATCAAATCAGAATGAAGACTAAAGATATTTCGAAAATAGCATTTCAAACTCATAAGGGTCATTATGAATTTTTGGTCATGCCTTTTGGCCTTACTGATGCACCTTCTACATTTAAAGGGTTAATGAATTCCATTTTGAAACCCTTCCTTAGAAAATTCGTGCTACTATTTTTTGATGATATACTAATCTATAGCAGGTCTTGGAAGGATCATGTTCAACATGTTGATAGGGTGCTCAAATTATTGCAAGACAAACAATTATATGCAAAAAAATCCAAATGTTTCTTTGGAGTACAAGAGGTGGAATATCTGGGTCATATTGTATCTCATGAGGGAGTTAAGGTAGAGCCTAACAAAATTAAAGCCATTAAGGAATGGAAAGTCCCCACAACCATAAAGAAGTTGCGAGTATTTCTCGGGTTAACAGGGTATTATCGCAAGTTTGTTAAGAATTATGGGAGAATAGAAGCACCTATAACAACATTATTGAATAAAGATGCATTTTCATGGACTCCTAAAGCAACTAAGACCTTTGAACATCTTAAAGAGGCAATGTGCCTAGCACGGGTCTTAGCTACGCCAGACTTCACAAAAACCTTTATTGTGGAATGTGAAGCCTTAGGAAATGGAATTTGTGTTGTTTTAATGCAAGAAGGAAGACCCATTACTTTTGAAATTCATCCAATAAAAGGAAAGTATTTACAGAAAGATATTTATGAGAAGGAGATGTTAGCAATACTACATGCACTAAAGAAATGGTGAACTTACCTAATGGGAAGAAACTTCAAGGTAAAAGCTGATCATGATAGTCCTAAACACTTTTTGGAACAAAGACTATCTTCAGAAGAGCAGCAAAAATGGGTCACAAAGGTGTTGGGTTATTATTGTTGGTGTTCCCGTGTTTTGGCTAGGTTGACAAGACAAAAAGATGAGTCAACATAGAACCACTTTCAGACCTTAGGATCTAGCCCTCCTAGGTCCAGAGAGGGATCTCTCTATGATAGTTAAAGGTTTTATGTCTTTGAAGCTCAGATGTTAAGGTTTTAGGCTATTTATAGGCTCAGGGTTTGTTTGTTTGATTGTTTATGTTTGGTTGTTGGGAATCAGGAAAGAAGGGTCCAATATAAGACAAGGGTGAGCAAAGAGGAAAATAGGAAAAGATAGATAACTCAGGGAACATCAAGGCCATTGGGTAATGGAGTCAAGAAAGGGTTTAATTGTGTTCAATGTGCAAGCTTTCAGTTGGGCTAGTTATCTAGAGCATTTGAATCTTAAAAGATGATTGATGGAATGGAACATTAAGGACTGAAAATGAGTGAGAGGGAAAGAAGGAAAGACAGCCAAATTTTTGTCTATAGATCAGGTCAGAGGTCATTTAACTCCAGACCTGCTTGGACGTACTTAGAGACAACTCTCAAAGGGGGACAAAGGGGCTACTTATAGATCGGACCAGAGGTCATTTAACTCCGGGTCTGCTTTAGAAACTCTAAGGAAAAACCAGGATAAGTTTAAAAAAAGGGATCTTAGAAAGGTTTAATGAGATGGAAAGATCCTAGTGAGGCAGAGACAGGGTTCTATACCTCCCAGTGTTCTCGACTCATCCATAAATCCTAACAAGAACATCTAAACATAGATTTCATTAATTCATACATCAGAGAGCAGGCAAAAACATCCACTACACAGGTTAAATCAATTGAAATCAATATTTAGATACACATATAAGCAGAAAACATAAAAGGCTGGGAGAGCAGCAACGTAAGGTACCTATCAAGGGTAAATCTTATGCCAAACTTCTGATGCGAGCCAGTAGAAATGGAATGAAATGAACTCAAACACAAAGATAGGAAAACATCACCAGTTGCTTTAGATCAATATCCAAAGAAATGTGCTTGTCATATTAAAAACAACACCAATCAGGTACATCATTGCCCACAACTTGAACACTCGGTCTGAATACATCAAATCTCAACCTATCTTACAATATTACACAGAGAACTTGTCTCAAGAGAAAACTGCTTGCATTTCTTTGATATCCAATCAAAAACCATTACAATAATTTCCTTCTGCCTTTTATAGCTGAGGATGAACAGAAGATCGACTGAGGAGGTAGGCAAACACTAAATTCTATATTAAACATCTGAAAGAAAGAGGGCCGAGGCCCATTCTGCTTGTATGCCGAGTATTTAATCTCTGTCACCCCTTTTATGAAAGAGTGATCTTCTTCAGATATGATTTTGACATGTTTCAGCTGTGGTACTCCTGGTGATTTGAATAAAATAAAATAAACTACTAAGAAGTCTACCATATCAATGCTCTGGTGATTTTGAACTGCTGTTAGGGTGGAAATTCCTGCAGGGGCATTGCGCATAATAAAAGTTGTATGGGCGCCCTGTACTTGCTGAAGAAAAACATTCTGATGCTGTAGAAAAGACTCTGGTGGTATGGTTTCCCTTGCATTTAATCTCTGAGAGGTCCTCGGGGTCTTCACTCTGATGCTTTACCTCTGAAAAACTGGATTGAGCCCTTTAATCCCCATCATAATGCTTTAATTCTGAGCTTGAGGCCTAAATATCTGCGTTTTCGTGCCTCGAGGTCACTGCTGCTCCATTGATGGCACAAATGGAGCTTTAATGGTGCTAGATAGGGTTTGCAGAGCTTAAACTCTGTCCTTCAATGGAGAAAGGCTCTACCGATTCAAAAAACTGGCTTATGCATTAATTTTCGGTGCACAGAATTCTTGGCTGCTGCATTAAACGCTGTATAATCATGGCAGACCATGACCAGCTAATAAACCTACAAAAACATGCAACCTATCAAGAAAAATCATCGACGGGGTGATGGAGGCAGTGTAGAGAATGAAAATGGCCATGTAGATGATAAACTGGGGGAGAAATCGCGAAAAATGGTGACGAATTGTTCTAGCGGAGGTGGCAGTCTCGCAGAGCGGAGTTTGAACGGAAAAAACATTAAAAAACACGAAAATGAACGATTATATGCAATGGAAAGGGAGTATGTATGGAGGATGCACGTGGAGGTGACGTGGCGGGACCGGGGACAGTGGAAAAGTCAGCGGCGGGTGAAAAAATCTGGACCGTCGATCGCGGCGGAGATCAACGGCGGAGGACGACGGACATCGGGCCATGACCTAAGCTATTGCGTGTGCAACTGGATTATCCATCGTGCATCTTTGACGAGCGATAGCCATCGGATGGGTCGCTCTAGATCGGACGGTCTTCGGCAATTTCGTTGGGCATCCATGTCCGAAAAATAACACACGATGGATGGAGTTAACGGGCGGGATGGGTGGTTTTGAAATCGTACAGGAGGACAGGTGTCAGGCACTGAGTGGAATCGCTGGTCGTCGGGGAAAAACTGGCAGCCGCCCAAAGGCGGTGCGAAATAAACCAGCCAGTTTTGGAATAGTGCGTGGCGGGGTCCACGGGGCGGATGGGCTCCGCACCATCTATCTAACGGGCAAATGAATGGTGGAGATGCGACGACAGTTGACGAACGGGGAAAACGACGGAGGCTGCAAGGGTGACGATCGCTGTCCGATCTGTGCAGATCGACGGCTGTAATCGCGCCCGATGAAACACTGGGGCAAGCGCCTTTGGGGTTAGCGCTTGGGTCATGGTGTTGGGTTATATGGAGAGAAAAAGGCGCGGGGCTATCAGAGAGGGGGCTGAGGCCTATTATAAGGTCTGAAGTGGGTTTTTAACCCATTTTCATGTATTTTGAGGCCCAAAGGGTAACGATAGGGGGATGGAGGGGGAATTTGGGAAAACAAAGGGTGTAGGGATTTTTAGAGGGGATTTAGGGGGTTAATAGGGAAAATAAAAATGGGAAAAGAGGAATTTTGACAGAAGGAGGAAAAGGGGGAAAAAAGGGGACATTTTGCAGGGGCACTAGGGGTAAATGTAGGCCTTTAGGGAAAGGAACCAGCGGAGGGGACTTGTATAAGGCAAAGCACAGAGAGACCTCAAGGATGATGTGTCTTCAAGGGAGATGCATTCCTTGAAGGTCTCCAAAATGATATAGCCCCCAACTTGCTTGTCAAGAATTTCATCGGGGGGCTAACAGTGGCTCCACATGGGGATGGCTTCTTCTTGAAGGAGGCAAGAAACCAGAAATGATCTTTGGAGTAGGCCAGTTGCCTGCTGCTTGGCACATCACTTTCTTTGATCAGCTGCCACAATATGAATATGTTACATCAGCAGAAACATTTTCCCAATCAAACTACCTACCCAAACTACAGTCCTAGCATTTTTTATTCTTTAGGGTGCATTTGAGCTAGCAGACCCCTTACATTTTATTTTCAAAACAAAAACAACCTATTCTAAATCTACCCTTATTGCTCCATGAGACCAGGTTAAACAGTTGGCCTCATACGCTTCTCTACCTAATCTAACATCTACTGGGATTAAACTGTCCAACAGATTTCTTCTCCTACATTCTAAGACAGGAAATTGAAAAACAACCAAGCCAGGATTAGACTGTCTGACTTGCTAGAGTGAAGACTTGTAGAAAACTGCAAACAAAACTATGAAGGCATGAAATCTGTAATTTGAAATATCCTTCTTTCTTTGTGACTCAGGTTTTGAGCATATTTGAGTCACCTCTTTTCTTTGATTTTAGCTCTGGTTTTGGGCATATTAGAGCTGATTCTTCTTTGTTCCTTGTTGGTCCAGACTT
The DNA here is from genome assembly GCA_034641835.2 of Pinus albicaulis. Lineage (NCBI taxonomy): Eukaryota > Viridiplantae > Streptophyta > Pinopsida > Pinales > Pinaceae > Pinus > Pinus albicaulis. The sequence continues at coordinate 217,748,055 of CM076569.1, read as the reverse complement.
TGGGCGTATTAGGACCAACTATTCTGCTCCCTTTGGCTCAGCTTTTGAGTTTATTAAAGCCAATCTTTGTACTTCAGAGGTTCATGTTTTGAACACACCTGAACCTCTCCTTTCTTACTGTTTTTTGGAACATTTTCCTCTGTCTTCTTGAAAGTAAAATTGCAATGGTATGTACAATGGAAATGAAACTGGAAATGAAAACTATCAGATGTAGTGTTTGAGCATCCTGCCATTGACAAGACCCCCAAACAGTTCTATACCACCAAGCTCTTGTAGAAAAAACGCATTGGGACCCACAGTGGCCTGGATGATGTAAGGACCCTGCCACAAGCTGTCAAACTTGCCATGTTTACCTTTGTCCTCTCTTCTTGAGTCCCACTTCAGAACCTTGTCACCAATTTTGAAATCAGCAGCTTTGGTTCTTTTGTCAAATAGTTTTTTAATGTTTCCCTGGACTCTGACAACTCTGTTATACACCTCCTCCCTGGTTTTCTGAAGATGGATTGTCTGATTTATCCTTCTTATCATGCTGTCCTCTTCTGATTGGATCTCCTGGACAAGCTTGATCACTGGAACTCCAAGGATGGTAGGAAATACTGCTTCTGTCCCATAGAATAGCTGGAATGGTGACATGCCAATGGATTTTTTTGTGGTGAGCCTGTCAGCCCACAAAGCATGTATCAACTTTTTATGCCATGACTTTTTGTTCTCTTCCAACAGCTTTTTGATGATTGCGACTAGGCTCTTATTTGATGATTTAGCCAAGCCATTACCCCGAGGATAATAGGCAGTTGAATGACCAAGAGTGATATGATACCTGTGACAAAAATCAACCATTTTCTTGGATCCAAAAGCAGCAACATTGTCGGTGATCATTTTCCTTGGCCAACCAAATCGAGAGAGGATATGACCTTCTAGGAACCTAATGATGTCTGAATCAGTGGCATTCCTAGTGGGTATGGCCTCTATCTACTTAGTGAAATAATCTGTAGCAGTTAGGATCCATTTGTGTTGTCCTGAAGAGGCTGGATGAATTTCCCCTACAAAGTCTAGACCCCATTGCAGAAAGGGACCTTCAACAGTGATGGGTTGCAGGGGGAGGGGGAGGAGCTTTCTTCTGCCTTCAGAGATCTGACATTTGTGGCAGGTAAGAATCATTTTATGGACATTGTTGAAGAGTGTAGGCCAATAGTAACCAGCCCTGAGTATTTTATTTGCAGTGGCTTTCCAACTCAGGTGGCCTCCACACTCTCCAGCATGGAATTCTTGTTTAATTCTTTCAGCTTCAGGTTCAGGCAAAAATTTCAACAATAGGCCATTTGGATTTTTCCAGTATAGATTCTCATTCAAAATGCATTAGTTTCTAGCTTTGAGTTTTATGAATCTGGCCTTGGTTTTGGACAGTTCTGGGGGGGCATTGAGGTTGGTGAGCACATAAAGGATATCGGAATACCAAGGAGAGTTCTGAAACTTCTCCTCGACAATGGGGTCAGGCAATCCTTCCTGCTCATCTAAGGCATTTATCATGTTAATGTCAAGGGCCTGCAAGTTTCATTCAACCATTAACTGGGCCAGGCCTTGACCTTTGATCAGCTTGGTGGGTTTTATTTCAAGATCGTATTCCAAGATTGTAGCAATCCATTTGCCCCTTTTCCCATCAGGGTCTTGGGACAAGATATCTTTGACCACTATATTTGGCACATAAGAAATGGTGTTAGAATGCAAAATGTACACCCTAGAGTATTTTAAGGCCTTAATCAGGGCATAGGCTTGCTTTTCCATAATGTTGTACTTTAAGGGTGCATCTCTCAAGGCTTTTCTAAAAAAGGCAATGGGCTGTTCATTACCTTCTGAATTCTTTTGCAGCAAGACTGCAACTATTGTGTGTTTAGAGGCAAAGGAAAAGATCATAAAATCTTTTGAGAAGTTTGGGCTGATAAGTACTGGGGTCTGTGTGAGTGCAAGTTTTACTGACTCAAAAGATTTCTTGGCTTCAACAGTCCACTTAATTCCTGCACCTTTCTTTAGCATGTTGGTCATTTTCCTAAGGTGCTCAGCTAGGTTGGGAATGAATCTCCTAAGGAAATTGATCTTCCCAATGAAGGACTGCAACTCCTTGATGTTTCTCGGGTGTGTGATTTGAAGTATCCCATCAACCCTTTGTGGGTCTATCCTAATCCCTTTCTCAGATATAATGTGACCAAGAAGTTTACCTTCTTGCAGCCCAAAAATAGTTTTATTAGGATTTAGTGACAGACCGTACCTTCTACATTTTTCAAAAACTTTTCTCAGATGTTTCAGGTGTTCTTCTTCAGTTTTGGAAAAGACAGTCAAGTCATCCAAGTAGATAACTATGAAGCGTCCTATCTCTTCTGAGAAAGCTATATCCATTTCTCTCTGGAAGGTGGATCCAGCATTCATCAATCCAAAAGGCATTTTCGCATACATGAAGGTGCCCCATGGAGTGGTAAAAGTGGTTTTGAGTTGATCTTTTGGGAGTACAAGAACTTGATTGTATCCTGAAAAACCATCAAGCAGGGAGATTCTCTTAGAGCCCACTACGTTCTGCAGTATATGTTCCATTCTAGGAAAAGGGTAGTTGTCTTTCAGGGAGGCTCTGTTGAGGTTTCTGAAGTCTATGCGTAGTCTGATTTCCCCCGTCTTCTTCCTCACAGCCACTAAGTTTGACACCCAATCAGAAAACCTTACATGGACTATTATGCCTGCATTGTACATCTTTCTAATCTCCTTCTCAACTACAGGAAATTGTTTTGGATTGATTCTGCGGAGTTTTTGTTTGAAAGGCTTCTGATTTTCCTTCAAGGGTATCTTGTGTTGTATGATGTTGGTGTCATAAGCCTTTAAGTCCTCATAGCTCCATGCGAACACATCAACGAATTCTTTAAACAGCTCAATGTATTTCTTCTTCATGTCTGCAGGTACAGACTTAGCCAGTTTGATCATTTTGGGTTTATCTTCAGTGCCTATGTTGCATTCTTCCACATCTGAATCTGCATGTTCTATAGTGGGCTTTTTGGCCACATCATCAAAGTCAAATAGGTCCTCTAAGGGTGCTAGGCCTCTGGGTATATTCTTGTCTTTGGCCTGTAGCACCTCTACCTCTTCGGTATCTGCATTTTCACATTTTCTGGTTGGATTTCCAGTTTCTTCAGAAAAGGTGTTTATTTCTATGTTATGGGGTGTTTCGTGTTCATCTAGGGAATCCTCACTTGGGCAGCTGTCATCAAACTTTGAGTCTGAATCATAAAGTTCAAACTCGTTTCTGCCCACCAGGAAATATTCGATCTGCTTGTCTCCTTCAAAGACCTACCAATATTTTTCATTGTCTGGCACCGTAGTTCTGAACTTGGTTTGAATGATGATTTGCTGGTCAGCTGGAGTCTTAGGATATGAACTGGCTAGACAAGCCAATCCATTTGCAATAAAATTTTGACTCCTGGGAATGAACACTAATTCATATTCAACAAATGTTTTCAATAAATCTAGAATGTCGTTCCGGTATGCTCTTAACCTGGGGTGTTTGGCTGTATATTCACCATTCACCTGTCTGATAACTAACTCTGAATCTCCATGCACAGTTATCCTACGGGCCCCTAGTTTTTTCAACATATTTAGGCCTAGGATTAGGGCCTTGTATTCTGCAATATTGTTTGTGCATTTGAAATGCAGATTCACACCATGGCTCTCTGCATGATCATTCTCTGTGTTACGTAGCCACACCCCTGCTCCAGCATTGTTTCTAGTACAGGACCCATCGAAATTCATTTCCCACAAGGGTTCGCCATTAGGCTGCGTTGGGGGATCTGTACTAGATTGTGGGTTGTCTTATTCTTCACGTGGTGTATTAGTTTGAGGGGTGTGATTAATAGGCTGACTGCATTGTGTTTCTGGTTCATTCTGAGTTTCGTTTTCATTATCCCACCCATGGTTTTCTCCATCGTATTCTTCTAGGGTGGCCATTATGCTAAAGTCCATGGGCTCTGTGTTGTTGCTTGGATCTCTGCGTTGTGATTCTGGCTCTCCTAAGGATTGGTCGTTATAAATAATGAAAGAATATAGGTCTGTGTGCATAGAGTATAATAGTTAATTTTCAGGCTTCTCGGGGCTACTAACTAGGAATTTCATCTGGGACTCTCTATACAATATTCTAAGTTGGCCGAAGATAGGGATAGTGGCATATGAGCCATCCATCTGCATTATTCTCTGGAATTTGGCTCCCCATGATCTCGATAATAACATGCCATACTTTGGTGGTACATCTGCAACCACCACATCCATGACCATACATTTGGCAGGAATCTGGGTCAAGCTCACACATAAATCTTTGATTAGTCCTAGGCATTTCACTCTGCTAGAGTCAAATGAATATAAGTCTTTGTAAGGTTGTGTTATCTCCAGGCCTAGCTTTTCCATTACTACCTTAAGCATTAAATTGTGTGACTCTCCAGAATCATGCATGGCATTGTGGAGTATTTTTTCATGAATGTTGAGACTGATATAGAACGGTGGAACTACCCCTTCCTGAAACTTTCCCTCAATCTTTGGGCCAAACAGGAGGGCAGGTTGATCATCATTCAAATTTACAGTGTCATTGACTTCTCCTAAATTCAAGGCTTTCAAAATTTGGCCTTTATATACATCCTGAGTGGCCAACTTAGATAATGGTATAGGGATTTTGATTTTGGCAATCTCACTTTCCAAACTGAAAGTGGACTGGCCCTTTGTGATACTCAACTCTGTTTTATTTGCCACTGTCTTAGTGGTTGTATCAGCTTGTGATTTCTCACTATGTACAGGGTTGGTGACAGTTTTATCAGGAGCACTAACCGTAGTGTCAGTGCTACTAGCTGGTTGGCTTTGTTTTTCAACGTTTTGGTTGTCTTTTTCTTTGTTTTTCCGAGAACTTTCAGCTGCTGTTTTGCTATTTTCAGCAGTCACTTTAGAAGATTTGTCAGGACTTTTCTTGATGGTAACCTCAGGAGCTTTGGGTTTGGAAGTGTCTTGGTTCTTTTTTCTCCTAAGTTCATATTGTTCTTTGACCTGCATCATGGCATTTTCAAATCCTAATCTATAATCTTCAGCTTCTAACCGTTCCTCATCCCAGTATGAAGGTGAGGGCTGATCTTCCCCTGAATCACAATTAAGGACTAAGTCTTCTTTTTCAAACATGTTTATTGTATTCCCTTCAGACTCTTCTATGATTCCCTCATCTTCATCTAAAAAGTTCTCTTGGAATGGGGGTATTATTTGTTGATCTGACTCTCTCTGTCTGTTGGGAGCATTTTTGTTTCTTCTAAAGTTTTTGTTTTGGTTTTGATTTCTGTTTTGGTTATTGACAGTGACAACCATTTTCTTCATCATTTTCTGTAGCTCTTCCATGTTTTTAGACAATTTTTCATAATTTGGATCAGATGTGGAGGCTACATTGTCATCCCTATAGGTTACCCTCCTCTCAGATCTCAGTCTTGCTCTTTTCTCAATCAGGTTTGCCTCTATGTTCACTGCTCCTTTCTGCATGTCCTCCAATGTGGTGTACTCTTTATCCCTAAGCTCATAGGCCATGTCAGCATCAAACCCATCAGGGTACTTAGCTAGGGCCATGCCTTGTGGAGGTTTCATATGTGGGGGGAGGGCATTGTAAATGTTGTTAAATCTTATTGTGTAATCATGGACACTCTCTCCCATGTTTCTTTTAAGGCTCATGTATTCAGCTAGGAGTTGGCAAGGGTTTTCCCTAGTTTCCCATTTGTCGACGAAAGTCTGGTATAGAGCAGGGAGATCTTGGATACTACCCGCAGGTAGGTTTTTAAACCAATTATTCACCTCACCTCCCAAGCTTTGGGCAAAAATTCTCATTTTGATTGTTTCATCATTAATTTCCATGTAGTCAAAATAATCCTCCATTTTATCTACATGTTGCTGAGCTATGATGGATTATTTAGCAGTGAAGTGTGGGATTTTTTATTGATAATCATTGGGTAAGGGTAACAAAGGTTGAGGTAAAACCATAGGTGCATACCAGGCTGCCATGATGATGTTCTGATGAGGTAAAGGGTTAACTTGAGCAGCCGGTAGAAGGATGGCAGGGATATTAGGACTAGCAGAAGTCTGCTGGGCAGATCTAGGGTGGGAGAGCCCCAAGTTTTGAATGAAATGGATATCAGGTGGTGTGGATGGGGGGTTTCCTCTGTACCTTGTATGTTGACCACTATGAGATGGTGTATTGTGAAGCTCAAGGTCTAGCTGGTCTAGATGACTGAATGACCTAGCTCTTGGTAAACTGTTTGGAGGGTCTAGGTCAGGGAGAAAATGTGATAGAGCTGTTAGGTCTTCTGGTGCAGAATTAGCTCTACGAATGTGACTGGGAATAGTTGGTCTTTTAGGTGTAGGAGCTCCCTTGAGGATACTCTCCAGATTGTCAACTATTTCAGGTGGGTCGGGATTGGGATAAGCTCTTGTGTGAATGGCTCTAAAAGCCAGAATGTTGTTTCTTAGCCAAGCAGCTCAACCCTACTTGTTACCTCTATTGTGATCGATGTTGTCTCAGAGGCTGGTCTCCCAGTGGAGTCTAATGTGAAACCAAGATGATCAGCAGGCCTACTGATCACCAATGTAGTCTTTTCGTTTAGGAATAATGGAGTTGCCAGGTGGAGGGTTTTTGGGTATGTCTAAGGGGTTACACTGTTCACCTCAGTGCTCAGGAACTATCACCTTTCAGGAATCTCCTCAAAAACAACAAACTCCAACCAGAGATTGACTGGGAGGGCATTTACCAGATATGTCACCTTTGAAGAGGGTGAGATCCGGAGGCTTCCTAGCCCTTTCCAGGCTCTGTCTAAGAGTATGATGGACACTCAACAATGGAGGTTGATTCAAGAAAGGGGTGACTTACAGGCAACGTAACCAGAGATCTAGGCTTTCTGAGGTTTTAAAAAGGTTTGAGGTGAAATGCACTCAGATCCCTGGTGGAGTCGCCATTATGTTGGTGACGGGACTGGGAGATAGATTTAGTGTTTAGCAGTTATAGGCTCTCAGAAAATTTTTCCCCAGCAGAGTCGCCATTATGTTGGTGACGAGACTGGGAGACAGACGAACAATGTTTTCGGTTATAAGCTCCTCATACACTCCCCAGTGGAGTCACCATTATGTTGGTGACGAGACTGGGACACAGACTAACAATGTTTTCGGTTATAAGCTCCTCATTCACTCCCCAGCAGAGTCGCCATTATGTTGGGGTTCCCATGTTTTGGCCAGGTTGACAAGACCAAAAGATGAGACAACATAGAACCACTTTCAGACCTTAGGATCTAGCCCTCCTAGGTCCAGAGAGGGATCTCTCTATGATAGTCAAAGATTTTATGTCTTTGAAGCTCAAATGTTAAGGTTTTAGGCTAGTTATAGGCACAGGGTTTGTTTGTTTGATTGTTTATGTTTGGTTGTTGGGAATCAGGAAAGAAGGGTCCAATATAAGACAAGGATGAGCAAAGAGGAAACTAGGCAAAGATAGATAACTCAGGGAACATCAAGGCCATTGGGCAATGGAGTCAAGAAAGGGTTTACTTGTGTTCAATGTGCAAGCTTTTAGTTGGGCTAGTTATCTAGAGCATTTGGATCTTAAAAGATGATTGATGGAATGGAACATTAAGGACTGAAAATGAGTGAGAGGGAAAGAAGGAAAGACAGCCAAATTTTTGTCTATAGATCAGGTCAGAGGTCATTTAACTCTAGACCTGCTTGGACGTACTCAGAGACAACTCTCAAAGGGGGACAAAGGGGCTACTTATAGATCGGACCAGAGGTCATTTAACTCCAGGTCTGCTTTAGCAACTCCAAGGAAAAACAAGGATAATTTTAACAGAAGGGATCTTAGAAAGGTTTAATGAGATGGAAAGATCCTAGTGAGGCAGAGACAGGGTTCTATACCTCCCAGTGTTCTCAACTCATCCATAAATCCTAACAAGAACATCTAAACATAGATTTCATTAATTCATACATCAGAGAGTAGGCAAAACATCCACTACACTGGTTAAATCAATTGAAATCAATATTCAGATACACATATAAGCAGAAAACATAAAAGGCTGGGAGAGCAGCAACATAAGGTACCTATCAAGGGTAAATCTTATGCCAAACTTCTGATGCGAGCCAGTAGAAATGGAATGAAATGAACTCAAACACAGAGATAGGAAGACATCACCAGCTGCTTTAGATCAGTATCCAAAGAAATGTGCTTGTCATATTAAAAACAACACCAATCAGGTACATCATTGCCCATAGCTTGAACATTCAGTCTGAATACATCAAATCTCAACCTATCTTACAATATTACACAGAGAACTTGTCTCAAGAGGAAACTGCTTGCATTTCTCTGATATCCAATCAACAACCACTAGAATAATTTCCTTCTGCGTTTTATAGCGGAGGATGAATAGAAGATCGACTGAGGAGGTAGGCAAACACTAAATGTTGTATTAAACATCTGAAAGAAAGAGGACCGAGGCCCATTCTGCTTGTACGCCGAGTATTTAATCTCTGTCACCCCTTTTATGAAAGAGTGATCTTCTTCAGATATGATTTTGACATGTTTCGGCTGTGGTACTCCTGGTGATTTGAATAAAATAAAATAAACTACTGAGAAGTCTACCATATCAATGCTCTGGTGATTTTGAACTGCTGTTAGGGTGGAAATTCCTGCAGGGACATTGCGCATAATAAAAGTTGTATGGGCGCCCTATACTTGCTGAAGAAAAACATTCTGCTGCTATAGAAAAAACCCTGGTGGTACGGCTTCCCTTACATTTAATCTCTGAGAGGTCCTCGAGGTCTTCACTCTGATGCTTTACCTCTGAAAAACTAGATTGAGCCCTTTAATCCCCATCATAATGCTTTAATTCTAAGCTTGAGGCCTAAATATCTATGTTTGCGTGCCTCGAGGTCACTGCTGCTCCATTGATGGTGCAAATGGAGCTTTAATGGTGCTGGACAGGGTTTGCAGAGCTTAAACTCTGTCCTTCAATGGAGAAAGGCTCTTCTGATGCAAAAAACTGGCTTATGCATTAATTTCCGGTGCACAAAATTCTTGGCTGCTGCATTAAACGCTGTATAATCATGGCAGACCATGACCAGCTGATAAAACTGCAAAAACACGCAACTTGTCAAGAAAAACCATGGACGGGGCGGAGAATCAAAATAGCCATGCAGATGATAAACTGGGGGAGAAATCGCGAAAAATGGTGACGAATTGTTCTGGAGGAGCCGGCGGTCTCGCAGAGCGGAGTTTGAATGGAAAAAACATTAAAAAACACGAAAATGAATGATTATATGCAATGGAAAGGGAGTATGTAGGGAGGATGCACGTGGAGGTGACGTGGCGGGACCGGGGACAGTGGAAAATTCAGCGGTGGGTGAACAAATCTGGACCGTCGATCACGGCAGAGATCAACAGCGGAGGACGACGAACGTCGGGCCATGACCTGAGCTATCGCATGCGCAACTGGATTATCCATCGTGCATCTTTGACGAGCGATAGCCGTCGGATGGGCCGCTCTAGATCGGACGGTCTTTGGCAATTTCGCTGGGCATCCGTGTCCGAACAATAATGCACGATGGATGGAGTTAACAGGCGGGATGGGCGGTTTTGAAATCATACAGGAGGACAGGTGTCAGGCGCTGAGTGGAATCGCCGGCCGTCAGGGAAAAACCGCCAGCCGCCCAAAGGTGGTGTGAAATAAACCAGGCAATTTTGGAATAGTACGTGGCGGGGTCCACAGGGTAGATGGGCTCCGCACCATCGATATGACGGGAAAATGAACGGTGGAGATGCGACGACAGTTGACGAACGGGGAAAACGACGGAGGCTGCGGGGGCGGCGATCACCGTCCAATCTGCGCAGATCGACGGCTGTAATCGCGCCCAATGAAACACTGGGGCAAGCGCCTTTGGGGTTAGTGCTTGGGTCACGGTGTTGGGTTATATGGAGAGAAAATGGTGCGGGGCTATCAGAGAAGGGGTTGTGGCCTATTATAAGGTATGAAGTGGGTTTTTAACCCATTTTCATGTATTTTGAGGCCCAAAGGGTAACGATAGGGGGATGGAGGGGGAATTTTGGAAAACAAAGGGTGTAGGGATTTTTAGAGGGGATTTAGTGGGTTAATAGGGAAAATGAAAAGGGGAAAAGAGGAATTTTGACAGAAGGAGGAAAAGGGGGAAAAAAGGGGAAATTTTGTAGGGGTACAAGGGGTAAATGCAGGCCTTTAGGGAAAGGAACCAGCGGAGGGGACTTGCATAAGGCAAAGCACAGAGAGACCTCAAGGATGATGTGTCTTCAGGGGAGATGCTTTCCTTGAAGGTCTCCAAAATGATATAGCCCCCAGCTTGCTTGTCAAGAATTTCATTGGGGGGATAACAATTACTTTGAAAGAATCTACAAAAAAGGGAAGCTAAATGTTGTTGCAGATGCACTCTCAAGAAATAATGAAGAGGTGGAAGCATTACTTTGTGTCATTTCTATTATCCAACCAGATTGGATAACCGAAGCAAGGGATGAATGGAAGAAGGATGAAGAAGTGTAGATACTCATTCAAAATTTGCAGCAAGATCCTAGTACATCTGATACATTTAGTTGGAAAAATGATTCCTTATGGTACAAAGATCGCTTATATATTTGTAAGAATTCCCAACTAAAACAAAATATTCTTTTGGAATTGCACACTTCTCTTTTAGGAGGACACTCCGGATTTTTAAAAACTTACCACAGGGTGAAGAAAGAATTTTTTTGGGCTGGACTTAAATCTGATATTCAAAAGTTTGTGGCAGAATGTTTGGTTTGACAGTAGAATAAAGTTGAGACAATTAAGACCTCGGGTCTTCTATAACCTTTATCCATTCCAAGTCAATGTTGGGAGGAGATGTCAATGGAATTTATTTACCTAAGTCTGAAGGAAAGAGTGTCATCATGGTGGTAGTTGATAGACTTACCAAGTATGCACACTTTTGTGCATTATCTCTTCCATTTAAATCAAGTACAGTTGCTACTACATTTATGGACACAATTCAAAAGCTACATGCAAACCCAAGGGTTATTGTGAGCAACATAGACCCCACATTTACTGGAAATTTTTGGACGGAGTTATTTTCTTGTTTGGGTACTCAATTAGCTCATAGCTCATCTTATCATCGTCAATCCAATGGTCAAACTGAGATATTAAACAAATTTTTAGAAGGATATCTTTGTTGTTTTGTATCTGATAAACAAACACAATGGGTCAAGTGGTTACCTCTCGTTGAATGGTGGTATAACACTTCCTTCCATACTGTAGAAAAAATGACCCCATTTATGAAAATTTATGGATATCATCCACCGTCCATCACATCATCTTTAAGAGAACATTTGAAGGTTCAAGTAGTGGAAGATCACATCGAGCATCAACAAGAATTTCTCCAACTCTTAAAGGAGAACTTGAATTTGTCACAAAATCGAATGAAACAATAGGCATATCAACATCACAGTGAGAGAAGTTTTGATGTAGGATACTGGGTATTTTTATGGCTACAACCATACAAACAAATGTCGCTCAAGCAAGCTAATAAGGATAATAAATTATCACCAAAGTACTATGGTCCTTACAAGGTGTTGCAAAAGATTGGTAATATGACATACAAATTGGAGCTTCCTACTTCTTCACCAGTGCATCCAGTTTTCCATGTTTCATGCTTAAAAAAGGTTATAGGTGAAAATATTCTAGTTCAAATAATATTTCTAGAACTTGAAGAAGAAGGAAAAATCATATTGGAACTTGAAGCAATCATGGAAACAAGAACTCGACAGCTAGGAAATCGATCAATTTCAGAGTATCTCATCAAGTGGAAGAACTTACCCATTTAAGATTCTACATGGGAGGGTGAGAATTTTATATAGAAGCACCCAAAGCTACTCAAGCATTGAGGACAACACTTTTTTGAAGGAGATGGGCATGTTAGGTCCTTATATTACTAGTATATTCCCTTATTTTTGTTAGTGTAACCCCCTTATTGTTAATTATTGTCCCCTGTAACCCCCATATTGTTATTATTGTGCCCTTAAATTATTATTGTTAGGTCGGCTAGGATTACATTGTGGCCCCATGGACTCCTATATATAGAAAGGAGGTTTTGTAATTTGTACCATCCAAGAATTGTTCATTCATGTAATGTATTGGAGGTCGCCCCCTCGAAGTGGCTTATTTCTAAGGCATTGATATCTTTTTTATTCTATTTTTGGAGCTAGTTTCACAACAAAGTGAGGGAACTGTACCCTCACCTATTCAGCAACTGAATATTATCTTTTGGGGTCCAAACAATTCCAGTGGGGAGGAAAGCTCATGGGCTTAATTTTATGCTAAAAAATTAAAGTTCTCAAAATGGATCGAAACCTGAATGAGCACATAGTTCTTGTCATTTTGAATCCGACACACTTCGTTTCCCACAAAATGAACTTAGTATAATCACATAAATGAGTTTTTTTCACTTTTATAAATAGGGAAAATTTAGAAAAAAAAGGACAAAAAAGTTTCCCAGTCAGCAGTTTGTACTGTTGACTACCATAGCATGTTAACTAGGTTGGGTCAAAATATATCATTTACCTCCAGGAAAGTAAGGGATTGCCAAGTCGCAACATCACATTGGTTGAATTTTTGGGTGATTTGGCATGTTTTGTATGGTTGAGAGTGGGCTAATGGGAAGAGGACAAGTGGTCCAGCCTAGGGTCACCACATGCCCCCCGAATGGTATAGCAATTTTTTTTTGGGGACCATAAGGGCCATGGGGGTTGAACACGAGACCTTTGTCACACCAACCCCACATCCCACCACTATGTCACACATTGAGTCTTAACCATATTACCATTGAGAATATATTTAAGCTTTGTAAAGTCCATCGACGGGGGAAGAGGGGACCAACCCCTAGCATATGACCATAGCTCGTGACCACCAATGGAGCCCAAATCTAAAGCGCAGAGTTAAACACTAATTTGGGTTAATTAACCCCTACACTCATCATTAAAATGCGTTAATCCATATTTAAACATAAGCATTGTTTAAGAGCTAACTATGCTTAATTAGCACTAAATTTGCTTAATTAATTTAATGTGGATTAATTTGGCAGTTCTCCAAATCCGATGGAACTACCAGTTTAGTGCCAGCTAACCAGATTTAGCTCCAATTAGCTAAATTTAGGCCAAAAATTGTGGAGAAACTAGAGATGGTCATAAGGTTTGGAGTTTTCAACTAAATCAGGAGCAGAAAGAGGCTAGATGACCATTTTTGGGAATTCCGGACTCATTTGGTGCAGGTTTCAGGAGTAGAAAAACATTATCAACACATCATTTTGAAAATTTGATCATAATATAGAGGCCTAAGCCATGGAAGCTAGACCAAGGAGATGTAGCCCAAGAGGGGTGAACGCCTTCATCAAAGTCCTGTGTTGATGTGTTGTATGGTGATGTATTGTACTTTTATTTGTTGTTGTTAAACTTTTATTTTATGTTAATTTTTTCATAAAATTAACATGAAAAACACCCATGAGACTCAATAATTTTCAAGAGAGCCTGAATCCTTAAGCACACATAAGACATTGTTTACAGAATCCGAAAGATTAATTAGCACAACAACACTAACATACTTCATTCAGATCATTTCCAAAGAAATTATAATAGCTCTAAAAAAATTGTACCTAGCAACTGAAGAAATTTTTTTTTCATGATCCTCTCTCTCTTTTTAAGAGAACCTTCTATTCTTAACTCTTGCAAGTTTGTACTTGTCTATCTTGACATCTATTGTATGCTAGATCTTGTAGAACCATTTAAAATTCATCATTGACTACTCTTTGGCATAATCAATTTATACTTCAATCTTGTTGATTTCGAAGCTCCATCTAAGCTCGAATCTCATCTAGTACAATATCGTTTAACACAAATCATTGATTTTGAGAAATTCCTCTTGTTACACACATTTATTCATCCTTCCACTACTTCCATTTTCTTCCAGAGCCTTGGTAGTCTTTCCTCAATCATCCTCTTCCTCATTATCAACATGATGTCATTCCTTCCTTGCATGAGCTAGGGTTTATTCTTTCAAAAAAAATGTCGATCTAGATCTAGTATTAGGGTTTTATCTCTAAACCCTAGGGCTTCATTTTCCTTCAATGTCAATCTAGGATTTACAAACCCTAGTTTTACACAAATTCATTTTACACCTTTTGCAAGTCCAACTGACATTGCAATACCCATATCTAGATGTTCAAAAACTATAGAATCATTCCATAGAATACTTGATTATTTCTTCAACATTACTAGCATTTTAGCTAAAAAATGCTATTGAACTTTTAAACATAAGTAGCCTATAATTCATAATAGAAATAGTAATAATAAGGACACATTTGTAAATAAATCATCTTTCTTGGGAGGAATTTTGGTCTCAACATTGAAAGGGGACTCAACCTCTTTTTCATTGTGAGCTATCATATCCAATGATATTCCTCTATCAAAATGCCAATAATATTTTACCACGATGTGTAAAGTATATAAAATAGGTTAGGTTATATCTTATGCAATGCATCTTTACGGGATTTTTACTCAATAGGGAAAGGTGTCAATTTTTTGTAACAATGTCCTACTAATGAATGAATTCTAAAATGCAATACAGTAGGGAAAACATATGACTCCAAAGCTTTAATATATGTCACTTCAAATTTAATTTTTTCATGGTGTATTCCTTATATTAGTGGCATGCTAGTGTAGTTACCAAAGATATATCTTGAGAGAAGGCTTCCTTCAAGACTTATCATGCTATGGCCTATCATTGCACCATATCTAATTCAATACAGTTATACTTACAACCATGCAATGCAAGACATATCATTATAGTATATATCATCACAAAATTTTCACCTTCAACACTTTATTGAACTTGCATATGTCACTAAATTCAATCTGTATTATACTTGAGTACACCAAGATGACTTTCATGTTGTGCATTAGTAGATGAATATAATAATTTCTTATAGTTTCGTATATACCCTTAATGGTTCTTCAAGGATGACTACAAATAATACCTTTCCTATGATTTGGTTAAGACCATCATAGATCCATATTATGTACAAATCTAACATGAGCTATGAGGGATCAAATTTATCCATGTGTAAAATTTTTTAGAGTGAAAAATACAATATGTTATTTTTCATTGTTTAAATTGTATTTTTGAATGCTAAATAGAGTATATATAGGACCAAATAAAAAATTTAACCACAAAAATTTAATTATTTTTTCTATATATAGATATATATGAAGTTAATATCGAGATAAATTAGTTAACATAGATATTCAAATAGTTTATTTAAATATATTGTTGAAATATTTTTGAAAAATATGAGATTTAAATATCCGATTCACACATTTTTTTACTACTAATTAGTTTAAAACATATTCATTTTTTCTAAATTATAGTCGACATTATTTTTAAATTTAGAACATAATTTTTCATTCTACTTTTTATTTTAAAGGGAACGACTGGATGAAAAAAATTACACATCTCCTCATAATGGGTTGTAGAATGAGCCTCATGGCTTAGGCACGATCTTACTCTGATATAATTCCTTCAACCAAGCATATTTTTTGTCAAAGTTTATTTTGGTGATGATTTCCTCTAACTGAGGTTTACAATAATGATGCCAAATTAAAACCTTTTACCACTGTAGGTAAATTGAGCGATGGTGCATACCTTAATCATTAAATTTCAAACGTATAGCTTCATTGGTCTCCTTGTATTGTTGCATTCCCATGTATAACTAAACATCATTGTCATGTATATGCATGATTTCTTGGTGTCCAGTGTGAAAATTTCAACTTGAAATCCTACTGAATTAGCTGATATTATTTCTTCTACTCAATATTCAAAAAAAAATTATTTGCGTAAATCTCTTTAGTAAATATCGAAATAAATTCAAATGCAGAATTCACAATTACTGATCAAATCAACAAGGAAATACTAGCACAAGAATGCCACAGATATTTTTGGACAATTTTCCTCGGAAAAACCCAATGTGGGAAAACCAGTGGAGCAAATGAGGGTTTTTATTATTCTTCAGCAAAATATTCTTGTAAAATTTAGAATTAGTATAAATGAAGAGAAATTATCCAAGATAAGACTGGAGAATTTCCTCACAAATTTTCTAATGAGAATTAACCCCGAAATGACTCTCCTGGGCCTCCTGTATTGCCCCTACGTTGGTTCTGCGTGAGGACTACGCAGATCTGCATCACCTCCGTGTTGTCTTCTGTGTTGTCCCTTCCTACCACTATGTTACCTGCTCTTGTACCCTGGATTGATGTTGAACCCTCTCTATCTCACCTCCACCTGCAACTCTCCCTATGGATCGATTTTCTCTTGCCAAACTTCAGCCACAGAGAAAATTGATTTTACTTGGGAAACTAAGTATCTGCACGGGTGTGTTTTCAAAATAACTCTCGAGTCTTCTTTTATAATCTTCTCGTTGAGATATCAACGATCGAGATTAGATCTCTAATCAATGGCTTCGATCATAACTTGAATTTAACCATGTTTTCTAGAATATTCACACTCAGTTTTATTAATGCCCTTTAATTATTTAATTTCCCTAAGTTTATACTTAGGGTCACCATTAAAATAATTAATTATTTTAATAAAACATGTTCCGAGTGGAATTTCCACAAACGATTTATGGGTTCTTTGGAATGTGTGTGTCTAATACTCCTCACAAAATTTGAGACTTAGATCACTTCCGATGCTACCAAAAATCAACACTACCTCTTAGCAAGGAAAGTGCTCTAACAATATACCCACTGCATATTGTTCTGATCCTTAATCATCCTCTACGCTGTTGACATATGAAAACTTGTCCCTCAACCACTATGTTGCTACCCATGACATTGCCGTTGCCACTAATTAATCCTTACTACAACTCCCTCTTAAGTGCTGCTTCATCCATTACTGAAACATATTCTCAATCATCCCCATCCTTTCCCTGAAATATATATATATATATATATATATATATATATATATATATATATATATATATAATAATTATTCTCCCTAGGACCTTGGTGAGAATGTATGCTACATGTTCTCCTATGGGAATGTACTGCAACTGTATTGCTCCCTACTGAACACAATATCTGATAAAAACACACTTGATGTCAATTTTTTTCGACCGATCATAAAAAACTGGATTCTCGGAGAGCTTAATGAAAATCTAATTATCAAATATAATATTGGTCACCTCCATCTACCTTTTGAATAAATTCACCGATAGTTTTCTAAGCCATATAGCCTCACAAGAAGTTATACTAGCTACCATATACTCTTCTTCAGTTGTGATCGGTACTACAGACTTCTACTTCTTACTGCACTAAGTATTTATGCTTGATCCAATTTTGAAGTAGTACCATGTGGTACTTTTACGATATACCAAACTTCCTACCCAATCTGCATCTGTGAATCCATGTAGAATGATGTCATCGCCTTGGGTGTATTGTAATCCATATTTGATGGTTCTTCGGATATATTGGAGACCATGCTTAGCTGTTGTCAAGTGTGTCCTATTTGGTTCTACCATGAACTAACTGAGGGAATTAACAACGTAGCAAATGTCTGGCTTGTTGTTGACCAAATACATGAGAGATCCTACGGGTTGTTTGTATAAGGTGGGGTCCACTTCTTTATCTTTAGATGCATCAATTTTCTTCCAATTGGTGATCATTGGAGTAGCCATGGGTCTAAAATCATGCATTCTAAATCTCTTTATAATCTCTATAGCATATCTTCCTTTCCAAAGGAATATTTCTCCATTCTTCTTCTAAACTTCCAATCCCAAAAAATAGCACATCAAACCCAAATCCTTCATGTTGAATTCCTCTGCTAGGTTCCTCTTGCATTCTTTGATGAGCCTAGATGATCCCATCATAAATAGATCATCTACATACAATACCAAAATCATAGGCTCATTCTCTACTGTGAGACAGTTGAGATTGGGATCAACGTCACTCTTGACAAATCCCATCCACTATAAGTGTCCATCAATTCGACCATACCATGATCTAGGTTCATGTTTGAGTCCATACAAGGCTTTCTTCAATCTACATACATGAGTCTTCTTCTGATGTGTCTCGAAGCCTTCTGGTTGTTCGATGTAAACCTCTTCTTTTATCACCACATTCAACAAAGAAGTCTTGATGTCCATCTCGTGAGTCTCCCATCCCATTTTCACTGCAATGGATATAATGGATCTGATAGAGGTATATCTGGCTACAAGGGTGAAGGTTTAATCATAGTATATCGCTTCTTTATGAGCATATCCCTTAGCCATGAACCTAGCCTTGTAATTCTCAACATTGTCGTCTGCAACATACTTAATCTTGTAGATCCACCTAGAACCTACAATTGATCTATCCCAAGGTCTCGGTGCAACTTCATAGACATCATTGGTCATGATAGATATGTAATCCTCTATCATATCATCTATCTATACATGATGATGAATGGCTTCCTGAAAGCCATAGGGTTCGAAAACCTATGCTACCAGAGCTTGGTATCTATCAGGCTATCTACGCTACCTTTTCTCGGTTCTAGGGGCCCCAAAATACTCCTTTGCATCCCTCACGTCTTTCATACTTCTCTGTTTATTTTGACACTGGTAGTGGGTGGCTCAATCATCTTTTCTTCTTGTTGTCTCATATGCTGCTAGTTATCTGGATATTCTTCTCTTGAATAAATAATAGTACTAGTCACAGTGCTAGATCGTGATGGTTTTCCATATGCTAGATATTCTCCTAGTTTCCACTAGACAAGAGGCTAATCTTCAAACTGTTCTTTGGTATGAATTTCATGGGATTTTCTGAAGGCTCGATCCTCCATAAATTTCCCATCCCTCCTTACTACAAATTTCCTATTACCCTGAATGCAGATTCTATATTCCTTGTATTTCTCGCTATATCATACGAGATACCCTTTCTCAGTGGTCTGATATATTTTGCTTCATTTTTCATCTAGAACGTAACAATACACCACACTCCCAAAAATAATGAGGTGGCTTACCTTCGGCTTCATCCCTGTGAAGACACTCTCGGGCATTTTCTTTCCCAATTCTTTGTTAGGGGTCCTATTCTGAATATATACAGCTATGCCTCATGCTTATGCCCACATAAATCTAGGTAGATCCTGGTCATACAAAATTTCCTTTGTTGTCCCAACAATAGTCATGTTCTTCCATTCTGCAACTTTATTCTGCTTCAGATTGTAAGGAGGATACCATTCTCTTTTGATGCCCTCCCTTACTTAGAAACCCATGAATTCCTTATCAGTATATTCACCACCATTATCTGAGAGAAATACTTTGATTTTCTTTCCAGTTAGATTTTCCACCAGAGCTTTAAATTCTCTGAACCTGTCAAAGACCTCATCCTTGGTCTTAAGGAAGTAAATCCAAGTTTTCCTGGAATGGTCATCTATGAAAGTGACAAAATATTCACTTACACCAAGAGTTCTAGTGGACATCGATCCGCAAATATCTAAGTTTATTAGACCCAATACACTTTTTTCCCTATTTTTTCTCCTAGAATACATTGCCTTAGCATACTTTCCTAGAACGTACCCTCTGCATACGTCATCATGTCTGGTACTAAGAACTTGAACTCCTATAACTGTTTATTTTAGAATTCTCAAAGCACCATGGTGTAGATTCCCCGTTGGTCTATGCCATAGTTCATTAAGATCTGAATCACCACTTAGATTGCTGCCTACTAGTTCCATTGGAGACTTGAGCTGTAACTTGTATAGTATGTTGCTTCGAGTCCCAATTTGAGCCTTTTTTTTCCAACTTGGATGTTTGACATAGAAATTTCTTCCAATAAAGTATATGTTGCATCCCTTGTCTTGCAATTAAGGCACCGAAAGTAAGTTCATTCCCAAACCTAGCACATGTAGTACATTAGTGGCTTAGAGAATCTCTCCTGCTTTTGTCTAAAAAGCTATGGTCCCTTTTCCCACAGGGGTAGAATTTGTCTTGTTTCCCATAGTAATTTGAAAATCCATCCATTCTTCTTGATATCTAGATAAATGATATCTTTCTCCAATCAACATAAGATAAATCTCTGCTACCATGTACCAGTCATTTGATGATGCAGTGCTCAATAATCAAGCACATTCTTTTTCCACCCTAAAGGCCAACTCTAGAAAAACATGATCTTCCATCTTCTCCTTTTTTTCCCTTCCCAGCAGATTCTGAAAAAGGAATGTGTGAGCCCATTAGGAATATGATTTTTTGCCAAGGAAACTCCACGAGTTCCCTTTGGTGTAGAACCTCCTGCTTTCTTTCCTAACCTTGCTCTGATACCATGTGAAAATTTCAACTTGAAATCATATTGCATTATCTGATATTATTTATTCTACTCATTATTCAGAGACAAGTTATTTGCAGAATTATCTTCAGTAAATATCAAAATAAATTCAAATGCAGGCTTCATAATTACTGAGAAAATCAACAAGGAAATACTAGCAAAGAATGACACATATATTTTTGGGAAATTGTCCCAGGAAAAACCCAATGTGGGAAAATTGGTGCATTAGATGAGGATTTATATTATTCTTCAGTAAAATCTTCTTGTACAATTTAAATTAGAAGTAATGAAGAAATATTCTCTAAGATAACAATGGAAAATTTCCTCACAAATTTTCTGATGAGAATTGACCCCAGAATGACTCTCATGGGCCTCTCACGTCACCCCTTCGCTGGCTCTGCATGAGGACTACACAGATCTGTGTCACTTATGTGTTGTACCTTCTTGCCACTACATCGTCCCTTCCTACCACTGTGTCACCTACTCTTGTACCCCAGATTGATGTTGAACCCTCTCATCGATTTTCTCTTGCTGAACATCAGCCACTAAGAAAATTGATTTTACTTGGGAAACTGAATATTTCAACAGGTGCGTTTTCCAAATGACGCTCGATTCTTCTTCTATAATATTCTCTTTGAGATATCAACGACCAAGATTATATATCTAGTAAATTATTAAGATCATAACTTGAATTGATTTACGTTTTCTAGAAGATTCGCACTTTGTTTTATTAATGCCCTTTAATTTTTTAATTTTCCTAAGTTTTCCCTAAGTTTAGACTTAGGGTTAGCATTAAAATAATTTATTATTTTAATAAAACATCTTCCGAATGGAATTTCCACAAACGATTTCTAAGTTCTTTTGAATGCACATGTCTAAGCCTCCTCAAAAACTTTGAGACTTAGAGAACTTCTGATGCTACCAAGAATCAACATCGAGATCATATCTTCAATACTTTAAACCATTATTTCTTCTTATTATCATCGCAACACATTGGAGGTCATACTCAATTCATATCACTTAGTTCCTTTCTTAGTTTTACAAGCCTCAATGAAAATATAGATCCATGTTCTTTCAGGCCCTTGAACCGGGACTAAGGTCACTTGGTCTAACCCAAGCAACTTAGCCTTTTCAACAATCATTGTACCAATAATTTATTCTTCTTCAAGAGCTCGCCTGAGGATTTCATGGTGATATGGTTCAAATAATTGGAAATAGAAGTACAATACTTTTGCTTCTTGATCATTGAAGACCTTCTCAACTTTAATTTGGATTTGAAATTAAGCATACAATATCTCTTGGAAACAAATCCTTTCACAAATTATTTTTATAGGATATGACCGCAAGAGATGTCCAAATGAGATTGCAATATGTTCTGTAATTAATGGGCTACAAAGTATAAACAAATCGGTCCCACAGGTGTTCTCATTCGATATCAAACAAAATTTAAGGGTTTTGACCCTCTCTCTATAGATGCAAAAATACTTGATGGATTTCCTCAAATAGCCTTAGCCTTTTAAATTTTTGAAACTCAGAATCCTTCAAGACCTAAGGTTTATTTCGGTCCTTTAGCATATGGACTTAGGGCTTTGGCCTTTCAAGAGATTCATATATTTTTTAGTCATTGTATCTAGGAATTTCACCCCTTCTTTAAGGAGAAATTAGAGACTAGGAATCATTTTTATCAACAGATAGGAAGCTTGATTTATTCTAAGGAAAAATTCCTTCTTAATGATCTTGGATCTTGACAAGGCTACTCTTTTACTCATGGTATGATACCATGTTGATTTTTCATTAGTATTCTAAACTACTAGTTACTTCTTATGTTTTCTTAATTTAATATGTCTTTCATTCACATTTACTATAAAATAATTATACAATAGACATCAACAAAATTTCCAGTAGGATCATAGAGAGATAACCAACCAATAACACTAGATTTTTAACCTGGGAAAAACCACATGGGGAAAAACCCAACAACCTTTTCCATATAGAAATTATTCAAGTCAACACAAATACTTGTAATATTTTCAATCAAATACAAGGTCAGACTAACCAAAAAAAACCATAATCTAACATGGATATATAGATATCAGTGACCTCATAATTTTAGGTCAATTATGTCATAGAAATATGTCTGCTTCAGGAGAATTTTTTCTGCCTCATAAAATTTCACTCTGTTACCCACTTTGATCTACTCATAAGATATATTCAATATCGCTAATTAATATACATTGGAAGATAAACTTCATTATGTCCATAAGCTTAATTTTCTCCAAATGACTTCTCCCTTAATGAAACTCAACTTGCTTCTTTCATGTGTATGGATAGAATATATGATCATGTGTAATCCAAATTGATGATGTGAGGAGGAAGTCGTGTAACATATAAATAGTGGTTCTAGAGGTTGACGGGTGCCTCTAGAAGTTGGGCCAACTTCTCTTGTAGGATGGACGAACAAGGCATATTTGGAGCCAAAATTCAAATTTAAAATTCATAAATTTTCCCTTTTAAAACTAACATGAAGAACATGTCATATATTTTATCTCTAGACAATAGCATGAAAAAATCCTTTATATTTATCATTACAAATAAATCAAGGGATAACATATTAATTATGAAGACTGACCATAGCTACAAAATTCAACATAAAGTCCATACCAAAATACAAAGCATCAAGTCCCGACAGACTCACCATATATTTTTTCCTAGGCTTATTGGCACTTCCTTGGCAAAGAAATCCATGACCTAGTGGAGGAATTTCATAGTATGTTCTATTTATTTCCAACCTTGAATGCCATGCTATTAACATTAGCACCCAAGTCTATTAATGCCCACTACATTTGTATCTTTAAACCAATAGCCTTATGCAATTTGATATATAATATTATTTCAAAAGTCATTGCAAATTGTCAAAAGTCGCACTTGTGAAATCTAATTTCAATGGAGTAAATTAGTTATGTGGAGGGTAGATAGATCAGGGACAATGAGGTCCTCCATTCTTTGAAAACCCCTAAAATATGGAAATGCTAATTAATATTTACCTATCTAAGGCCTTCAACAAACTTAGTTGGGCTTAACTCTTTAGTTTTCTCATAGCCTTTAGCTTGGATTAAATATGTAGGAGCTTTGGTTGCAACCCCTTTCTTCATAGTGATGCTCAATAGATCTCCTTTCAAAATATTTGTCTTCATGTAGAACTTGGCAAGCGGACCATCTCTCTCCATTCTTATTTATTCATGTTGAAAATGGTTAGGAAACACCATAAAAGAAACGATAGTATAAGGAAGACAAAAGGATTAAGACTTTATGGAAATAATATTCCCATATTACATTAGCAGGTTTTTAATGATACAATGCAAATGGGAGTTCCTACAAAAAAAGAAGCCAAAGCTCTAAAAAAAATATTAGAAGACTTTATGGAGGCCTCAAGTACATAAATTAACGTGAGTAAATCTCAAATTTATTTCTTTGGTACTAACTCAGGAGTGTAGGGGAACCTATCTAGATTGTTGGGTTTTTAGTGTAGTTCTATCCCTATTAAATATTTGGGGGAGCCTTTGGTAGAAAACTCGCTTCGAACTATTTCATGGATGGAATTAGTCCGTAAAATATCCAAAAAAATGGATTTTTGGACCTTTAGATATCTAAATTATGTTGTAATATTAGTCTTGCAAGCCCTTCCAATGTATCTTCTCTCTAAGTTGGCAGTGTCCAAAGGAATATTCATATCCATCAAGATTATTTATAGATCCTTTCTTTGGGGAGGGGCTATGTAGGAAAGAAAATGGGCCCTTGTAGCCTGGGATAAATTATGTCATCCCAAAATCATGGGAGGTATTGGTCTTTGTTATCCGGAAATTCCAAATAACATTTTGGGGGGAATTTATGGTGGAGGTGGATCCAAGGTGGTCAAGATTTATGGAGGAACATTTGAAGTAGGGAATATTTCATGTCTCAATCATGGCTGCAGTAATTGAGACCTAAAACACCTTTTCAAGTATCATTAATATGGAATTTGGCTAACATTAATAAATTCATCATACAAAAACATTTTTTCTGGAAAGTTTGAGACGGAAAGGGCGCCTTTTTTTTGGATGGATTCATGGAATCAGTATCCAAAGCTTAGTGTAAGGGCATATTTCTTGATATATAAGAGCTTATGAAATCTATAGGTCTCTTGAAAATAGTATATTATTGGCATCAGATAGTTGAGCACACTCCTTGGAGAGAATGAAATAAAGGAAAGTTGGCCTCAAAATATTTATCAAGCCAATCTGGACACATTGATGGAATAAATTCACAAATGAAATATCCCACACTGTGAAGTACAAGACAAATCTAATGTGGAAATAAACAAAAGGGCATGCTTAAAATCAACTATATGTAGGTCACATTGATCTTCCTCATCATCCAATTTGGAAATAGATTTATGCTCAGAACTCATGGCCCAAAGTTACCCATTTTCTTTGGTTGTTAGTCCATAAAATAACCCTTACATGGGTTGAAATATTCCGTAGAGGATTTGAAGGTCCTTCAATGTGTTTTTTTGTGTAGATTAGATGTAGAGGACATGGAGAACTTAATCAATACAAGTTATTTTCTTGAAACTTCATGTTCTTAACTCTTTTTAGCTTATTTGGAAAGTAATACATGAATAGGAATGACATTATAGAAATTAATAAAGGTTGGATATCCTCTATGAAAAAGAATCCTATTGTAAATTGACCTTAGACCCTCATTCTAGGTTTTTTTCTATGGAACATTTGGAAGCAGAGGAAAAAAATTATCTTTAATAACCAATCATCAAAAGGGGATTTAATCTGGGAAAAACCATTGCAAAGTGTTCGTGAAATAGTTTTACTACACCTTTAGTTATCGTTGCATTGGGAAGCTAAATTTTTGGATTCCATAATGTTGCATAATATCTAGTTATTCCCAACTCCTTTTATCGATCCTTTTCCTCCAAAAATCCCATTTTCCATTTCTCCCACCTCCTAGAGCCCTCCTCGCCATGGATTTGTTAAACCTAATTTTGATGGGCCATCTAAAGAAAATCTAGGTTCTACTAGTTTTGGAGGAATCTTATATAACAACCATGAGAAACCAACATTGTTATTAATATATAGCATTAGCCATTCAAGAGAGAACACATTAGAATTTCCAGCTCTAGAGACTCACCTTATTAATGCATCATCAAAGGGATTCTCTAGGCTAATTGTGGAGGGTGATCTCAACTAGTCATTTGATGAGTAAGGAAATTGATCAAAGGAACTTCACTAGAAAAAATTTCCACCACTAGAGATTGAAAAAATTTATCACGCACATTGACCATATAGTACATTTGATTATGGTGATTATTCCCTCTCTCGTCAAGAGAATATAAAATAAGGTAATGTATATCCTAACCAACTTGGGATGTGATGACAATCACCTTCATCTTTCAGCAAGCTAGAACAATCACTTATAATAGGACTAGAGACAGAGACTTATCATCATGATAAACAAATATCAAGAAACCCCATTGGGGGTTGAAGAACATTAAGGAATAGTTAGCATTGAGGGGAAATGTTGCAACAAACCAAGTTGTGTACATCCAATCAATCCAACCATTCAGAACATTATTGATATTTCCACGTCCTCTTGATGGTTTCAATTAACTTAAGGTTTTTTCTACTTCACTTGGAATTTACAAGTACTATGGCATAATATATTTCATAATGAAGTCTTGGTTCAATGCTCAATAGATCGTTTTATATGCATCCTATTAGTATATATATATTTAGAATAAAATATATTAACATTTTCCATTGGTCTAATTTCCAATATGGAAAACCATAACAAAAAACTTATTTATAAAACAAAAAATAATCTAATATCAGATTAATAAAAATAAGTTTATTTAAAAAACTAAAAATAAATCACACTATAATATGTAACAAAAGTCTTAGATATAACATTACCATTTCTTGTTCTTCAATATTAATATATAATAGATTAATTTAAATAATTTATTTCACATAGAAAAAAATTAGTTAATAATTTTATTCTTTAAATATCTAAAAATTGTAACATGTGTAAAAAAATAATCAAGATTTTATCAAAACCCATTTAAAAAAAAATGATAAAGATTTATATTAATAAAACAACATAATAGCATAGCCAAGATAAGAACTAACTCTCTTGAGCTCCATAGCCAAACAGGTAGTTGGGAAGTTCCTAAAACACCATGGGTGGAAAGGATCTGCCATCAAGGTGATAATATGAACATTGAGGATGAAAATCACATCCTCTTAGAGTGCCCTACACCCACATTAAATCTCAGTGTCATAATCTTTGTTGCAATACCTACCTTCCTAGCCTTTTAACATGTCAAAATTATAGTGAGCTCTGGGTGCTTCTCTCCAAGATCAAAGGAGTACAATTTAAAAAAAAACTACATAATTGGCTTCTTTATGTCCGATAGACCAAAGTTTGGTAGTGGAAGTTAACCATTATCATAAAACTTGTAGCTTTTTTTTATAAATTCATTGAACTTTTAATTACTAGTTAAATATCTTATTAAAAATATATTTATATTTAACAGTAAATTTTGCCATGTTCAGTTAAAATTTCTACATCAATAAAACCCTCTATTAAAATAATAAAGTTGAAATTTGCTCATGTTCATAAATCCTTAAATTTCCATAAACCATTTCTTAAAACTTCTCTTAATAAATTTGAATCTACATTGGAGAGCATGTATCTCACGCTCTCGCGGCTTCTCGGAGTTGGTAGGAAACTTTCCAAAATCATCGAGTGCTTCAAAGGGTACTTTGGAGCTTTTCTGGAGCTTCACTACAACAAATTTTGACTTTTCAGATACCTATTTTGAGCAGATTTTCATCTTTCGGGTACCTATTTTGAGCAAAGAAGGTACCAATTGTTTATGTTATAAATGATACATGATAGGTCAGGGGGTTGGACTGCATGGGCTATGTAAAGCTACAGAGATGTGGAGATGTAGCAAAGGTTTCAACAAAATATAAACAATTGACAGTCATGCGGTCAGCTCTTCTGTTGCAAATCTTGAAGTTCAACAATTACAAATAAGTCCACTTTAGTGAAGTCTATTTTAAAGCTTTAATGATAAGATTCAACAAATTACAAACCTGAATTTTGAAATTGAATATAATATAGTGTTGCATGAAATCACATAATAATCAAGTAATAATAACTTTTTTTGGATTTAGGAATAACTTAACTTTTCCTGTAAATACTTGTTCCCCATACCAAAAATACCTGATACCGTAAACTCGAGCTTAAAACCATTCTTAAACATCCCAAAGACACTGACACATTTCCTTCTTGACATCTATGCCATTACCATTAATGCTGTCACTGAAACTCCACTTTTACAACAATTAAATATCCCTATCATGAATTTATTTTCGCATTTACTGCTTTCATTAAAACTTCTAAGTATCTCAGAAGCCAGTGAGGTTAATGTACACATATTTAAATCATATATGCTGGTTTCTGGGATTTTGAACGATGTATTTAAAAAATGTAAGGATGAACTACAGTTGGTAGTTCGAAACGCGTCGGTCCTAAAATTCTCATGTGATTTTCCGAAAGATTTATAATCTAAATGTAAGGACAGATTTATTATTTTGGCATTTATAATGTGAGACTGCTCTAAAAGAAAACAACAAAACAAATCACGAAAGGTGCAAACTGCAACATATTCCATACATTTCAAAATCTCAGGAACCTATTATTCCATTGCAATATGTAAGCCAGTACACTGATCACTGATACGCATATCTTGTACACTGATATCCACTATATTATACCCTGACGAAAATAAAAATATACTATTCTTAGAAGCGAAGCTTCAGAATATTATACTGTGAGAAAAATAAAAATCTCCTGTTCGTAGAAACGAAACTTCTAACAAATAATTGCAGGCTATCCTAGTAAGTGTAACCACTAAAGAATTTGATAGTTACTATACCCTTAGGCACCGATAATCATTGCTAATGTACCTCGCCACACAAAGATTTGGTCTCAACATTGAATTCTTCATCAGATCTACTCTTCTCTTCTTTTGCAGACATTTTGGGAGGACTGGTTTCTCCGGTTCTAGGTTTCTTCTCCATATGTAGCTGGTGCTTCATATTTGGGAGATGTGAACCGAACAATGATTGCTGATCAGAATTGGAAAGAATGCAAAATCCTTGGAGAGGAGTTGCAGGTACCTTCCTCTTTAGTGGAATCCATTTGGGTTTGCATGGTGTGGGAGGACAACAGATCACCGGATGCGCCTCGGACTTAGGAGTGATAGCGGGAAAATCAGGAGGCATACTTGCAGCTACAGAGAATAAATCGGCCATTGGACTCACAGGAACCCGCAGTGTAGATGGTTTATTAGGTTTCTTCTCAATATGGTGGTGCTTCGACATATTTGGAAGATGTGAACCGAACAGCAACTGTTGATCAGAATTGGAAAGCATGCAAAATCGTCGGAGAGGAGTTGCAGCTGCCTTTCTCTTTACTGGAATCCATTTGGGTTTGCATGGTGTGGGAGGACAGCAGATCACCGGATGCGCCTCAGACTTAGGAGTGATAGCGGGCAAATCAGGAGGCATGCTTGCTGTTACAGAGAATAAATCGGCCATTGGACTCATAGGAACCCGCAGTGTAGATGGTTTATTATGTGGAGCCATGATGTCAATATCAGCAACTTCTTTCTACCTCCTTTTAAATGCAGAAAAAGTCCAGAAAGTTCTCAGTACTGCAATCCAGTAGAGGTCCGGATCAGATTTAGGTTTAACGGTTGGATTTAGGTTTATTTACCCAGTGCATTAATATAGCAAACGGTTGGATTTAGGTTTATTTACCCAGTGCATTATTAAAGCTATATTTCTATAAAAATGTTCGTGGTCTCTTGGAAGGATGTACACGCAACTATAAAAAAAAAAAAACAATTTTGAATGACATTGAAATGGGCCAAATTAACAGCAAAATCCGTGTGACCAGTCAAGGATTAAACATCATGAAGGTCAGGATTGGAAAGTTGGAATTTAGGGAGAAGAATTTGAATAAATAAAATTTACATTTTTATTAAAATGGGATTTATTTTAATTAACTTTTGATTTGAATTTAATTTATCATTATATAATGAAAATTTAACTTATTATTATTTAATTTAATTTATCATTATTTAATTTAATTTAATTTTAATTTATCATCATATAATGAAAATTATTTTTTCTAGTCAATGATATTTTTGGTTGTATGTTTAGTTTACGACATTAATATAATTTTCAATTTTACAAATTTTGACGCGTAAAAAATTATCTTATAATTAAATTAAATTTTAGTGTGAATTTTTATTTCCATTTAACTATTAATTATAAAATAGTGATTAATTCTTCTATATCGTCAAAATAATAGTTTTAATGATAAGATAATAGTTTTAATGATAAGATTTTGAATCAATAATAATCAAAATCATGGTCTCAAATAGTTAATATTTTGAAGAAATACTAATCAAAATAGTTAATATTTTGAAGCAATAATAATCAAAATCACATTCTTAAATAGTTCATATTTTTGTTATGATACATAGAGGAAAACAAATATAGTGCTTTAGTGTATTAATGAAGCTATAGCTCCATAAATATTGGTTGTCTTGTGGAAGAAGAAGAAAAAACATTTTTGAATGAAATTGAGATAGGTCCAATTATCATAAAAAGTTTATCAGTAAGTTTGGAAAGTTGAAGTAGAGAGAGAAAATTTTGAATAAATAAAATTTACATTTTTATTATTTTTATTAAAATGAGATTTAGTTTAAATATTTTTTTTATTTAAATTTAATTTTTAATAAAAAAATGAAAGTAGTTATATTGGTTGTTATATTTTAATTTATTATTATATAATGATTTTTTATTTTTTTTTTATTTTTTTTGGAGTAAATGATATATTTGGTCTTATGTTTAGTTTAGAGAATTAATTTAGTTTTCAATTTTACAAACTTTTGACCCTTAAAAAATTATCTTATTATTAAATTAAATGTTAGTGTGATTATTTTTATTTAAATTTAATTATTAATTATAAAACAATGATTCATTCTTCTATTTCTATGTTTGACTTTGAGGTCAAAATAATAGTTTTAAGGATAAGATTTTGTTAGATACATAAAGGAAACAAGGATGTGATGGAAAAAATTATTAATTAATAATTGATGTCGGTAATTTATTATTTTTAAATGTTAAAAGAAGGATTGAATGGAGAAAATGAGTTTATTTATTTATTTTAAGTTTAATTTAAAGAGATGTTATTTAGACAGATGTTTCTCTACATCTATGTATATTTGTTAATGACTTGTTGCTTGCCACCTCTTTTTGTAAATAAGATTTATACTTGGTGTTTATTGGATGTCTTGGTACATGCATATCTTCATGTTGATCTCTCCAGGCTCAA
Organism: Pinus albicaulis; assembly: GCA_034641835.2. Classification (NCBI taxonomy): domain Eukaryota; kingdom Viridiplantae; phylum Streptophyta; class Pinopsida; order Pinales; family Pinaceae; genus Pinus; species Pinus albicaulis. Next base: position 217,717,160 of record CM076569.1, on the reverse strand, counting down.
GTTGGTTCATTTTTGAGCTATTGTTGTTCCTTTCCACTCCACAAGATAATTTCATTTTGGCTCCTTTGGGTAGCCCCACTACAATGATATTAGGTTTGGGATACATATTTGTGAACATTAGAAAAAGACCTCTTTGGTGTGTTTTCTCATTAGTTGTTGGCATTTGTTTTTTTTTTTTCCTTTTTCTATTATTCCTCGTCATTGTCTTTCTTTGTGCAAAGGTTCCTCAATAAGAGAGCTTAGAAAATAAACCTTCCCTTGCGCTCCTTTGCTTGTTGTCTTTCCTCCTCAGAGATATTGGGTTCCCTCTCTACTCTTCTATATACTCTCCCCATCTTCTCTTTATTCTGGACTTGTTGTCTCCTCTTCATGGGTGGTTAAAATTGTCTCCCCTTGCCCTCCCATCTCTTCCTTTTGTTTATCCATTCCCTTTGAATGGACTCTCCCACAACATGAATACTAAGGATGTTAGTTTTTGTTTCTTTTTTTTATATTGGTGATACTGCTACCCAAGTGTTGTTGTTGCAAGAATGAACCTCCAAAATTTTTGACTATGTCAATTTTGGGGTATACATGAATTTTCATTTTAAGCCCCATGGTGTCATCACATTGTTAATTTTCCATTTTATGTTTTATATAAGTGTCACATCCTCCCGAGTCAATGTTTTGTAAGTGTCGTCACCTAACCTTTAGAAGCACTTATGTTATCTTTCCATGATTACGTAAGCTCATAACTTTTCTTGACTTGGTAACTATCAATTTTTTATCCAGTGGATCAATAAAATGCCCAAAATTCAAAATTCTCAGATCGACTTGAAACCAACTCCAAAGCGAATATCTCGTCACCCTGAATCCAACTCAACTCAATTCACTCAAAAAAGATATTGGATGCTCCTGATATCGTGTTCTGATTGATTTGGCAAACAACTAAAAATTTAAGAATTTGGTTGCAAGGATGCCCAGTTAGCAGTCTGTAAGCTGACATGGAAATGAATACACATGGTGTGTGTATTTTTAATAGCTTATGATATGAGGACAAGTGGAATCTATTTATTAGTTCAATTTTCTGAGATTCTATTGGTTCAAGTTGCATTTGTGTGGACCAATTAGGATTAGCCATGTGGGAAAATCCCTAGTAGCCACGTGACCTCCTAATGGCCTCGTAAAATTTTGTTATGAGGCTAAAATTCATCCACAAGGTTGAAAACTACGACCAATAGTGTCACGACCCTATACTTGTGGTTCTCTTTCAACCACGCAGAGCGGGTGCGACACTACTACACTTTTTAATTTTAGCAATAATCAAGTGAATAGACTACACTTAACTCCAACACTTAGTTAATTTAAAATTAATATTCAATATTTAATCTTTCATAATTAAGCATTCATCAACATCACACAAGTACACCCATACATACTTGGGAGGGGAAACTCCCGTGAAGTTTGCCTAATAATATATATCAACAATGTACAATAATTTACAAAGTACAAGTTTTACAACAAATGTGCTTCAAACTTCCTTGGCCTACACACTTAGCCAAATTTACCAAATATGTGTCAATGTCATGCAGCAACAGGACTGCTACTTTCCCACACTACTATGTCAAGGAAACCCCAAATTCAGTCTCCACAAACACGTTTCTGCACTTTTTGCTCGTTTTGCTGACCTAACCAACGTTTCCTACACGTCAGGTCACTTTCAACACGACTCTGCATGTCCTGGGTCACAGAGTGACCTTTGTTCATGTGACTGCTACACATGAAATTTCTACACAAATCCCTGACTCGAGTGCACGATTCAACATCTTGCACATAATGCGCTGCGAGTGACCCCGATGCATGCATTTCCTACCTGTTAGGAAGCGCCCGAATCTGCCCACACTTTGCACGTACGGTTCCCAAAATACACGACTCTTTCCATTCCTTAACCGTATGTTTATTTGTTTTCATGATTCTTCATCTACCTGACCTGTAAGCCCATCCACTTTCTACCTTCGTTGTTTCAGATGCGAACTCCAATTGATGAGATAATTCCTCCAACACAACTTTTCCATCTCAATATATACACTTAATTTTTCGTCCTAAGTATCAATGGCTATGACCCTTTGACCCGTGTGAAGGTCAACTTGGTCACACATGTGGGTCGGCCTACACGCACGATCAGGTGCTCAAAATTATGCTAGAAAATGAAAATTATCAGAATTGTGTGGAACCTGAAGGACCGCATAAATCTCATCATTTTGAATCCATCAAAACTCATTTCACAGAAAACTGACACCGTATGCTCCCAGAAACACGTTCTGTTCTTTTTCCCAAATAGGGAAAATTTTGGCAAAAATTGTGCAAGTTGCCGAGTCAGCAGTCCCTATAGCTAACTGGGCATGGTTGATTGTTCAAGGTTCATTGGTTCATTGGGCCAATTAGGCCTCGCCACTTGTCAATATTCTGGTGGTGTTGGTTGGCATATTTTGGTTGGTTGTTTGGTGGCCAACCAGATGCTGCCATGTGGCCCAACTAGAAACTGCCACATGGCAGCATAATGGCCACCAAAATTTTTTTGAATGCCAAAATGCACCTCTGTAGAATCAAAATTGTGACCTCTTTCCAAACAATGTACTGCCTAACCGGTTGAGCCACCAAGTTCCTTGTTAAACTATTGTCTTAAAACCATATATAATGTTTATTATGGCAGCGTATGGGGGTAAGGGGCCAGATCTTAGCCCTAGTCCCCAAAAAACATTTCATACGACCAATCACCAGAACTAGGGGCTCAGAGGTATAGGTCATTTCCAAAACCATCACTGTAACTGCCATGTGACATTGTCCACCTTAACTACCAACAGTTACCGTGACCACCTAATTTTTTTTATTAAAAAAATAATAATTCGACGCCATAACCATATAGTGTTAAATTTGTATTTATGGTGACATTTTGAAAATTAACTGTCTGACAATTTCACCTAGATTTCCACCAAAATGGCACTCGATTAGCAGATTATGGGGTGAATTTGTAGGAGGAGTTTGGATTTTGGGGATTTTTTGGTGTGATTAGCAACAAATGTAGGGAGGCTCATAATTCATTCAAAAAATTCTTCAGTTTTTTACCAATTTTGGAGCAGAAAGAGGCTAGATAGGAATTTTTGACAGTTCTGGAGCTGATGGAATAGGTTTTGAAGCCATTTAAGCATTGTGAATGTATGTAATAACCATTTTTTAGCATAATGATATAGGGTCAAGCCATTAGAAGCTGGGCCAAGGAGACGTAACCCATGAGGGGTGAAATCCTTCATCACTTGTTGTGTTGTGGTTATTTTATGGTGCATTTGTCTGTTGTTTATGCTATTTCATAGTTTTAAATTCATGCTTACTGTGCTTAAAAATTTAACATAAAGGCTCATAAAACTCGATTTTAACACTTCCGATTTACAAATCCTTAAGAACATTTTCATTAAGATCTCATACAGATTAAGTTTAGTATCATAGCTTAGGTTTTCTTTTTTTGTGTGAGGATTTAATTGTTTTCAAGTGTTTCTGATGCTCACAAGGTTGAAGCTAAAGAGAGGAGAAGGAAGTCTTGTGGTTGCAAATCCTCAAGTTAGTTCAAGGACAAGGAGAGCAAGTTTGCCACAATGGCCACCACAATTCTTCCTCAAATTGCAGTTGAAGCTTCAACAAGCATGTCACTTGAAGGAGGAGCCGATAATATGTTAGATGAAGAAAATAATTTCACAAAATATTTCTTTGACATGAATGAAATGGTGAAGATTCTCTATGAAGAGAGAAATTCAAAATTGCAGGGTGAAAGTTCCAAGCCTTCAAAAGGAGAGGCTTCTACTGGAGGAAAAGGAAGAGATGATGACAAGCCTTAGAAGGGAAATTGTGAAAAACCACCCTCTTCTCAACCATCATATTCACCTCCATACTCACCTTCATCTTCTTCCTCTTCCACAACCATTGTTACTCAAACACCTCCACATACACCAAGGGTTCATGGTAAAAATCCATTATTAAAACTTGATATAAAATTCAAACTGACTATGTATAATGGTGAATTGAATGCTGAAAGACTTGATAATTGGGTTCTCCAACTTCAATTTTATTGTAGGATACAGAACATCAAAGATGATGAAACAAAGATTCAATTGGCTTCATTAATGTTGGAAAGTGGTGCTTTGGTTTGGTGGGAAGCCAAAACACAAGATGATATGAAAAAGCATGGTAAGTTATCAACCTATTGGATATATTTTATTGGTGCACTTAGAAGAAAATTTTATCCATGAGCTTATATGCAAAAGGCTATTATGGATTGGCAGAATTTTATACAACTAAAGGGTCAAAGTGTGCAAAGTTACACTAAATAATTTAGAAGAAGGTGTTTGATACTAGGTGTAGACTTGAATTCACAAGACACTTTGTTGAAACATATTGTGGGTTTGCACATTTATTTAAGGCATACCATACCTATGTTTAATATTACAAGTTTAGATGAGGTTTGTGTCCAGGCAACACATCTTGAATCAAGACAGAGAAACATTTCACAAGAGGGTAGAAAGAATCCATTCACAAGTGGAGACAAGGGTAAGAGTAAGTTCAAAGGGAAATGAAAGAAGAATGCATATTTTAAGAAGGAAGGAGAGAAATTAACATGAAAACATTGTTCCAAAGAGGGTCATGATGAATCTCATTTTTGGAAGATTCATCCTCAAATGAAACCAAAGAAATTTAACAACAAAGGGAAGCAAAAGACAACTGCAACTACACAATATGTATTAGGCTCTGATTCGGGGGATGAAACAATCAGCACAACAATGGGAATGAAAGTTAAGGACACAGAAAGCACTAACTCTTCAATTTTTCCTAATGATAGTTAATATGAGAAAACTAGAATTGAACTTTTCCATATTCGGGTTATTTCAAAGCACACCGGAATTGATACACTCTTTGATAGTGGTTCACAAGAAAATTTGATTTCCGAAGACGTAGTAAAGAAGTTAAATTTAGAGACCATTCCTCATCCAAGAACTTATCCTTTAGGTTGGATATGCAAGAATTAAAACTTACAAGTTACGAGGAAATGTGTACTTAGATTTGAAATTACGACAAACTTTATTGATGAAGTTGAACTTAATGTAGTTCCAATTGATATTTACAGAATTTTTTTGGGAAGGCCATATTTGTATGATAAGAAAGTTATTTTTCATTGTCTTGAAAACAAGTATCACTTGTTCAAAGATGTTGTTGAGTACATTGTTAGAGCACATTGATAGAAATTAAATCTTTCACATGTAAACACTGGAAAAATGAAGAGACTCATTAACTCTAGAAATAATTTTGTGATTTTAAGGTCAATCCGGTGCAACTCGTTTCACAGAAAACCGACACCGTATGCTCTTGGAAACATGTTCTTTTTGTTTTCCCAAACAGGGAAAATTTTGGCTAAAATTGTGCAGGCTACCTAGTCAGCAATTCATACAACTGACTGGGCATGGTTGACTGGGTTCATTGGGCTAATCAGGCCTCGCCACTTGACAATATTTTAGTGGTGTTGGTTGGCATGTTTTGGTTGGTTGTTTAATGGCCAACCACATGATGCCACGTGGCCCAACCAGATTCCGGGATGTAGCAGCACGGGGGCCACCAAATTTGTCTGAATTCCAAACTGCACCTCCGTGGAATCAAAATCATGACCTCTCTCCAAAAAGTCCATTGCCTAACTGGTAGAGCCACCAAGTTCCTTGCTAAACTATGATCCAAAAACCATATATAATGTTTATTATGGCAGAGTATGGGGGTAAGGGGCCAGGGCTTAGCCCTGACCCCAAAACAACATTGCATATGACCAATCACTGGAACCAGGGGAAAAAAGGTATAGATCGCTACCTAAACCATCACTGTAAGTGCCATATGAGATCATCCACCCTAACCGCTGACGATTACCGTGACTGCCTGATTTTTTTTATTAAAAACAAAATAAGTCAGTGCCATAACCATATAGTGTTAAATTCGGATTTATGGTGACATTATGAAAATTAACTGTTCAATAATTTCACCCGAATTTCCACCAAAATAGTGCTCGGTTAGTGAATTATGGGGCGAATTCGTAGGACGGGTCCATATTTTTGGGTATTTGTGGTGTGATTAGTAGAAAAACTAGGGAGGTTCATAAAGTCTTTAGTTTTTGACCAATTTTGGTGCAGAATGAGGCTAGAAAAATAGGTTTGATAGTTCTGGAGCTGATGGAATATGTTTGGAGCCATTTGAGCACTGTAAATGTATGTAATCACCATTTTGACCATAATGATATAGGTCCAAGCCATTGGAAATTGGACCAAGGAGACGTAGATTAGGAGAGGTGAACTCCTTCATCACTTACTGTGTTGTGGTTATTTTTATGGTGCATTTGTCTGTTATTTCTATTATTTCATAATTTTAACTTCATGCTTTATGTGTTTAAAAATTTAACATAAAGGCTCATAAAACTCAATTTTAACACTTGCAATTTGCAAACCCTCAAGAAATTTTTCATTAAGATCTCATATAGATCAATGCACAATTCTATTGGCCTAACCTCCATATAAAATCTGTGCAACGCGTACGTGTTTCATTGGTTGGTCACTCAGGTCACCCGGGTCGGATCGACTAACCGTGTCCGAAGTACCTAGCTCGCCTACCTCATCCATCGTCGCGCCTATTCACTAAACTCTCTTCCAAATGCATAAGTCATCTAGAACCCACGTGAATTTCCCGACCATTATGGGTGCATCGCCACCCAATTCCCATGCTCAGCTCGCTCACAAAAACACATGACTTCACCCTGATGCTCCACATGAGTCGCTTGACCACTATGGGCATGCTCTTCGCACTTTCGCCAAGTGTCGCACATCGCCGTCGTGCATGCCAAAGTTGGAAAATATAGGTGTCTGTCACACATCAGAGACACCCCTCTATAACTCGGTCGCATATGACTCTATTTCAGGCGTGTGAGATCCTCCCCTACACTAAATAAGGTTGTTTTCCTTGACAAATCCATCATCGCCATCGCAAAGTGTCTCTATCTCCAAAATCTCAAAAGTTTCCACGTTGCCCACCTTTGCTCCATCATTGCACAAAAAATAATGGCCTGTGACTCCATAAATGCATCCATGGGAACATCTTAATCCATGATCATCAACAACATCCATCGCAATCTCCACATGTTGCCTCCATTATGGAAAGTCAATCTCTTCACTGAAGCTACATGCTATCACTGCAACATATATCATGTCGACCCATCATATATCATCAATCATCATGTGAATATGCTACCAAGGTACTCCAACATAACTCAAAAAAATCTCTACCATAGCTAAGAAATATCTCTAGAAAATATCCACACACCGCTACCCCCCATGACTCGAACTAGTTGGGTAGCTAATCCAACCATCGTATCCAAACCATGAGATTGCACCTCCTCATGCCATCTATCATTCATTTCTCTAAAAATCTATCACATCATAAACTCGATCAATTATCCATCGCATCCAAGTGTAAATAATCCATGTCTAGGTCCATGAAGTGGTCTCCATCTCACCTGCAACACGTTTTCCATCAAGTACCAAACAAGCCATATCCAGGTCCATGAAGTAGTCCTAATCTCATCTATAATAGGCTTCCCATGATGCTAGTGTCCATGTGCTAAAAAATCAGTCACATACATCCAAGCATCATCATCCATGTGTGAGAAGTCCATGTCCTCGAATCGATAAAGAACTCCTCCCATCAAACCAATTCTCAAGGTGTCATATCCAGGTCCATGAAGCAACCTCCATCTCATCTACAATATGCCATCTATCAAATCTATTAGAGGGGAAAGTCCAACCTTGCCTCATCATCCATCAATGTGCTATCTATGGTCATAGACAAAATCATCCATCATTTCTATCAAAAGTGTGGCTAGGTTTTAATGACTCGACCCATGCCCAAGTGTACCTCACCAAGGAATATACATCGTTGCAACTCCATCGAACTCGAAAGTGTCATGTCTTGATCATATCCATCAAGCCAATCCTCACGAACACACCCCATAATGTGCCTAAGTTATGCATCCCATAATGCATCAAAGTAAAGACACATCCTGACCTCAAATCATCAATGAATTAGATACTCCAATACCACTATAATATGCAGTCTCCAATCGCTACAACCATCTCCAAATCATCATGAACTCCTATGCATAATCTCTATCCAATACTTCGGTAAGAAAACTTGACTTGGCCATGAATACCATCTCAAGTAGTCTCACCGTCCAAGTCATATGAATGTCCTCATAGGTTTCTCATATCAACCATTGTCTTGTTATCCAAATGTGAACAACATTGCCATCGGTCCATCTATTAAATGTCTCCATGTCGCACTAGCTAATCCATCTTTCTCAACATGCTGCTTTGACACTCCTCCATGATGCTCATAGGTGGCATTTCCATAAGTGTACCTGCATAATGTCTATCATGATTTCATGTCAATTTGCATGACTTAAACTACCCATATGTCCATCAAGAGTGGACTAAACACAACTATAGTCATCACATCCTTGTCCATCATGAAGGTAAGTTCCCTCGGTCACTTCTACCTTCATATGCCATCACGGGTCCTTCCTTCACTGCTACCTCCCCTACTAAACGTCCACCAATATTTCCTTCTTGGTTCCAATCATGAAGAATTCTACCCAAATACTGGTGTTCCCTTTCTTAAATCAATCCATGATTCATGCCAGGTACTTATCCAATTATCCATATGGCTAAGAATGACCCATCCATCGTAAATCTCATCATGTTCCACCCTTTTCATGGGCATTTGAACCTTATAGCATGAGGTCACAAATTTCCCCGATAAGTTCTACAGCAAATAATGCTCTCTTCTTCTCCAATGCACAAGGTCTCATCATAGTCATCCAAGGAAAGATCATCCATGGAATCGAAAAAGAAGTTCCTCCTTTTCTCATCACTGCATATGGCCCATCCTCCAAAATCTCTAATGAAAAAGAATTCATATCAATACTTACATCTTCATAAGGTCTGTCTAATTGAGTGGCATCCATCATCAATGTCTGCAATGTGCATGAACTTGGGTCAACCTGTTAATAAATTTCCTCTTCGATCATTGACACACCTATAACATCCTCTTCTTCACATGTCTCGACCTCTTCTTCTTCCTTATCACAATATTCAGCTCTATCTTACTCCATTTCTCAACCAAGTCTAACAATTTCTACCTCAACATTTTCCTCTAATACTTCAAGTTCAACACGAATCCATGGGTTCTCTTCTTTCATACGTCTCAACCTATGTAAGGTCTCAAAGCGCATTCCCTGGCATTCTTCCCAACTCACCATGTCTTGTTCTACAACTTTGGCCCTGACCAATGTCTTGCTCATGACAATGTCTCACTAAGGCCAATCAATATAAGTCCAAGCTTCAATACCACCTGCAACCCTATAAATGTATTCATGCTTCCTGAATAATCAACTCGACTCGCCCTAAATCAAGCTCAGATACCATTTTTTATGACCCTATACTTATGGTGCTCTTTCAACTACATATTGCAGGTGTGACACTACTACACTTTTTCTTTTTAGCAATTCTCATATGCATAGACTACGCTTATCTTCAACACTTAGTCAATTTCCAATAAAGTGTTCTTTAACAATGCAACGAGATAAAATTAATCTTCAATATTTAATCATTCATAATTAAAAATTCATCAACATCACACAAGTATGCCCATACATACTTGGGAGGGGAAACTCCCGTGAAGTCTACCCAATAATATATATCAACAATGTACAACAATTTACAAAGTACAAGCTTTACAACAAGTGTGCTTCCAACTTCCTTTACCTGCACACTTAGCAAAATTTACCAAAGATGTGCCAAAGTCATGTAGTAACACTGTTGCTTCTTTCCTACACAACTCCACCGAGGAAACCCCAAATTCAATCTCCACAAACACGTTTCTACACACGCTTCCCATTATTCTGACCCGACCAATGTTTCTTGCACATATCATCACTTTCAGCATAACTCTCCACGTCTTGGGTCACTATGTGACCTTTCTACATGTGGCTACTACACGTGACCTTTTTGCATGAATCTGTGACCTGAATGCATGATTCAACACCCTACACGTAACGCGGTGCGGGTGACCCTATTGCACGTGTTTCCTATCTATCAAGCAATGCTTGACTCTGCCCACGCTCTGCATGTCTGGTTCCCAAAATACACGACTTTTCCCATGCCTTAACCCTACGTTCAATTGTTTGCACAATGCTTTGTCCGCCCGACTTGTGGGCCCATCCACTTACTACAGTCGTTGTTTTAGATGGAAACTCCAAGTGATGAGATGATGCCTCCAACACAACTTTTCCATCTCAATATATACACCTAAGTTGTGGTCCCAAGTTTCAATGATCATGACCCTTTTGCCCATGTGAAGGTTGGCTTGGTCACACATGTGGGTAAGCTTGCACACATAGTTCTATCAGCATGACCTTCATATAAAATTCTTCCATCACATACGTGTTCAATCGATTGGTTGCTCGGGTCGCTCAGGTCACCTGGGTCGGCTCCGCCACTCATGCCCGACACACCCAGCTCGCCTACCTCATCCATCGTCATGCCCATTCACCGAACGCACTCCCAAACGCTCAAGTCGCCAGGCATCCAAATAAATCGCCTGCCCATTATGGGCGCCCGCACGCCCAACACCCACAATCACTGCACTAAACAAAATGCACGACTTCACCTAAAGCTCCACACGACTCGCCCAACCACTATGGGCATGCTCGTTGCACTTTTTCCAAGTGTCATCGCACATGCCTGAGTTGGAAAATATGTGTGCCCATCACACATGGTCGCACCTACTACAACTTGGTTGCATATGACCCCAACTCGGGGGCATGAAAAACAATCTTCCATCCAAGCCCTCGACCGACCCGCCTATATTCTTCCTTGCTTATTATGGTTCATAAGTTTTATTTGAATCTTAGAAGTGGAGGAGTAGGGGTCAGGACTGGGGTTACCCCTGAACCTCTATCCACCTAACCATACTACGTGGCGAGAAGATAGGGTCTGGGATTAACCCCTATCCCAACATATATAATATGCCAATAGACAATGTATTAAATGCATTAACCAAAGTCTTGAACCATATGTTATATCAACGGTGAATGCGAAAACCCGGAACCATATGTTAAAATTATAATCCAAAGTCTGGGAGCAGGGGTTTGTAACATATGTTACCACATGTGAATAGTTAGCATGGGGGCAATCAAGTTAAATGCTACACAAAAACCTTACCTCAATCCATGGCGAAATCACAGTTGTTGGTTAAGGTTGGAGTGAAACTTGCCTTGGGGCATGGTTGCAACAAACCAAACCACAATGGTTAATAAAAAACCAGACCTCAACCTTGGTTCATACAAATTGGTGATATTTTTCAAACAAATCGGATCCGTAGGTAGGATTTATGCCACTTACCGCATTTTTATTTGGTTTACGGCTGACATAGTGGAATTAAGGGTTCCAAAAATTGCACCTGAATAGGCGAGAATATCATCGGCGCAGGGAAAAATTGTCGCTCCATGTGGCCGCAAAAGGCAAAATTTGTAGAACACTTTGCAGGTGGCACAAATTGCAGGAAATTTAGCAGAAAAAACTTCTCTCGAACATAACTGAGTTATTTTTTGACCTTTTTGAGTGTAGAAAGAGCCTAACAAGGTGTTTTTGATTGTTCTGGAGCCATTGGAGATATTGTTTTAGGATTTTGAGCATTGTAACTTGATATAAACACATTTTTTAGCATAATGAAAGAGGCCCAACATTGGAAGTTGGACCAGGAGATGTATCCCATGAGGCGTGAACTCCTTTATCATTTGTTGTTTTGTGTATACTGTTATGGTACTATGTTTTCTTTATTTTCTATAAAATTGATTTTAAAAGCATGTTTATGTGTTAATGTAATTGACATAATTTCCTAAAAATTCTGAACATTTCACTTGCAATTTTTACCATAAGCTCTCAAGTTTACATAAGCAGATGAATTTAGTATAAGATATTTGGTTTTTAGTTTGTTTTGAGGTTTTAATTTTGTTGCAATTGTTGTTGATGCTTATAAGGTTGAAGATCAAAAGAAGGGAAGGAAATCTTGTGGTAGAAAGTCCTCAAGTTAGGTCAAGGAGAGAACATTGGTGATGGTCATGATGTGAGTATGTTGTGAAAATTTGAGGTTTGAAGTTTGAAAGCCCTAATTTACTATGTGGACCATTCATGGAGGTGCATATGAGTACACCTAGAGGTTATAGTGGTAGTAATTAAAATTGATCCCTTATCACCCAAATATGAAACTATCCAAGTTTATGATTCCTTTATATACATAACAACAAAAACAACGACAAGAACAATAATAATAACAAACAACCTAGAAACTAGGTGGAAAAAAAGATATTAAACCCCATGAAATAAGAACAACATAATGGATTGAAGCAACTAAGAAACGGAGATGATTTTTATGATTGAAAAAAAATCCTTGAATGAAGTACAAGATCAATTAATTAGAAGACAAGATGTACAATTAATTATCCTTAAATAGTCTCAAATGTAACTTAAATATTAAACCCATCATGTATGTGTAAATGAATAAATCAATATACTCAAATCATGTGCATAATAAAATACCTTTATACATCATACTTTTTGGCTTAAAAGAGCAATGGGAAGAAGATACTTTATAAATAGTCAAGGAATTACTACAAATCAAGTTACATATGGAAATAAACTACATCATGGAAACAAAGAGGCCATGCAAGGAAATTAAACTTTAAATAGGTTAATAAGAGTTAGTTAAGGTGTGTTCTTGTGGTTATAAATATGGAATGGTGACTAAAATTTGTAATATAAAAGGGCTAAGAATATATATAAATAGTAATCTTATTCCAACAAATCAAGTTGAATTAGGGAAAGAAGTTCAAAAAATAAAAAAAATACAAAGAAGGAAGGGAATTGAATAATGATGAGAAACATTAATGAAATTATGAGGAATAATGACCACAAAATACTTATAATAAATAGGAATTTGTAAACTTACAACCCCTTTTGTAGGAGTATCATAACTTTCCATGGAGTAAAGGAAGTTTGATGTCTAGTGAAATTGACAATATCTTGCATGTTGAAACGTGGGAACAAGAAAAATCTTCTACCCTAAGCATAGATGGATATGCCCTTGGTCAATTTGGTACAAGAGATTCTATCACAAAGGCATTCAAGGCATATGTCGTTACATAAGGCATAACCTTCCTTATTATGCTACTATTCACAAGGAGGTTTTATTGGGTTCCATATTTCACCATTTTTATTACCTATTCCCCCAAAAATATTCTTCAAAAACCCTTATTTTTCCATGTCTTTTCTCTCATTTCCCACTTCATATTTTTCACAAACCTAGTTTCTATAGGTTTATTCATCATGAATGAGTTTTAAGGTAAATTTTTTTTTTTTTAAATATACACATTTTTCATCTGTGTGAATTGGTAATTTTAATTAAAATCTATTCTCTAATAGTTCACTACAAAAATCTTTGATTTTGTAAAAACCATAAAACCTATAGCTAAATCATGGAAGAGCCATTTATTTGGTAGTTTTGATAAGCTAGAAGATAAATCTGGCATTGGAAGAGACAAAATACATCATTAATATTAATATTCCTTCATCTAAATCAAATAGGTAAGCATGGCACATGGAAAAGATGGTTAATGATTGAGTCAACATTGGTGTTTTCAATTCGTTTCAACAATTCTTCAATTCAACCAAACAAGGGATTATGATGAATCAACATGAGTAGATCATGGGACCAAATTTTAATCAAATCTAAGCCAAAATGATTATAAAAATTAATTTCTCGATACTTTGTTTTGTAATCTATCCTTTTATTTTGCATTCTAGATACTTTGTTTTGAATCTATAGCCATATTCATAGACATTTTAGTTTGATAAATTGCTAGAAAGTTATATAAAATCGTGATTAGAAGCATATTGTGATGATTACTAAATGTTGAGAATATGCCTATGAACTTATTGTAAAATAATTTTCATATTTTTGTACTATGTTCCTTTGATTAATTCCAAAAAGTAGTACATCCTTTTTGCATGAATTCAATCTAAATGTGTATTGATTTAAGTTAGTATACATAGCACATTAGCAACAAATACCCAAGTTAGGAGTGTCCAATGTAGAATTTTTATTTTTTTTAATTTAATTTTATTCTATAATTTAATTATAGTTATTATATGTTGTTTTCAATTTGATTTTGATTTAGTTTTAATCTTGTTTGCAATTGGTGTTTATTTGGTTTGATATCATAATTTAATTTTAATAAATGCACATAGTATTGATTCATTTTCATTTTTATGTTGCAACTTAAAGCTACAAGAAATTAACACTTGATTCTTGATTTGAAATTATTACTTTAATATTAATTGTATAAACTAGCATTCAAGCACATAGTTGGACGTTGTAATTTGGGGATACAAAAGTAATTTACAAATTATATATCAAATTAATATCTATATTAATTTTAATTGGTGTTGTTTAGTACTTTTCAGATACTAATTCTTACACACACAATGCTTATGCTTCACAAGATTACAAATATTAGTTAATAATTAAATTAAGGAATTTAAATACAATTAAATTACCTAATATTTTTTGCATTGTTGTCGTGGAAGCATTAAAGGGAATTAGTTTAAATCATATATAAAAAATAAATGGATCATAGATAAAGTCATGGTAAATAGAATTCATGAATATGCAAAGAGATTCTAGAGGTAGATTTGTTAGAGGTAGAATTACTCCACCTACTTGACCACCAATCTCCATCTAGTTTATTTCATGGTGTAGCTTGGAATGACATCATCCACATCTAATATTTCCATATCATTTGCAAGAAGAAGAGAATGATCAGAGGAGGTTCCACATTACAACGGAAAGTTTAAAGAAGAAAAAGATGAGGAAGTCATAGATGGTCCACAACAAGAAGTCATATTCCAGTCTCATCAAACTAGAGAAGAACTAAGTGGTGAAGAACTCGAATATTCTCTTCCATCCACTTAGATATATAACTAAAGCCAAGGGACATGGAGGAACATGATAAATAGGAGAAACAAGACAAGGAGGAGGACATGTAGTTGATGAATATGTTGAAGAAGAATTTTGTTTTCCTATTCAAGACCCAACAACTAATTTCGACATGAAAAACACATTATCGTCAATACTATGTGAATTTCATGGTATGGGAAGAGAAGGTCCCAAAACCTTTCTCTTTGAATTTGAAGTATTATGTTGTACTTATGATTACTTTTTTGATGCTCAAAAACTAAATTTGTTTCCATCAACTCCTAAGAATCAAGCTTTGCGATGGTTTAGGGGATTAGAAACAAATACTATGAAAATGTGGGATAATATGGATCATTTTTTCCTCGATAAATATAAGAATTATTGTGTAAATCATGATTTACGAGAAGATCCATTTTAAATGTCACAAATGGAGCATGAAACTCTTGAATATTAATTAAGAGTTCGTTATAATTTCAAGAAAGCGAAGCAACAAATTTTTACTTTGGATACTCTCAAAATTCTTTTACTCTGAGGAGTTAGAGATGAATGGATAGATTTACTGAATCATATGGGCAAGGGAGATGTGTCTCAACTAAGTTATCTAGAAATTTGTAAATTATGCAAACAAATTTCACAAATAAAATTCAAGAGACCTAGAGATGTTATCTCTAGAGTTAGTGGGGTAACTAGAGATGAAATTGAAAGTTTGTTGGAATTTTTTTAAAATATATTATTGGAAATATTAATGAGAAGACACACAAACACACGTAAATTGAAATACCAACCCAAACATAAAGAAAAAAATGTAGCATTATCAATTTCTTTTTGTGTGAAGTTCCTTTAAATGATGTTGAAATTTATGCTATATGTGGAGAAAATCATGGAACAATAAATTGTCCATCTTTACTAGGGTTGAAATAAGTTTTTCAAGGAGATAATGAAACTATAGAATAACTCTCTTATGTTTCATTAAGGAGACCTTGGTAACAACGAAAAACATGTATTTCTCAAGACACCACACAATAGTTTAATACTTATTAACAATTTCCACGACATAGTTGGAATACATGTATGCATTTGCAAACATGAATACCATAGAAAACCCAAAACCAACCTTAGTGATATGGATGTAGAGGGTTAACTTAGGAAGACATGCCAATTTTGCATAATATCCTCAACAATACCCCTATATATATAGTATCCACAACAATTTCCACAATATTCACCTTAAGTCCAACACTGTTATCCTAACTATGTGTGTATTTTTTAATTTATTTTCATATAAGAACATTATTGATCTATAATAAATAAATTAAATGTGAATTTGAACATATCGTTTAAAATGAAATAAAAAATTGTAAAATTAACACATTTCTTAGACTATAATTGTGCAACAAAATTACCATTTTCCATTCTTTAATGTAAAATGTAATTAATAAACTTAATGTTTCATTTCATAATAAAACCTTTTATTAATATTTTATTTTTAAAAACTATGTGAATAATTATTTTGCAAAATTTTCTTTAAACTTATATATATATATTTAAATTATTACAATTAAATAATTAAATAATTCTAAAATAAATTATAGAAAATTATATCAATGAAATGTGATAATACCTTAAAACTTTTATTTAATTTGAAAAAAAAAAAACTCCATCCACTCATTTAACTTATTTAATTTCCTTGTTTAAATATCCATTTCACCATGCTCAGTTAGAATTTCCACCCCTATAAAACGTTCTTTCAGGAAAAGGAAAATGCATAGCAGAGAAAATTTTAAAGTTCATAAAACCATTTCGTAAAGCTGCCTCTTAATCAATTCTGTTCTACATTCATAAATAACAATTAAAACACTTTAATGTCCATATAATCCTTTCTGACATATTTCTTTCATCAATTTCGCTCATTTATATAAAATGAGTGACATTTTTTTCCATTTGGAATACCATTTCCATTCATGCTTTCAGTGTGAAACTCCACTAGTTTTACAGCAATTACATATCCCCATCTTTAATTTATTTCCGCATTTAATGCTTTCATTACAACTGAGATGACACAACATTTCACCAAGACGACACTGAGATAAAATATATACATTCAACTAATATATCCAGGATATGGTGTTATGATTACCATCCAACTCTCAGCTTTTGACGGATGTATTTGAAAAATGTAGGGACAGATTTATTACTGTAGGCATTTCTTCTTTCCTTCACATTAATGTGGGACGTGTATTAATAACCAGAAAACAACTCACGAAAGGTGCAAACTGCAGCATATTCCATACATTTCAAAATCTCAGGAACCTATTATTCCATTGCAATATGTAAGCCAGTGAAGATACCCATATCTTGTACACTGATATCCACAATATTATACTCTGACGAAAATAAAAATCAACTATTCTGAGAAACGAAGCTTCAGAATATCATACTGTGAGGAAAATAAAAAACTCTTGTTCGTAGAAACGAAACTTCTAACAAATAATTGCAGGCTATCCTAGTAAGTGTAACCACTAAGGAACTTCATAGAGTTACTATACCCTTAGGAACGGATAATCATTGGTAATGTACCTCAACACATACAGAATTGGTTTGAACAATGGATTCTTCATCAGATCTACTCTTCTCTTCTTATGGGAGGACTGGTTTCTCCTGTTCTAGGTTTCTTCTCCATATTTTGCTGGTGCTTCATATTTGGAAGATGTGAACCGAATAGTGACTGCTGATCAGAACTGGAAAGAGTGCAAAATCGTTGGAGAGGAGTTGCAGGTACCTTTCTCTTTACTGGAATCCATTTGGGTTTGCGTGGTGTGGGAGGACAGCACACCACCGGATGCGCCTCCGACTTAGGAGTGATAGTGGGAAAAACAGGAGGCATACTTGCTGTTACAGAGAATAAATCGGCCATTGGAATCACAGCAACCCGCAGTGTAGATGGTTTATTAGGTGGAGCCAGCGATGGAATTTGACGGGCATTTTGCCCGTCATTAATCATTTTACACGTATTTGCCGGTTAGGATATATTGCTGCCCGTTTTTTCAGACGTGTTAGGAAGGACTGAAAACTTCATTTTGACGTTTGAAAAAAAATTGAAAACGTTCTTATAGTCTATTTTCTATTTATTAAAATTTTCTATTTTTCATTTATTAAAATTTTTATTTAACCATGGTTTCTTAAATATTCCTATATTTTTATATATCTATTTATATTCATTGTTTCTTAAATATTAGTATAATGCCACTGCAACTGCATTCAAACATTAATAGAAAATATGCAAATCTTAACTTGTTTTGTGCTGCCAAATTCCAATTACAGAAAAACTACCTTATTCCCATAAAAGAATAAAGCGTTGACCATCCTTCAAAAGATTCAGTTTTAAATTTTAATGGTGAGTTTCTACACCCATCATATCAAATTTCAATGGTGAGTTGCTGCAGGCAGACTTAAGCAGCAAGCAGCAGGGGTGAATTGGTATAGAAATTTCAATGGTGAGTTGTTGCACGCAGACTCAAGCAGCAGGGGTGAATCAGTGCCAAAATTTCAATGGTGAGTTGCTGCACGCAGGGTGAATCGGTGCCGCCATTGCTATGAGATTGGAGCTTGGGACATGTAGCATGGTAAGTCCAAAGTCCAACACACTTGCGTTCTAACTTCTCAATGCCGAGTGATTTAATTTTCATAGAAGTTATAAGGAATGAACATAAAAAATTAGAACTTAAAAACATTTTCCACCAAATCCATTGCCATTTTTCACTTAATCTAAAATTCGGTTTTGAATTTTAGAAAAAATATTCACATTATGTCTCTCAACTATGCAAGGAACTTTCAAAAATAATTTCCGATAATTTATTCAATAAGATCTACAAATAGTTTAAATTTGTTTAATGCCACTAATTTATTTAACTAAAATTACAGACAATCAAATTTAAAGCTTACTCAATTGGATTTACAAATAGTTTAAATTTAACTAGATTTACAAACAGTTTAAATTTATTTTACAAACCAAAGGTTGGAGATAGAAATTTATTTAATTCCGCTAATTTATTTAACTGGAATGATAAACAGTTCCATTTCAAGAAAACTACAACAAGTGGAGATAATTTAGATTATTCGTTTTGTGTCGAGATAGTTGGAATCTCATATTATTCGCGAGTTGTGAAGGAGGTAGGGTGATCTTGATCTTTCCATCCCAATCCTCTTTTTGAAAGAAGAAAATTAAAAATGGGTAGATGTGCTGACAGAAGATATTTTATGAACACCACCTAAACCATGAAAGTTCTGCACTTATTTTTTTCCAAAATAATAGATTGGGTATATATGGACATGCAGTTTTTTTCTCTTAACAATATAACAGATTGGATATATTTGGATTTTTCTTTTTTTTTGAACAATATAATGGATATTTAAAAACTCTATAACTTTTAAATGAAGAAAAAAAAAAAAAAAAACTATGCACATCACATTACTTTCTTGACTAGTTCTATTTTTTTTTCCAATTAAATATCAAGTTTTTATAAAGTTGAAGGTGAAATCAATAATTACATGCTAAGCAAACATTAAATTTAATATGAGTAACTGGTTTTTTTTTTAAGTGATCTACATCTATTTTCTTTTCATTTCATTTAATTTTATGTTAAAGGAAGAGATTCGAGAAGACTAGATTTACAGGGTTATAAATAGTTGTAGTTGTTTTCTTACATAGTTTTTCTTTTCCCAATGAATGAAAGTGTGCAAAGAGTTAATTTTAGTTTTGGATTGTGGTTGGTATTTGAAAACCGAAAACGGTCATGTTGTTTTAAACTTTGTAGATGCTCAATTTTGGTTTTTCTTTGTGTGGTTTTCTATAGCTGAAACTAGATTCTAACCATACGACTATGGGTGACACAGCAGTATAGACTCCCCGTAAATTGGATTTGGGGTTTTCTGGCCACATAAACGAGGAGGACAATTGAAAACTAAGGCTGAACCACTAATATTTCCTTCTCTAATTTTTACGTTTAGTTTTAATTATCTAGATGAAATATGGTGCATTTAATGGTTTCTTTTTTAACTTGGTAGATGAATTTTTTCCTTATTTTAAAAACCAAACATATGCTGCCAATTTCTTTGAGTAAATTATGTTGCCTATCATTTAAAAATTTCCTTATTGTGTTCTTTTTTATTTATTATAAGTGCAGTTTCTTTTTCAAAATTATTTGAATTCTAGTTGACATTTCAATGCAATTCTAGTTGAACATCACCAATGAAGGGCAAAATTTTAAATATAACGTTTCTTGAAGGGGAGCATAATGACCTAAAACGTCAAAAAAAAATTCTGTGACGGGTAAGAAGAAATCCAAATTCCAACCCTGGGTGGAGCCATGATGTCAATAACATCAACTGCCTTCTCCTTCTTCTAAAGTTCACAGTACTGCAATCCAGATTCGTGATCGGATAACACGTTAATTTTGAGGTCTGGATTGGAGAACATGTCAATATTGCCCTTTGCTCTTAGATTTATTGGAGAACCTTATATATTATATATTAATGAAGTTATAGCTGGTTATCTTCTTAAAAAGGTTTAGAAAGGTGTATACAGAAGAGGAAACAATTTTGAATAGAATTGAAATGAACAGAATTAACAGAAAAAAACCTTGTGACGGGTCAAAGATTAAACGTGTGTCATCATCGTGCCGTTTGGAAAGTTGGGGAAAAAATTGAATAAATAAAATTTATATTTTTATTATTTTTATTAAAATTAAATTTATTTTAATTCATTTTTAATTTGAATTTAATTTTTAATCGAAGTTAGTTATATTGGTTGTTATATTTTAATTTATTATTATATATTTTTTTATTAAATGAAATATTTGGTAGCATGTTTAATTTACAGCATTAATATATTAGATATTATTTTTGGGATTCAATTGTAGCAAATAGGGTAGCAAGTGGGTAGCAAGTTAAGGTGGCTTGATTGATCTCTCGAGAAGTCTTGGTTACCCAGTCCAAGCCCAAGAAGTGATGATTCACGCTATGTGATTCATTTCACTAGTTTCAATCCCACTTCTTCACCACTATGAGCATCACCTGATGCAATGAATGCTAAGTGGACTATTCAAAAATCATGAGAACTTAGTGAGTTACAACTACCTCTCATGGAAATGGTCATAGATGAATACCAAAAATAATATCTAATATAAAACATTAATATAATTTTCAATTTTACAAAAAATTTGACGAGTCAAAAAATAATTTTAAATAATTTTATATTATTAAATTAAATTTTAGTGTGATTTATTGATTATTTTTATTTCCATATAATTATTAATTATAAAATAATGATTCATTCCTCTATATGTGACTAGTCAAAATAACCATTTTAAGGATAAGATCTGAATCAATAATAATCAAAATCTGTTCCTAAATCGTTAAGATTTTTTGTTATGATACATAGAGGAAACAAAGATGTGATGGTGAAACTTATTTTTAAGTGTTAAAAGAATGATTGAATAAAAAAAATAGTTTTTTTAATTAATTAATTTATTTTAAGTTTAATTTAAAAAGTTTTTTTTAGGTAGATATTTTTTTACAATCTATGTACACTTGTTAATGACTTTTGCTTGGTGTTTAATGGATGTCTTGGTACATGCATATCCTCATTTTGATTTCTCCATGCTTAGGGTGGTTCATTTTTGAGCTATTGTTGTTTCTTTCCACTCCACAAGATAATTGCTTTTTGGCTCCTTTGGGTAGTCTCACTGTAATGATGTTAACTATCGGATACAATTTTGTTAGCATTAAAAACCACAATTCTCTGGTATGTTTTCTCATTAGTGGTTGGAATTTGGTTTCCTTGCTTTTCTAGATTTTGTTGTTATTCTTCGTCATTGTTTCTCTTTGTGCAAGGGTTCCTCAATAGGAGCTCTTAGAGAAGACACCTTCCCTTGCACTTGTTTGCTCTTTGTCTTTCCTCCTCACATATATGTGGCTCCCTCTCTACTCTTATATAGACTCTCCCCATATTCTCTTCATTCTGGATTTGTCTCCTCTTTGCAGGTTTCTGAACTTGTCTCCCCTCACACTTTTGTCTCTTGTTTCTATTTGTCCCCTAAATGTATTGGGAGAGCACTGCTATGTTAGTTTGTACAAACATTAAACACGTATGACACGAGGCTTAGGTGGAGAGCTAATTCATTTTTGATGCAGAGGTGGAAGAAACCATGAGATATTGGGTCCCTAATATAAGGAACATTCGTACCATGCATACCGAATAATTATAGACTATTTAGTTATATTGGTAGATCAAAAAAATCATGGGAAAGTTATTTTTTGAAATAATTGTAGCCCATCAAGAAATTATGCTGAGCGTTGATGGATTTTAGGTCCAATTGAAGAATTTGGGCACTAAAGTTTCTCTAAAGGCTAATAAATTTGTTGGTCTCGACTCAATTTAAGGACGATATTATTGGTCTTACTCCTATACATAATACATGCCGGCTCTCCCACAACATGAATGTTAAGAACTTTAGTTTTTGTTTCCTTTTCTTTTAGTGATGATGTTGTTACCTAGGCTAGACAAATATTTAGATATCATAGCCATTTTCCTATTTATATTATTCTTTTTATATTTTATAACTATGTTTTTAATTTTGGCCTAAAGAAACATACTTGTACTAATGGCCTAGTTTCCCTGGTGGGCCATTAGCTACACATAATATATTCTATATTTTAAAAAAAATAAATTAAATGCTTAAGTAAAAAATGAAAATAAACACTTATTGCAACATAATCATGAAATGACCCATAAGATGTACAATAGTCAGAAATAGGGTATTTTATTAAGGAATTCCTTGTGTAAATATTGATGGTTTGAAACTTCATGAGTAAAAAAAAATATACCCAAGTTAAGTGTTGGTTTGGCCCAAGCTAGGTGTGATTTTAAGGTGATTTTGAAGACTTAGATTCCCTTGGGTTGTGGTTTCTTAGCTAAAATCTAGTCCCATAAGTCATGTACAAAATAGTAACAAAAAATACATAATCATGAAATGAGTCTATAGAGGAATATTGACATTTTGTTTTTCTCCCAAAAAACAATATATCTAAGATGAAATATCAATTCAGGGGATTAGAATCTTTGTTGAATTTCCAATTTCGCACTCTTAAGTGGCATGGAGACAATATATAATATGTGTTTATTAGCCTATATTGCACTTTGGATCACATGTTTTTGCTTGAAGATTTTGATCCAAATTGGATCATTATATTATTTTCCATCCATCTCAATGATTTAGGGGTGGAAAAATAAGAGAAATCATCTTACAAGAGAATTTTTAGTGGTTTCACCCACTTTGGAGAATTGGGGTCAAAAAACTTTCGGGGCCAATTTAAGGCCTTAAAATACATTTTTTTGAAATAATAATTTTCTTCATAAGAAAAGAACCCCGTGGCACTATTGTACACTCGAAGAACTTTCCAATGATGGAAGAATCATGTCAGTCAAAGTTCAGAAACAAAATGTATGCCTCTCAAATGTTGACCTATGACAATTGACCACTATAATTTGAGAGGATGTTGCATTAACCCTAATTATTCATGGAAGAGAATCTATCCATGTGCACCCTATGAAGAATATTTTAGAAGATTCGAGATGTTACTCATATTGAGGGTTGAATGGGTGAAATGTAACAGCTAGTTGGCTATTGGGATACAATATAACTATGAAACTAGCAGGAAAATGGGTTTTATTATATTCTAGTGCATTTTTTTCAATAGTAGAGCATAGTAGCTAAGAGTTGTTGAAAATGGCACCAAGAAATATTCTAATTTAATTTTCCCTTTAATTAAATTAGAAGAAAATTGTAATTCCACATCACATGACAACTTGTACGAGGTAACCGAGTTTGTTTGACTTAGTTGGTTCATTTAATTCGAGTTGAGGGTCTAACTTGGTTCATGTAGAGTGGCTCCTACTTTATAGGAGACCCAATTGAGTTTATTTTGAGTTGTAATTAATTAATTCAGTTTATCTAAGTTAAAGTTAGTTTAAATAGTTCCAACTGATTGAGGAACTAGTGAAAGGTCAAAGTGTGGAACTTGAACTTGAACCACATCCAGTGATCAATCAGTTAACTGATGATTCAACCATAAATAACTCGTGCATGTCATATCTGAGAGTTACCCAGTTGAGATTGGAGTTTAAGGTAAGTGTATTATCAGTTACAGTATAATCATCCAAATTGTACAGGTGGTGCATGCAGTCAGAGGATGGCCCTTGATGGATTGTGTACTTGTGGATGGAGATTTCCATAATTAATAAGAGATAATTACGCAAGAAAAAAATGCAAGGAAATAGGGACTTGGGCATGTAGAAAATTGGTTAAGTATTGGCCTAGGTTTGTCTAGGAAGCAGTGAGACAGATAGAGATAGTCTATAGGCTGCTCATGATTGAGCAAAGCACTGTAATATTATCATATTTTTTAGCTAATGCAATATACATATAATGGGGTTTGTATTTCTATCTTTCCCCAAGAAATCATTGTGTATTTTGTTAGTTGAATTCATTCTCTTATATTCTTTGTGATTTCACGATCGTTTATTGTTTCTGCAATTGGTAGATTAGATTCAATTCTATTTTCTTATAAAATTATAATTATTAGTTTGAATATACAAGGAATTTATACATGTTATTGGAGCTGAAATCACAATAGAAGAGAAGAATATGAGTTTGTACTTCCATCAAGAACAAGTTTTGCAGAGCTAGCAGCAGGATTAGTATGGCAATCTATGGTCTGAGGCTCGAGTATTCCCTTAAGGGTAGCTAGAATTACATTTCCTCAAGAGACCGGATGGAACAAGTCTTGGAGGAAAATGTATTGAAGGATTTCATTGAGAAGGACATCCTGAAATCAGCTCCAACTGATGCACAAGATCTAGCAGAGTGGAAGAAGTGCGTACAAAAAGCAATAAGGATCTTACTGGCAGGAGTTCGAGATCATATTGTCTCAAACCTCCATAATAAGGAGACTCCATATGTAATGTGGAAAGGCTTGAAAATTCTTTTATAACAACAGTGACCACAGGAGGCTAGCACTGAAGAACAAGCTCAGAAAAATCAATATGGAGAAGGGCGACACAATACCACAATACTTGACCAAGTTCACCCAACGTTGGGATTAGCTTGGAAGTTTTGATGTTACAGTTTCGAAGATGATCTGGTCAGCCTAGTCCTTGTAGATTGAAACTGCTAATTGTAATTTTCTAAAATAGTACACTTGAATCTACTCTACCAATTGCAGAAACAATAAATGACCGTGAAATCATGAAGCATAAAAGAGAGAGAATTCAAAAACATATTACATAATGATTTCATGGGGAAAGCGTTAGCCAAAATCCCTGTTATCTGGTCAAAAAATATGAGAAGATTACAATGCTTTTCTCAACCTGAGAAAACTTTACACTATCTCTATCTACCTCACTGCTTCCTAGACAAGCCTAGGCCAATACCTAACCAATTTTATGCTTGCCCAAGTCCCTATTTCCTTTAATTTTTTCCTTGGGTAATTAGCTCCTATTAGTTAGGTAAATTTCCATCCACAAGTACAAAATCCATTAAGGGCCTTTCTCTAATTACATGCATCACCTGTTGACCTTCTTGTCTAGAAAATTTGTGGCATAGTGTCCCAGATAATGATAGTGAAAAAATTTAATATTCAAAAAGTCATTCTTCTTGCCCTCCTGATTGGAATATCCTTTGTATTGGGACTTCTTCCCTTTCCATTTATTTTCATTTGCAGCCAAGGAATAGTTCTCCTCATCATCGTGCTTTGATGAGGTTCCATCTCTGGTGTTCCTCCTAATCTCTTCCTGCACCAATTCAAACCACAATCACTCCCACTCTGGTAGCTTCTCTCTCCCATTTACCGAATCCTGATAGTTGTGCTAGCTCTTGGGAAAGCCTAGAAGTGATAGGTTCACTAGATCATCTTCAAAAAATGTAACAGAAACACTTCCAAGCTCATGTCGACATTGGGTGAACTTGGTCAAGCATTTTGGTATTGTGTCACCCTTCTCCATCATGATTTTCTTGATCTTGACATTCAGTGCCAACTTCCTGTGGTCATTTTTTTTTTTTTGGTCTAAATAAGTTTTCCAAGACTTTCCACATTACATATTGAATATCCTTACTGTGCATATTCGAGACAATATGATCTCTAACTACTTCTAGTAAGATCTTTCTTGCCTTTTCTACACACTTCTTCCACTTAATTATATTCTGTGTATAATATGGAGCTTGTTTTGGGATGTCCTTCTTAATGAACTCCTTTAATATTTTTTCCTACAAGACTATTTCCATCTAGTCTCTCCAGGAAATGTAATTTGAGCTACCCTCAAGGGGATACTCGAGCCTCAGACCATAAAATGCAACACTTATCCTCTTGCTAGCTCTGAAGAATATATCTGCAAAACTCATTCATCAACAAGTAAAAAATCATATTCATCCCTTCTATTGTGATTTCATATCTGATAACATGTATAAATTCCTTGTAGATTCAAACTGCTAATTATAATTTGCTAAGACAATAGACTTGAATATACTCTACCAATTGCAGAAACAATAAACGATCACGAAATAATAAGCATAAAGATAAAGAATTCAGTCAACATATTAGACAATGATATCCTAGGAAAAGCCTCAATTAAAAACCCCACTATCTGTATATTGCATTAGTCAGAAAATATGAGAAGATTACAATGCTTTTCTCAAGCCTGAGAAACATCTTCACTATCTCTATCTGTCTCACTGCTTCCTAAAGAATCCCAGGCCAATAATTAACTAATTTTATACTTTCCCAAGTCCCCATTTCCTTGCATTGTTTCCTTGGGTAATTAGATCCTATTAATCATGGAAATCCCCATCCACAAGTATGAAATCCATCAAGGGAATTTACCTGATTGCATGCACCACCTGTACAATTTGGATGATTATACAATTGATAGTACACTTCCCTTGAACTCCAATCTCAATTGGGTAATTCTAACATCTCACATGCATGATTTTTTTATGGTTGAATCATCAGTTAACTGATTGATCACTAGATGTGGTTCAAGTTCAAGTTCCACACTTTGAGCTCTCACTAGTTCCTCCTTCAGTTAGAACTAGTTAAAATGACTTTAGCTCAGATAAACTTAGTTAATTAATTACAACTCAAAATCAACTCAACCCGATCTCATATAAAGTAGGAGACACTATACATGACTCAAGTTAGACCCTCAACTCGAACTAACTGAACCAACTAATTCAAACTAACTCAGTTAACTATTATAAGTTGTAATGTTATGTGGAATTACAATTTTTTTCCAATTTAATTCAACAAAAAATTAAATTAGAATCATTCTTGGTGCCATTTTAAACACCTATCACTTCTAGGCCTTCCCAAGAGCTAGCATAGCTACCATGATTAGATAAATGGGAAGGATAAACTACCAGAGTAGGAGCGATTATGGTTTGACTTGGTGTAATAAGAGATTAGGTGGAACACCAAAGATGGGACCTCATCCAAATAATTGGAAGAGGGCTTTGCATTACTCATCAAAGGAAATAAATCCAAGGGAAAGTAGTCCCAAGGCTAAGAGGTAAAGAAGAAATAGTTGTCTAACATCAAGTGTTTTCACTATCATGAGTTCGGGAACTATGCCGTGAAATGTTTGTAGAAGAAGGAAATCAAGAATGAGGCTGCAATAGTAGTAGAAGGTGAAGGTTTAGCTTCACAATTCTAGTTTTATTTTAATCTCATTTCATGCATGAAAAGAATAGTAATGGGAAGCATGCGATATCTCAACATCGGTGCCTCATTCCATGTGTCGGGGAATAGATATCTCTTCAGTGACTTGGAGGAGAAAGACCTCACGCAGAACATAGACTTTGGAGATTATGGGAGGTATAGCATGACCGATATCGGTACAATTAATTTTTAGAGGGAGTCTAGCTCCCCTATCAAACTCATAGATTTGATGTTTATTCTAGGACTAAAGAAGAATTTTTTTTATGTCATGGTATTGGAAGACTATGGCTACAATGTGATATTTAGAAAATTGAAGCTTTTCCTTAGACACATCGCCACATGATAGTTAAAACATATAGGTGTGAGAGTCAAGAAACTGTATGCACTTGAGGTACAAGATGCATGAAAAGCCTTAAGGGGAAATGAAAAGGTTAGAAACTTAGTTGTTGAGAGGGAGCATGAATTACCTCTCAACATGAAGCCTCAAAAGAAGCCTCACCAAATTGTGGAGTAGCCACAATCAGAGAAGAAGAGAGGATGTTGAGTGGAGACATCCACTCAAGCAGATACCTCCGCTAGGGGGGAATTTCGAGAAAAGTGGGCAGTTGATGCACATGCAGCCATACCTCCATGTGAGGGGTGCGACGATGTGAAGTAATAGTCCGAGGAGTGTAGAAATTTGGGCAGGGTCCATGTAGGTGTTCTCCTCATGGATCATTACCTTACTACAGGGGCCCATAGTATTTAGTAGCAGGAGGATCAATGTTAGTTAGATACTGAAGAGTGTTGAGTAGTGTTGAGAGTAGAGCAGGAGGCTCAGTAGCAGAGTCAACAACAACACAATTTTCCTAGTAGACAGTTGCAAACACATTTGATTCTATTTTTTTATATATGAATTTCATTTGCAGATGTTATAGTAGCAATAACAACAGTGAAAGTGTTGCACAAAAAACATTCCAAAGGTACTCGATCAAGATATATGTGAATCCATTTATCATTGAGAGGGAGTGTTGAAAATGGCAACAAGAAATGTTGAAAATGGCAATAAGAAATGTTGAAAATGGCACCAAGAAATATTCTAATTTAATTTTCCCTGGAATTAAATTAGAAGAAAATCATAATTCCACATCACATGACAGCTTGTATGAGGTAAATAAGTTAGTTTGACTTATTTGTTTTAGTTAATTTGAGTTGAGGTTATAACTTGAGTCATGTAGAGTGACTCCTACTTTATAGGAACCCTGGTTAAGTTTATTTTGAGTTATAATTAATTAATTCACTCTATCTCAGTTAAAGTCAGTTTAAATAGTTCCAACTAATGGATGAACTAGTGAGAGGTCAAAGTGTGGAACTTGAACTTGAACCAAATCCAATGATCAATCAGTTAAATGATGATTCAACCATAAAAAAACTCATGCATGTCAGATCTGAGAGTTACCCAGTTGATATTAGAGTTCAATAGTAATGTACTATCAGTTGTATGATCATCCAAATTGTACAGGTGGTGCATGCAGTCAGAGGAAGGCCCTTGATGGGTTGTGTACATGTGGATGGGGATTTCCCTAATTAATAGTGGCTAATTACCCAAGGAAGAAAAACAAGGAAATAGGGACTTGGGAAAGAAAAAAATTGGTTAAGTATTGGCCTAAGTTTGTTTAGGAAGCACTAAGACACATAGAGATATAGCAAAGGTTGCTTGGGATTGAGAAAAGTATTGTAATGAAATATATAGATAGCGAGGTTTTTAATTGTGGCTTTCCATAGGAAATAATTTTGTAATGTGTTGATTGAATTATTTATCTTGTATGATTCGTGATTTCACGATTGTTTATTGTTTCCACAATTGGTAGAGTAGATTAAATTTTATTGTTTTAGACAATTACAATTAGAAGTTTGAATATATAAGGAATTTCCACAAGAGAGGATAGAGAGAGAACATAACAAAGGGGGTTTTGTTCTCTAGTAACCCACAAGCCAAAAGTCTCACTTTGTATTTGGACCATTTTCATTCTTGATGACGTAAAAATGTTTTCCAAACAGAAGTCAGAACACATACATCACTTTAAGAAAATTTCTGAACGATGTCGCAAGTACATGATATCCCTTAATCCTAAGAAAATTATCTTTGCAATGTCAGAGGGTAATCTCTTGGGCACATAATTACCAAAATTGTTATTAAGGTAGACACAGAGAGGGTCAGAACAATAAAACATATCCCCTTCCTAGTAAACAAGAAGGCTATGCAGTCATTCCTGGGGAGAATTAATTTCCTCCACAAGCTCATCTTCGATTACACTCATATTTTCAAACATTTTCAAACAATTACAGGAGTTGGTAAATAAATATGTTATCTACAATTGGGATAAAAATGAAAAATATGTGCTCTCCCATATTAAAAAAACTATCATAGAAGCACCCACATTATACAACCCAGATTTCAATAACGATTTTTTGTTCTACACCTTTGTTTCTAACACTTTTCTTGTCTTTGTACTCACACAAAAGGATAACCTGAGAAATGAGCAACCTATCTCTTTCATGAGCGCAAATCTATAAGGATCTGACCTCAACTACCCCACCGAGATACAAAATCCAATGTGGTATACAAGGTTGTGAAGCACTTTAGACCCTATTTATTGAAAAAACCACTGCATTATTTTTTTCCCGCACCCAATAGTCAAATCATTGCTTGTTCAATAAGAGTTGGGTGAAAGAAGAGTGAACTAAATGATTGGATTACAAGAATACGAACTAGAGATCAAGCCAGTTTGCACAATCAAGGGCCATGTTATTTTTCGACTAGAAGTAGAAGCAGTGGACACAAAGGAATAATAATATCTTTTAGGGTAGGAGAAATAAATTGAGATGTACAACACCAAGCGAGCCTTCCCCACTACTAGCACAAACTCTTGGTACATAGATGTGCACCAATAACTTAAGCACGACACTGTGCCATCCCATTTTTATGCATGGCAGAAGAGGGAACTCTTACTTAAAGAATTATCCTACCAATTGGTGCATGAGGTGCTTTTTAGAAAGCATCATAATGAAATACTACTCAGGTGTTTGAAAGCACATGACTCAGATAAGGTATTGTGTGATCTCCACGACAGAACAATAGGGGGAAACTTTGCAGGAAACACAGCCGCATGAAAAATCATGTCGGTTTGTTTATATTGGCCTACAATATTAAAAATTCTCATGCTTATGCCCACAAACGTTTTGTCTCTCAAATGTGTACCGAAAGAAATAAGAAGTCAGTTGCCTCAATGCATCCTATCGTAGTGGAAGAAACTTTTCAACAGTGGGGCTTAGACGTTATTGGAGAAACATGTCCACATTCATCAAAGCAAAACTGCTACATTCTCACTACCACAAATTACTTCACACAATGGAAAAAATAAGTTCCACTCAAACAGGTGAATGATCAAGAATTCATTAAATTTCTGCAGTAGAACATCATCTCCAGTTTCGACATTCCTACTTCACTTGTTTTAAAGAATGCAACATACTTTTCATCATTAAAACCTTATGAATTTTCATTAGAAAATGGAATTGTATTAAATAATTATGCTAATTACTACCCTTAGGGGAATGGTCTTGTTGAATCCACAAATAAGAAACTGATCTGCATCATAAAGAAGACCATATTCTCTTAATAGAGGAACTAAAACTAGGCTTTGGTAAATGCCTTATGGGATGACCAAGTCACACCTAATTCCTCAGTGAACACCTACCCTTACTTCCTGGTATATAGAAAAGAATCCATCCTACCACCCAACCCCTACTTTCCTTCTCTCCAACTCACAAAAATCCCAAGGAAATCCATGTCTATTAGTGTAGCGTAGGATGGACACCCTTCACAAGCTAAAGGAAGAAAGGTTGAAAGCCAAAGAAAAAATTTCACTCCACCAGAGTCATATCAAGAGTTGGTTCAGAAAGAAGTAAGAACAACTTTAGTGTGGGTGAGTTAGTTTTGAAGTGGGAAAAATCCCATGAAGACAAAGGCAAACACACTAAGTTTCAATCCTTCTGGATTGGGCCATTCACAGTGCATGAAAATATTGGACAACACAATTATTGTCTTCAATCACTTGACAGGAATATTTACTCTCTACCTATCAATGGAAAATATTTGAAACATTATTTTCAATGATCAGTAGGGGTTGTTCCCTACACTATGTACAAATTAATTTTCTGTCTGTTGTTTTTCTTGTTGTTTTCTTTGTTTCTCGCTTGGTTAGCACTATGTAAATAAGTGTTGTCCTTCTCCATGTGTTGGTTTCTTATAATGTATGTGGCTAAAGTATAAAGGATCCTTGTGACACTTTACCATTTGGTTAACCTTTGTTCCATCTTCCTTGTGTCAGTTATGTATTTTGGTCAATGAAGTTCCAACGGAAAATATGATCCTTCCGTAAGGAGAGTTATGGTAAAACCATGAACTCGTGTCTATGTTGGAAATATTGTCATTGAAGGCAAAGGAACAAAAAACAGTAACACCAGAATTATCATTGATGAAAAAGGAGTAGAGAAGAAGCAGTTATAAGGTAAAGGAGCAGATCAGGCAATGTGCAACCAAGCCACTGAAAGGTAGCAAAGTCAGCAAAGGCAGCAAAGCGAGTCAAGTCATGAAAGGCAACCAAGGCAGTGAATGTAGAAAAGGTAGCTAATGTAGCTAAGAAGGCAGCAAAGGCAACAAGGTATTAGAAGCAGTGAATGAAGCCGAGAGGCAGCAAATTTCTTCAGTGCATAGCAAAAGAAAATTGGATTTGCAAGACATAGTGAGGATTAGATATCTTACAGATAGAAGAAGCAAGAAGATGTGAGAGCTGAGAGGACGAGGCCAATTAAAAAAAGATGATTAAGACAAGAGCTGAGAGACAAATAGGTATTTTTAGGAAGAGAAGGGTCTATAGGAAGAGAAGGCCTTAATCAATATGAACCAAAGTTTCAGAGCGGGACAATATAAACAAACAAAAATAAAAAATAAAAGACAGAACACTTAGAAGAATTTCTAAGAAGGAATCGACGGCGAGGATCGGCTCACAGAATCGAGGGATAAGAATTGATGGCTGAGATCAAAGAAGGAAGAAGAGGTGGAGAAGAGCCGCGTGAAGGTAAGAAAACGGTCGGGATTAGATCGCAGAAGGGAAGGAAAGAAATGAACGTATAAGATTCATTACAAGATAAGTGAGGCATAAACAAATTAGAAGTGTAAGCAACAGCAAGGACCGTAGATCTGGAAAGATCAACAGTGATGATCACATCGGCAGAGATCGAAAGCGCAAATCACAAATTTTAGCGGCTAAATATTAAGCCCATTTCAAGTTAAGTTATTTTGTGTGTGATGCGAAGTGGAGAAGGGACATGTGTTGGCACGATGC
This sequence comes from Pinus albicaulis, assembly GCA_034641835.2. NCBI lineage: Eukaryota > Viridiplantae > Streptophyta > Pinopsida > Pinales > Pinaceae > Pinus > Pinus albicaulis. The sequence continues at coordinate 217,683,861 of CM076569.1, read as the reverse complement.
AAGATTGCAGATCTCACGAAATAGAGGTTAACCACTATGTTAAACAGTTATAATTTGTGAACTGTGAAGTGCAGGAGATGATGTGGCAATGATGTAAATATGGCACGGCAGTGATGTAAATATGACACCGCAGTGATGTGAAGATAACGTGGCAGTGATGTGGCAATGACGTGGTAGTGAAGTGGCAAGCTGACATGGTAGATGACGTGGCCCTGACCCCACAGATCAAAGGAATCTATGATGATGTGGCAAGGTGAGGTGGCACCATGACGTGGACCTTGCCTGCATACCACACATCGCAGTTCTTAAGGGATAGAAGTAAAGTGTCTGCAAGTTAAGTTTAATGATTTGTGATGTGAAACGGAGGGACAAGTGTCGACCTTGCACAAAATTGCAACCCGCAATAAATAGGGTTTAACTTCAAAGACATCGCAAGGTATGTTGTTTTTGTTGTGATGCAGTAAGGATTAGGAGACACGATCTGATGAAGGGAGTCTACGTGGCAGCACTGCGCATGAGTGCATATCGCAGATCGCATGGTTTATGGTTTATCTCTATTGGTAGAGTGGGAAACCTGTGGGCAAGTGTTTGCGATGAATTGTGATTGGTTCAAGATACTATGGGACCTAATAGCCCTTGTTCTTTGTATGTTATATGCACCATATTATAAAGTATTCATTGTTGATTGCTAAGTATGTATGTTAATACACTGTTTTAATCACTAAACGTATGTATGTTGATAAAACTCAGATTTGTAATCTGATGCGTGTATAAAGGGAGTTTTATGTGGGACATACCCCACAGGTTACAAATAAATGACTTGAACGCATAACAAAGGACCAGAAGCTTAGGCAGAATAGTGTTGGGGCAATAAGGCAAACAAAAAGGCTGAACGCAGAAGGAAAATAATCGGGAAACAAAAGAAAAGGGTAGTTATGCAACAAAGCTCAAATATAATGAAAGAAATAGAAAAGACAACAAGATAGAAAGCAGAAGATAGAAACTCAAAGGGCTGAGTGAAATAATTTATTGTAACTATAAATGTTTTATTTATTTTATATTGTTTGTGATGCAAAGGCAAGTCTTCATAGGCAAAGCAAAACTCCAATGTAAAACTAAAATCAGTACATAGTTTTGTAACATCCTGAATGTGCTTAGTGAGAAAATGAGAATGTGGAAGGCAAAGAGTCATACCTGTTCATTTCATATTCCCATATGGAATGCAAACAGCTATGAGGTGATCCCTATAAATGATGCTATTTTCATATGCAGAGAGTGGTTAGAGAGTGGAAGAAGAAGATAGAGAAGATAGAGAAGCTGTGAATATATAGAGATGATATAAAGTAGATATGAAGGCTCGAAGGACAACAATGAAGAAGGAGAAAAACAGAGCTAATATCCAGGTAAATCAACATATGATTTTATTATAGAGTGAAGAAGTTGGTGCTTCCATATCAAGTTGTAGCCTAATAGATGTCCAGATGTCGCTGGTTGAGGTAGGAGCCTCCTGTGGGTTGTAGCCTACAAAAAATACATTGGAGTTGGTGCTTCTGTTTCAGTTTGTAGCTTGATAGATGTCCAGTTGTAGCTGGTTGAGGTAGAAGCCTCTTGTGGGTTGTAGCATATAGAAAATACATGGCAGTCGGTGCTTCCGTTTCAAGTTGTATCTTGATAGATGTCCAGTTGGAGCTAGTTGAGGTAGGATCCTCCTGTGGGTTGTAGCCTGCACAAAATAGATGGGAGTTATAAATTCCTTGTAAGTTGTAGCTTGCATAATTTGAGGTAGTAGCCTCCTCTAGGTTGGAGCCTACAGAAAATCAATGGTGAGAGGGAGTTGGAAAGCCTTTGCATCACAACAATACTAATATGTGGTTTTCTCCCTTATGGGTTTCCACTTATATCTGTTGTCTATGTGCATGATGATTATGTGTTGATATTATGTATTTAATATTCTCAATAGCTGCTGCTCATAGATTAATATTGTTGGTTCATTATACATTAATTTGATCATGAAAAAAAGGTGTAAATAAGTTTTAAAATACCATGAATGTATTAAACTGATTCACCCCCCCCTCTCAGTTTAACTAAGGGTTCAAAAATTGGTATCAGAGCCAGTTCCTTTTGTATCAGTTTAACAACTAGAAGGAGATCCTAGATCCCCAAGATGGATAGCCTAGAAGGATGCTCAAAAAAATAATCCCCTTCTTTTATTAGCACAAACTATGCCTTCTGGAGAATAAGAATGAGGACGTAGATAATGTCTCTAGGATTAGAATTTTGGGCTGCTGTGGAATTAGGGTATGCTCCAAAGGATACTGACACAGAGAAAGAAGCCAAAAAATATTTTATAGCCAATGAAAAAGTTATGAATGCACTGTTAAGTGGTCTGTGTGAGGCAGAATTTATCAAAGTAATGCATAGTCAGACTACCAAAGAAATATGGGATACATTAGAAATTATCCATGAGGGAGATAAAAATGTGAAGATGGCCAAGCTGCAAACTATAGAGATTAGTTTGAAAATGTAAAAATGAATGAAGATGAATATATAGCCAATTTATTCTTAAAGGTTGAGGAAATTGTGAATAACATGAAATATCTAGGAGAACCCATTAAGGAATGTGTAATTGTGAAAACTATATTGAGATATTTACCATCCCAGTTTAACCCTAAGGTTTCAGGCATAGAAGAAACAACAAATTGGGAAACATTTACCACAAACCAATTGCTTGGAAACTTGACAGCTTATGAGATGAGACTTCTACAGGGGAATTCAAATGTGAGGGAGGCAACCTTTAAGGTAGACAAGTGCATGAATGAGAAGGAAGATACATTTTCATGCTCAGATGAAGAAGAGGCCAAATTCGTTAGAAGATTGGATAAAGGTGCAGGTAAATACAAAGGTGAACTTTCATTTAAGTGCTTTAACTAGGGAAAAGTGGGGCACTATGCATCTAAATGTCCTCATAATAAAGTAGAGAACTGGCCACAAGAGACAGAGAAAAAAAAAAAAAAAATGGAAAAAATGGAAGATATTCAGTATAAAATAATTTTATGCTCAGCAAGATAGCAATGCATCTGAAAGCTCAGATGAATCCTCAAATGAAGAAGGAACCTCTGAATTTGTGTTGATGGCCAAGGAAGAGCTTGAGGTTTATACTCAGCAAGATAGCAGTTCATATGAAAGCTCAGATGAATCCTCAAATGAAGAAGGAACCTCTGAATTTGTGTTGATGGCCAAGGGAGAGCCTGAAGGATTCCTTCTGGAAGATGAGGAAGAAGGTGAGGTAGATCTTGAGGGGGAGCTAAGGAGTGCCCTGGAGGAAATAGACATACTTAAACTCAAGTACAAAAAAAATAAATACATTCTCCTGAAATATGTAAAGGAAGAACCAGATTCAAAAAAATTCATTCAATTGAAAGTAGAACTTGAAGAAGCTTAGAAGGTGGAATACATTCTTCTAAATAAAATTAAAGATAAAGATCAGGAGCAAGAGAAATGGGAAGATGAAATTTTATGCCTAAGAAAGAAACTAGAAAACACCCAAATGGAATTATCTATGAACACTCCACGAATGAAAAGATCTGAATAGTTGGAAAAAATAATAAATGATCAAAGATCTCCTCTCATAAAGGCTGAGATAGGCTATGAAGGAGAAAAAAGTAAGTCTCAAGGGGAGCTACTCTAGGAATCAATGCAAATATCCAACCATCAATAGATAAGAAGCAACACCCTAGGGGGAGAGCAGTTCATAAATAGTCCCCATAAGATCAGTACTAGAAAGGAATATGTAGTGACATTCTTTTAAACAAAAATGACAGAATAAGCAAAAGGTTAATGATGCCAAGATCAGATTCAATATATTACTGATTGCTGTTGAGAACAGTGGAGAGCTCAATAGTAGAAACTATGAAGGTTGTCTTAACTATGGGTGCATGTGTGAGCTGAAGTGAAATTAATGCATTGTTTATCAAAGTAGTATCAATTGGTATTTGGAACAAGCAGCCTGCCTATCAACAAAATACCAAGTTTCATCAGTGGAGCATTGGTATGGTACAGGTCCTCAGGATCAGATTACTATGGAAGAAGTACTTCAAGGTAGTATTCCCAGCGTTATCTACATTATTAAATCATGAAAAGGTCAATAACAATGCTAAAGGATCATTATCTTGTTTACACTTGAAGTATTATATTGAGCATTGAAGCAATATTTATTTCTAGATATAACTGCATGTCTTCCTCAAGTCAGTAGGCCTCTTTCTTAAGATCATTCATAAAATTGTGTGAAGTTTGTTTGCTGAGATTTCAGTTAAACAACTTGAAGATGTTTTGCTAAAGATAATCATGATAGAACAGTTAAGGTTTCCGAAGTATGAAGGACTAGTTGTGGTAATCGTACCAATTGAAGCTCAAGAGTATTTTATTGATTCATCTAAATCCTACTTCAGTAGAAAGTAATTTCTTTTATTTCACCATTGAAGATAGTTTAATCATTGACATACATATCCCTTATGTAATAAATAAAATTGCATAGTTGATAAGTGAGACTGACCAATGCATTTAATGTATCTAGCCTTAAGGGTTAGTTTTGAAAGTAGTCTGTACAAGTAGTAAATTCATTTGGTCTCTTAAATTGAAATATATTGTCTAAGATTACAATAAGTTGTAAGTTGTATTTTGATTCATTATTCACATCAGAATCAAGGGCCTTTCGGCTGTTAGTGTAATATCCCTATCAGCAGTCTAGCACATAACACCACCAACAGGCAGTAAAGGTGAAACTCAACTATAAAGATATATTGGCATCATCATAGTTGAAAATATGTGTACTACAGATATATATCTCAGATGAAGATCATAATATGGACTCAATTATATTTGGAGCATACTTTATAAGTCGTATGAAGCATTCTCAATATTTTAGTATTGTTCTAATGATGAAACTCTCATTATATAAGTCTGATTATAAAAGTTTGTTCTATGAAGTGTCCTTCTCATCACTTTCACCTTAATAAAAGTGCAAGGAATTTGTGCTTTGGGATGGTATCATCTTACTATGTACATACATACAAGTTCAATGATTCTCAAAGTGTTCTCCCAACAACTTTGATACACCAGTCTGGAGCAGCATGGTATAAATTCGGAAGAAGGAGGCCTAAACACAACTCAGAGAGAGGAAATGAAAAGATATAAAATACATGGGAAACTTGCAACCCTTTTTCATTGATGTCAAAGGGGGAGGAAAAGCAAGAAGAAGAAGAAAGGCTCTTCTAAAAAGAAAGCAGAGGAGGACAAGACACTTCTCAGAATGAAAGGGGGAGCAAGTCTTGGAGGAAGTATTGGAGTATTGGTGGATGTGTTTCCATCAATGCCAAAGGGGGAGACTATTGGAAATATTATGATTGATGGCAAAGGAACAGAAAGGATTAACACCTAAATTATCATCGATGACAAAGCAACAGATCAGGAGATGTGCAGCCAAGGCAGCAAAAGGTAGCAAAGGTAGCAAAGGAAGCAAAGTAGGTCAAGTCGTGAAAGGAATCCAAGGCATCCAATGTAGCAAAGTCAGTGAATGCAGCTAATAAGGCACCAAAGGTAGCAAGGTAGCAGAAGCAGTGAATGAAGTAGAGAGGCAACGAATTGCTTTAGCGCATAGTAGAAGGAAATTGGATTTGCAAGACACAGTGAGGACCAAAGATCTTACACATAGCAGAAGCAGGAAGAGGCAAGAGCCAAGAGGAAGAGGCCAATTAAACAAATATGATTAAGACAAGAGCCAAGAGACATAGAGGGCTCTGCAGAAAGACAAGGCTTTGTAGGAAGAGAAGGCCTTAATAAACATGATCCAGAGTTATAGAGTGGGACAATATAAACAAACAGAAATAGAATACAAATATAGAACACTTAGAAGAATTTCTAAGAAGGAATTGACGGTGAGGATCTTCTTGTAGAATCAAGGAATAATAATTGATGGCTGAGATCAAAGCGAGCATAATAGGTGAAGAAGAGCCACGTGAAGGCGAGCTAACGGTTGGGATTATATCGCAAAAGGGAAGGCAAGAGATGAACGGATAAGATTCATCACAAGATAAGAAAAGCATAAACCAATTGTAAGTGCTAGTAGTAGCGAGGACCGTAGATCTAGACAGATCAACAGTGACGATTACATCGGCATCGATGGAAAGCGCAAATCGCAAATTTTAGAGGCTAAGTATTAAGGTCGTCACAAGGTAAGTTATTTTGTGTGCGATGCAAAGTGGAGAAGGGACACGTGTTGGCATGGTGCAAGATCACAAATCGCACGAAATAGAGGTTAAACACTATGTTAAACGATTATAATTTTTGAACTACGAAGTGTGGGCGATGACATAAATATGACGTGGCGATGAAGTAAAGATGATGTGGTGATGACATAAATATGACATGGCAGTGATGTAAAGATGATGTGGCAGTGACGTGAACATGACGTGGCGATGACGTGGCAAGATGAAGCGGCAGATGATGTGGCCCCAACCCCACAGATCGAAGGAATATATGATGATGTGGCAAGGTGACGTGGTAGTGATGTGGCATGATGAAGTGGACCTCACATGCATAGCACACATTACAGCGCTTAAGGGATAGCAGTAAAGCGACCACAAGTTAAGTTTAGTAATTTGCGATGTTAAACAGAGGGACAAGTGTCGACGTTGCGCAACATCGCATCCCACAAGAAATAGTGTTTATCTTCAAATACATCACAAGGTATTTTGTTTTGGTTGCGATGCGGTAAGGATCAAGTGACGGGATACGATGAAAGGAGTCCACATGGCAGCACCGTGCATAAGTGCATATCGCAGATCACACGGTTTATGGTTTATCAATATTTTTAGAGTGGGAAACCTGCTGGAAAGTGTTTGCAATGAATTGTGATTGGTTGAAGGTACTATGTGACCAGATAGCCCTTGTTCCGTGTGTGTTATATGCACCATATTATAAATTATTCTTTTTTTATTGCTAATTATGTATGCTAATACATTTTTTTAATCACTAAACATATGTATGTTTATAAAACTTGGATTTGTAATCCGTTGTGTGTATAAAGGGAGTTTTATGTGGGCCATACCCCACAATTCACAAAGAAATGACCTGAATGCATAACAAAGGACAAGGAGCTCAGGTAGAATAGTGTTGCGGAAGTAAGGCAAGCGAAAAGGCTGAACGTGGAAGGAAAAGACTTGGGAAACAAAAGAAACAAGCATTTATGCAACGAAGTTGGAATATAACGGCAGAAATAGAAAAGACAAGAAGAAAGCAAGCAGAAGATAGAAAGTGAAAATAATGTGTGAAATAATTGATTGTAATTTTAAATGTTTTATTTATTTTATATTATTTATGATGCAAAGACAATTCTTCATAGGAAAATCCAAACTCCAATGTAATACTGAAATGATTACATAGTGTTGTAACATCTTGAATGTGCTAAGCGAGAAAATGATAAGGTGCAAGGCAAAGAGTCATGCCTGTTCATTTCATATTCCCATATGGAATGCAAACAATTATGAGGTTATCTCTATAAATTATGTTACTATCATATGCATAGAGTGGTTAGAGAGTGGAAGAAGAAGATAGAGAAGATAAAGAAGCTGTGAAGATCCAGAGATGATATAAAGAAGATATGAAGGCTAGAAGGACAACAGTGAAGAAGGAGAAAAACAAAGTTGATAACTAGGTAAATCAACATATGATTTTATTGTAGAGTGAGGAAGTTGGTGCTTCCATATCAAGTTGTAGCTTGATATATGTCCAGTTGTAGTTGGTTAAGGTAGGAGCCTCCTATGGGTTGTAGCCTATAGAGAATACATGGGAGTTGGTGCTTCTGTTTCAAGTTGTAGCTTGATAGATGTCCAGTTGTAGCTGGTTGAGGTAGGAACCTCCTGTGGGTTGTAGCCTACAGAAAAAACATGGGATTTGGTGCTTCTATTTCAAGTTGTAGCTTGATAGATGTCTAGTTGGAGCTGCTTGTGGTAGGAGCCTGTTGTGGGTTGTAGCCTGTAGAAAATAGATGGGAGTTGGCGCTTCCTTGCAAATTTTAACTTGCATAATTTGAGGTAGTAGCCTCCTGTAGGTTAGAGCCTACATAAAATCGATGGTGAGAGGGAGTTGGAGATTTCCTTTGCATCACAACAATAATAAGATGTGGTTTTCTCCCTTATGGGTTTCCACTTATATCTATTGTCTATGTGCATGATGATTATGTGTTGATATTATGTATTTAATATGCTTAATACCTATTTCTCACATATTAAGATTGTTAGTTCATAATATATTAAGTTGATCATGAAATAAAGGTGTAAATAAGTTTCAAAATACCATTAATGTATTAAACTGATTCACCCCCCCTCTTAGTTTAACTAAGGGTTCAACATTCTATTCATGAAACCTTGTGCCTATATTCAATCCTTTATGTTTTGGTGTTTCCATGCTTATCCAATTAGTATAAAGGAGAAGGGGAAAAAAATAAATGAGAAAAAATAAATCAGAGATCTTTACATGCTTCTCTAGAGGAGCAACCTGTCCTTCTCTAAATAAGTCAAGATCCCTCTTCCACCCAAAAATGAATAAGTACCAATGCATAATCCTCTTTAAATAATTAAATAAGTAAAAGTGAAAGAAGAGAAAATATTCCTGCATAGAGAGGTGAAGCAAAAAAATTCGTCAAGTTATTGTTCAGGCTCGTTGGCAGCAGAGCAATGTTTGTGTTCCTATAGTGACTTCATCAGGGTACTGTCCAGGCCTTCTAGAAACACATAAAATCTAGAGATGAAAAATTATACTCTAAAAATATTAAACTCATGAGCTTTACTACCCTTCCCTACTTGAAGCAGTGTGATGATGCTAAATTTTATGTTGAGTTAAATTGAGAAGGCATGATGGGGGAATTCAACTATCCATGGGGTAAGTGTAGAAAACAAAGTAATATGCACGATGAATCAATACTCCTTGAAGGACCAAGGCCCTACACAAAAGAGATTAACTGAGATAGATAAGCTGGAACTATGCTAGTTTGTCTCTAAGTGTTGTAATTGCTACAAATGCCTCCATAATTTTGGCATATACCCAATTTCAGAGCCTTCTTGGTCTTGTTCATTATTGTCACAAACTTTGAAACTCATTTCATTTTTTTTCTAAGAGTGTCCTGTATCCTTTTGCAAGTTGGGAAAAGTTTCGTATTTTGGCATGTTAGTTGTCACATCATGCGTATAAGTCTCTTTTGGTGGTTTCAAGAGGCCATGTTTGTACAAATGAATTGATCTAACCCTGTAAGTATCTGTCATACTCATTTCCAAACTTTTGAGAGTTGTTGCACAAGTGTCGTCATGGTCGTCGCAAAGTATATATTTAATGTCACACTTGTCATAACTACTCATAAACTTGTCACAGAGAGGGAAATTATTTTTTCATGTGTTATGGATGATCTATGTTTTTTATTCATCAAATTAATCTAAGCGTGTGATCATAGTTGAAGCTTATCATCGTTCACACTAATCTCACTAATCCCACGCTTAGCCATTTTTGGAAACACTTCTTGACCAACCAACCTAGCTTCACCTAGCCTCCCCTGAGCTACAAACTCCACTTTATCAACCCTCTAGTTGTAACCTTGTTTCTTGGCACCACGCAATGTGTAGTTCGTATCCATTTGGACCACCTCACTACGTACTTTATGTTCCCAAGCTTCGGCCTTGACCTCCATAATTGCGCAATCATGTCTCCAATCCTGGCTTAAATTGCATACCAAAAGTCTAGAGATAATTCCCTGAGCCCTTGACATACGCAATTGTACAGTAATAATACTTTTCTTAATGACTCCAAGAACTGTGCAGTATGATCTCCTAGTGCTCGTTCACATGGCTTGTCCCACTGGCTCCCAAAAATACGTAGTTTTCTCCGCAACCTAGCCTAAAATGCGCAATGCATAGTCTCAAGGATCAGGGATTCCCATTTCTTACTTGATATGTACAACTACATAGTCACTGAGTCCCTCTTCCTAGTATGCCACTTATTCTAGGCTCATTTTATGGATCAAAATGCACCATCTTAGAGTAGGGGGCTTTCCGATTGATGTTGTCTTGTCACTATTGAATCGCAATAATAGGTACCCTATCATGTCATGGCGAGATGAGGAAGAAGGAGAAGGAGGAAAGCATGTTCAAAGAAACTCTTGCATATAACTTACAAGTTGATCAATGAAGTGAAAGAAAAGGGACACTAATTTATCACCACTATCCAAGACTTGAGATCATTAAAGATTCATTATCCCCAAGTGATGCAGAGGTGAAAGGAAAAACATCTTCAAGAAGATATCCAACACTTAGCATGAGGAGTGACTTGAAATTTCCACATCATTAAGAAATCCATGTCAACAATGTCATTTCATGTCATGTTATGTGTGGTCATATCCTACATCATTATTGTGAATCATGTATACTGTATTCAAAATTTATTGTAAAATGGAAGTCCAATGGACACACAAGGAATGTGAAGGGTCATGTAAGTTGAAAATTCATAGGAAGTCAAACAGTCATGAGGGTATTCAAAGAGTCACAAGGAGGAAGCACCACCCCTTGGTTATATATGCTCCCTCATTGTATGAGCAAAAGACTTTTCACCTTGGCTCCACCAGCAAAGCATTAGAGAGATAAGCTACTTCTTTTGTGGAGCAAGGAGTGGCTGCAATGCTCCACTATTAGAACTAGTGATGTTCATTGTATATATGTGTCTCGAAGATTTTACTTGATAAAAGAAGCCTTCAAGGCTATCATGTTCTTCATGCATGGATTATGAATGTTTGTAAGACTACTCTGTGGATGTTTGTATTCATTTTTACTTTCACATATGCTAAGATTGTTAAATTATTTCAATTATTTTAGTACTTACCTTACTAAGAATGTGTTTTAATGGTTGATATTTTTTTCCTGTCCTTGTGAACTATTCTAAAATACATTAGGAAAAATTTTACTATTTGTTGGTTGTAATGACCATCGCATCCCTTGTGGACTATTCTGTTGGATGTTAAACAAATCCTTTCGGTTCAAGTTTGTCTCTTCTTGGGTGGTACTATTACCTCTCGTTTAGATGCACACTTATTTCTCCCCCCCCCCCGTAGTAGAAGAACCTTGACACACTCACAACTGAACACTCACCAGGAACACCCTCCTTGCTTTTCAAAAGTACATTTGCACTCCTCTCTCCTGCTGATAACTAGTTCCAAAGTAGATATTTTAGAATTCGGCAATCAGGCCTTTATTCTAGATGGGACTCCTACACTAAATGGTGTGAGGTATAATTGGGACTTTGTATCAAGGATATCCCCGGAATGTTTGTGGGTCCAACACCTTCAAAATTGCTAGCTCTATAAGGAAGGAAACCATTGTTTTATGGCTAATAAGGCCAGCGACTCCAACACCACGTTTTCTAGTCAAGAAAGCAATGTTCAGTGAACCTCCCCTACTTGTGTTTTTGAATTTGGTGAATCTTCTCATCCCAACGCCTAACGGACTTTTGAAATCGGATATGATCATATTTTGACCATCCATATTATAACTTGTCAGTTTGCAAAATCTGTTGGATTGAACTTGAGAGTACTCAGTGTTCCATATTCTCCGATGAAGAACAAAGCCACCCGTATAGGGATAGTGGTTTCTACCCTTGAATATTTTTTGCTTGCCACCCATGAAGAATTATCAGAATCCATGGAGAATGTATAAGAGCCTCCACTTTTTCACAGTGGTGACAGAGATAACATTGTACTCTGAGACGAAACCTTCCATGGGTTAGGCGATGAGGAGGAAGAAGAAGGAGAGCCATCAGGTTCTCACAAAGAAGATGAGGGGAGAGAAGACGAAAACATGGTATACCAATATATCCTTTGGATGAATCAAGCCCACTTTCACTCCCGATTGTTTTACACAGAATTTCTAGGCATTTGGAAAATATCTTAAAGAAGTTTGACCTTGATAAAACAATGAAGGCAGAAGATCACTTGGATAAATTTTACCTACATCTACAAACACTTGAGGTATGCCACAATGATGTTGCATGTATAATTTTTCCATGTACCTTGGATGGAAGAGAAATTTTATGGTATTAAAGCCTTCCTATGAACTCTATCCAGAATTGGAAGCGGTTTAAGAAAATATTCCTTGAAAATTTTGTTGATGATAATACCCCTGCCATGTTATTGAAAGAGTTGGGTAATCTAAATATGGACAAAAAGGAGAAAGTGAAATATGTAAATTAGATGTTCAATTTTATCTTGAATAAATTTCCAGAAAACATGAAACCCCATAACTCCATCACAATATATTACTAGACGTATGCCTTTCTCACAAGCATTGCGCATTTTGTAAGGAAAACTATGAAATAAACATTGATAGAAAACTATGAAGAGGTGATCATGGTTGAAAAGTAATTTCATGCAACTAGATTCATCACAGATGATGAACCAAAAAAATACACCAAAGACATGGGTAAAAGGTCTCAAGCCTTTGTAAGTAAGGCAAAAGAGAAAGAACCTTCCGATCTTGAAATCTTGACCCATCTTTTCAAGACTTTCTAAATTGAGATGGAAGAACTCAAAAAAAGGTCAAGTGAGACCACCGTGAACAGAAAGCCTCCTAGATTCAACCTACTCAAAAGGACCTAAAATTCGGATAACATCATTAACCAACCAGTAAAGTCTACACAAATCTCGAACGTTGTGTTGAATTTCGAAGGTTTGGGCATGGATACATATTTTTCATATCATCAAGCCTATCATTCCGAGAAAATATGCCCACATTGGAACCACACTATGAAATTTCTTTCTACGCATATTTGCAATGCCATACTTGTTGATGAGCAAACTGAGCTTGAAGAAGAAAAGGAAGAAGCTACTACAAACAATGAAACCCAAAGTGTTGGGCAAGCAATTAAAATTTTTAACTGCATACTCATAGACCAAAAGAGAACAACTGAGAAGTAGCCTCTGAATGATACCCAAACCTAGAATAATACCAACTGGTAGAATTTTAGAAGCCAAGGGTCGACTACTACAATATAGTTGATGAAGAAGAGACTCAAAGAAAGTTTTCTCAGAAAAATCAGTCCACTCATCAACTCAGCATACGGCACTCAGAGAAATTCTAGGAAAGTAGTCTCAACGACAAGTAATTCTATAAGAAGTAAGGATAAAACAATCACTCTAAAATTCAGAACCCAAGTCACACCCCTGGACACTTCGACCATTCTTGTAATATCCCAAAATGGGAAAGATGGGAATATAGAACATATGAAAAATTCCAACTAAGAATAAAACATATAAAACTGGAAAAATGTTGGAATACATAAAAAAAACATACATACGAGAAATAATAGTTGAGCCATATCATTAGGTATCAAAAAAAAAAAATATACACAGTGCTTCAAATAGGGATGCACTCAAGCCATCCAAAGATGGTTGAAACAACTCTACTTAAAACTAGCACTGGAAAGTAAAAATTGTCGTTGCTACTAGAAAATGTTGTTGCTAGGAAGATAATCTATGTTTGAAAGGATTCTAGAGTGCTCCTAAAGATCTAGGATTTTAACCATGGATTCTACTCGAAAAACCTAGAAATGGTTTGGCTATATTTTGAGTTTGGAATTTCGGCCCCTTTTGGGTTGCACACTGCACCTCTGTTGGTTGAGTTACGAACTCCATAGAGATGACCGTTGATATGGGGATGAGATAATGATATGTCAACTACAATATTACCCACTCAAATCACTAACTGAATCGATTTTCCCTTCTCCTGATTCCCAAGCTCAAAACTTGAGATCTAGCTCCTCCATTGAATATGCAGCTGCTGCATGCACAACTTCTGGGAAATATTGTGTTGTATAGGAGGATTGATGATGTAGCCTACTGATAGATAATACAATTCTGATCCCAGGATACTGAAGTGATCCCCAAAGTGACGGATTAATCCCTTACATGATTCCAAGCTGAGTTGCTTGTAACTTCCTCTTCTCCTCAAACCCTCATTGGAGAATTACGAAATTATGGAAGGAAATTTTGTTGCATAGGAGAATATATGTATGGACTTATGCCGGATATGACAATGAAACTCCCAGAAGACTGCAATGGATCAAAATTGAGAAGGGGTGATCCCTCCACAAGTTTCTTAGCTGAAGTACTGAGAACAGTCTTCCAACTCTCAAACCCAAGTTTAGGAATCCGTAATTCCTGTAGCTAGGAGTGTAGATGAGAGTGGATGAAAGTGGTAGTGATTGCCAGATGATGAATTCTACCCAAGAAAACCTTCCAGATTAGGCACTCGAATTCCCCTGTGGGTAAGGGTGAGATTCCCAATCGGGAACACCTAGTGCTAAACAACACATCAGACTTAGCTAAATAACTGAAGTGTGCAAAGAAATGTCCTACGACACTCAATAATAAAAATTCAGACTCTCCTCCTTTGCTACCATCATCTTCCTTTTATGGTTGCGAGCCTTCCCTAGCCTTGGCCCACCTCATAACTACCCTGCACATGTGGCCACTGGCCTCCATAAATACTACGCTATCCTCCATGATCTCCATCACTACAGGAATTACTCTCCATTTCCTCCATCATGTGTGCATTTATTCCTCCACCATCTCCATCATCTTATATTTATTCCTTCACTCTCTCCATCATATTCCTCATTATTTCTCCATGACCTCCACTCTTTATTCATTATTATGCTGCTCCACTACTCCATAATGCTACTCCACTCTCAACCAACCCACATTCACGCTATAGAAGTGGATTTTATTCTTCTAATGGGTTTATGGGTCCCTGCACCCTTTTATTTACTTACCTAAAATAAGAAAAGTAAGAACTCTAATATTCCAATTATTTAATGGAAAATTTGGAATATTACATTCCTCCCAGCAAAAATGTTGCTTGTCCTCAAGCAACTGCAAAATTGGATTCTGCAGAAATCTGTCTCCCTCCCAAGTGGCATCCTCATATGGAAGTTTCCCCCATATACTCCAATGTGTTATGAATGCCCAGCTCCATAATTGCCTTTCTAAAATGTATAGAATGGCATCCAGCGATGTTTCTAGATGCCTCTCCTCATCAATCAGTCCCCAAGTGGAAACCATATGCTATCCAAGAGCCTCTTCTCTGCATGAGATATGTAAAGTGTAGTGGTTCCTTCCCCAAGTGGAAAGTCCCAACTCATAAACTATATCTCCAACGCATGTTACATGGAGTAGGTTATGTCTCTCCATGCTCCAATCCTTGGCCCTGGTGGCCTTTCTTGCTCTAAGCATCATCTCAACACTATGCAAAGTTGGAAATAGAAACATATGGATTGACATGTGAAATGTCGAACCATACTCTCCCAATAGCAGCCACTGTAGCAATGCCGCTTCCTACCACATCACACCATCATCACACCAAGTATGGTAGCTGTTGGGATCCTATGATTTAGCAGATTGGCATACTAAATGACAAGGAAACACATAAACTAGTCTTTAGAGTTCTAGGATCTAGCCCTCCTAGTCTCAGAGAGGGATCTCTCAATTGTTTTCAAAGATATGACTTGTTTTCTTGTAAAAGGTTGATTTTAGGCTAGTTATTAAGCATGAGTTTGTTTGATTGTTTGGTGGGACATGATGATCTAGGCAGCATAGATAGAAAATGGAAATCTCTAAGTCATTGGGAAATGGAGTCAAGTATAAGTTTGTAACAAGTTTGTAGATGAATCAGGGGTATCAAAGGGCAAGTCTAACTTGGCTATTGGATCTACAAAGTATTTTAGGTGAAATGAAATGAAGAATGAAAAGTATAACTAAGGGAAATTAAGAATCGTTAATTATATGTACTTCTCAACAAAGGGAACTAAAACATCATTTGAACATGAATATGTATTCCATAGACATGGCTAACCATGAATTCTACAAATCACACTTCAACAAATAACAATTTCAATACAAACTTATTAAATGAAATCTAGGAGTCGAGGAACACTCTATTTCATCCAAATATCTCACTTAAAGGATAAAAAGACATTCAAGATTCGCAAATAACTGTATTCATAGAAGAGGGAACTCCTAGAAATCTTTGATTACAGTTATAAAGACCTTCAAAAAAATTATTTAAGCAAGAACAAAGGGTATGATCAAAAGAGACCTCTTTGGCAGACTGTAAACAATGGTACTTTAAAGGGAGACTTCAAAAACAGTTTTCAAGTGGCAACAATTAAGCAGGGAAAACCTTAAATCATTCTTGAGACCAACTATTTGAACTATTCTTGAAATAAACAAGCTTAAGTGTTGAAAAGTAGTCAAACTACTCAATGAAACCTTCAGCAGATGAAAACATAAATACAGTGAAGAGTAAATAGGTCTAAGGTGCTTCTAGGAGACATTTCTTAGCCTAAAATTTTTACACTATTGCAAGCAAGAAATGATGAAAACGGAATGGAAAATAGGAAAAACATCATCAGATTAGAATAATTCACCAACAACCAAGCTCAGGGATCCAATGACAGAGCTTTCTCCATCCACAAACAAGCCAAAACATCCACAGGTTCCATAACATCAAATTTCTTTCAACTTCAGCAAAACTATGTATTACTTCAAAGAGCTATCAAATGCCCACCTTTACAATGAGTTCCAATGCAGTATTTATACTGCAAATGAAGAGGTGGAACTATCTAGGGTTCAAAAATGTTATTAATGACATAGTAAATTCACTCCTATCCTTAAAAACCATGCAAGGCATAAGGTAGGAATGTCTCTCAACTACTTCTCAGTGTAATAAATATGTCTTTACTTCCCGAGGATGAAATAGTTGAAAATATTGACTTTGCAGCCTTATCTTCATCTTTACATTAATTGTTCTCACAGTTATGATATCTTATTTTAGTGTAATAACTGTTTATTTGTATTTTGAGACATAAAGTAAGTGAAAGGTGTCAATTTTGATTTATCAAGTGAATAACTACTCTATATTGGCTTATCTGAGGCTACTTTAGCCTATATTGCCTTAATTTAATCAAAAAGTGTGTATAGGCCTGATTTGTTTTAGCCTTCATAATCCATTATACTGCATTTCTAACACATCTAGGACTTCTTCAAACCTTTGATTCATCTATGTTCTCTCCTTTAATCTGCCAATTAAACCTTTAAATCTTCTGTCTGTCTCTTTATACCTTGATACTATGTTTTTCTGTCTTTATCTCTTTTCTATCTAACAATTGTTTTATTCATTAATCCTTCATGTCTTCGAACTTTTGACTTTCTCCTTCAATCACTATTTGAAGACCTAATCCTTTTAATTCAACTTTGGTCTCGGATTAACCCTCAAAATGCTTCCTGTTGGAAGATACTGATAAAACCTTTAAACCGAGCCTTGAACACCTATTCTGCTTACCTGGTCTCAGAGATTGTCATCTCGAGACCTGTTATCGTAAAATTCTAGTTGTGAGAGGGTCTACTAACTCGGATTACCATTTAAACTTGCAGAAATAAACAAAATACTAATAAAATATCACGTTTTTTTCTTGGTAATATGCATCAGAGGCTCGGGGAGCTAGTTTATGGAGTGATGCAAAGGAAATGAATGCGTAGAAGGGATTTCAAGGCGAAAACCATGAAAATGGGGTTTGAAATTGACTTTGGTGCGAAAATAGGTGAAAGTGGTTTTGGAAAACCACTAGTGGTTTTCGCGTTGTAGTTGGGCGATTAGTGGTTTTCCCTAGGGGGAACGTGATTCCATTCATCACTTGCCATGTGCCCCGAGAAAAACCACCATTTTTGCGTAGAAACGAGGTGCTAAACGTTGGTGAGTGATCTCACGTGAAATTAACTCTGGGCCGTCGGATCTAGGGGCTCCAGATCTGCGGTGGAGAATGGAGCGCGATAGGGGGGAAGTGCTCGGCGGATAGGAGTGGTGGAAGATAGGTGTCAGAGGGGGATTGGATGGATGGTGGAGCAGTGGGTGGTGGGCCAGGTGGTGACGCGGGCTATTTGTCGTGGAGCGGCAGTGTTTATGTACGATGGGTTTAAATGAGGGCCATTGGATCTCGAAGATCCATGGTTGAGAATGGTCCGAGAGTTGAAGGGATGGGAGGAGAGGAGTTGTGGGTTTAAATGAGGACCGTCAGATCATGGGCGATCGACAGTGTAGATCGTTTCGAAGAAATTAACAGATGGGGGGTAAGAAAGAAGGGAAGAGGGGCTTAAGAAAGGGGTTGGGGCATGGTCCCGTGAAAAAGTAAGGAGAGATAAGGTGACCGAGAGCCAAAGAAAAGGGGCCAAGGGCTAGAGCGGAGAGTTTAAGTGCTTGGTCGGGGGGTGAGGTTATATGAATAGAAAGGGGTGGAGGTTTTTAATACCAAATGGGCTTTAAAGCCAAACTTTATAAAAAGGGCGTTAAAGGCTAAAACAAAAGGTTTTTTGGCTTTTTTGGATTTTCGATAAGGGAAAAAAGAGTTTTTAAAACCATATAAAGGAGTTATGATGACTTGGAGGGGTTTTTTGATGTTTTTAAAAGGGTTCTTTAGGGAAAATGGAGGAGAATGAAGAGGAAAAAAGGACTTTTTAAACCAAGTATAAGAGTGTTTATGATGGTTTAAGGGGGTTTTTTAGAGGAAATGAAGAGTTGATAAAGGGAAAATGGGCTATTTTCAGAGGGAAATGGACTAATAAAAATAGGGATAAATAGCCTGAAATGAGCTTTCTTCTTTGAAACAGAAGGATAACCTTTTTAGGAGACATAGATGAAGATTTTGGTGAACTCACAAACTCAAAATGATGAAGGCAGTGAGATTTCTAGAACTCATAATGCTTCTTTGAAATATTATTTCTGGAAATCTAAGATTGGCAATCTAGTCATCTTTAGATAAAGTCAAAATTATGGATGAATAACAGTGGCTCCATTTGGGGAGGACAACTTTCCCTTTAGGTGTCTAGAACCTCTATTTTATTAATATCTAGATTTCAGCAGACCAGTGCCTTATCCATTAGGCAAATTTCTTCTTTTCTTATTGATCTCTCTATGAAAAGGACAACTTTTATCAATCTGCAACGTGTAATTTCTTCAAAACAACATCTCTACCTACCCAATCTTACTTTTTCCTAGCATTTTTTCTTCCTTTTTGAGTGCATTTGAACTAGAAAACTCTTTAACATTTTATTTTTTGAAAACAGAAATAAAATATCTAATATTATCCTTATTCCTTCCAAGAGTCTAGTTTAAACAGTTGACCTCTTTATTTTTCTACCTAAGCTACTATCTGTCAAAATTAAGTTGTTTGACAGATTTTATTCTCTATTTCTAAAATAGGAAATTTAAACATAGTCAAATCAGGATTAGATTGTCTGATTTTCTATGGTGTCTATGGCTGTATGTACAAGATGCACATAGACTTTATTTGCAGAAAAATAAAACAAAATTGTGAAGGCTTAAGATCTGAAAATTATAAACATCCTTCTATTATTTTTCCAGCTCTGGTTTTGATCTATTTAGAGCTATCTTTTCCTTTTCTTGGTTCAGATTTTGAGTTTGTTAGAACCATTTCCTTTCTATCCTAATCTATTCTACTGATAAGCCAAGTCTGAAAAAATCTTATCAATCTGTGCTTCTACTAACTTATCAACATAAATTTAAAGTATGTTCAACCATGATTATGCTATATGGCTGAACAATATATCATTTTTGAATCGGCAGTGGCACTTATATTTGCTCACTTTCAGAAAATATTATCTTTTTAGGTATGGGGTTGTACCTTTTTATTTCTATCTGCCCTCTTTTCTCTTTTCTATTGTTTTTGTATTTTTTCCTTTTTCAAATTCAAAAGCAGTGTTATATACAATGAAAAAACTTTGAAACTAAGACTCTTGACACAAGTAGTGCTTAAGCATCCCACCATTGACAGGAACTCCAAATAGATCTTCTCCATTCAACTCTTGCAGAAGGAATGCATTGTGACCCCTAATGGAATGAATAATGTAGGGACCTTTCCACAGATTTTAAAATTTTCCATGTTTTCCCTTTTCTTCCCTTATAGAATCCCACTTTAGAACTACATTTCCAACTTGGAAATCATTTTCTTTGGTCCTCTTGTCAAATAATTTCTTGATGCTTTCTTGGACTATTTGTGTTCTGTTATATACTTCCTCTCTAGACTGCTGTAAATGGATGGTCTGGTTTATCCTTCTATGCATATCATTTTCCTCAGATTGTACTTCTTGGAGGAGTTTCATGACTAGAACTCCTAAAGAGGTTGGGAAGACTGCATCCATGCCATAAACCAGCTGATAGGGGGACATATTTATTGATTTTTTGGTGGTTAATCTATCATCCCATAAAGCATGAATAAGCTTACTATGCCATGATTTTTGATTCTGTTCCAACAATTTTTTGATAATATTGACAATGCTCTTGTTGGAGGATTCAAATAATCCATTTCCTTGAGGATAGTAAGCAGTGGAATGACCCAAGGTAATATGATACTTATGGCAGAAGTCAACCATTCTTTTAGACTTGAAGGCAGCAACATTTTCTATGATAATTTTTCTAGGACAACCAAATCTGGATAGTATATTGGTTTCAAGGAACTTGATAATGACAGAGTCAGTAGCATTCCTAGAAGGTATGGCTTCTATCCACTTGGTAAAATAATTAGTGGCAGTGAGGATCCACTTATGTTGGGTTGATGAAGATGGGTGAATCTTCCCAATGAATTCCAAGTGCCATTGTTGAAAATGAGCCTCAACACTGATGGGATGTAAGGGTAAAGTTAGGAGTTTTATCTTGCCATAAAAAAATTGACACTTATGGCAAGACATGACAAGTTTATGAGTATCAGGGAAAAGGGTGGGCCAATAGTAACCATATCTGAGGATTTTATTTGTTGTAGTCTTCTAGTACAGATGTCCTCCACATTCTCCCGCATGTAGTTCATGTATGATTTTTCCTGCATCAATCTCAAACAAACATTTAAGCAATATTCCAACAGCATTCTTCCAATATAAAACCCCATCTAATATGAAATAATTTAAAGCCTTCTGTTTCAAGAATCTAGCTTTAGTTTTAGACAGAGAGGGAGGGGTATTCAGATAAAGCAGCACATATATGATATTAGCATACTAAGGTGAATTCATAAAATTTTCTTCAATAAATGGAGCTGTGAATTATTCTATTTCCTCTAAGACATAAACCATATTCATATCTAGTGCTTGAAAGTTTGATTCAGCCATGAGTTTTGCTAATCCCCGCCATTTGATTAGTTTCGTAGGCCTGATTTCTAAGTCATATTCTAAAATAACATCAATCCATTTTCCCCTTTTACCATCAAGGTCTTGACTTAGAATGTTCTTGACAAGAGTATGTGGGACAAAAGAAATGATGTGAGAATGAAAAATATAAACTCTAAAATCTTTCAATGCCTTTACTAAGGCTAAATCTTGTTTTTCCATGATGTTATACTTGAGTGGAGCATCTCTTAAGGTCCTACTAACAAAGGATATTGGTTGTTATTGCCCCATGTTATTATTTTTTAGTAACACTACAGCTATTGTATGTTTAGATGCAAAAGAAAAGATATAGAAATCTTTAGTGAAATCAAGGCTAATAAGAACTGGTGTTTGAGTTAAAGCTTGTTTTACTAGTTCAAATGACTGTTTAGCCTATATTTCCCATTTAACACCTACCTCTTTCTTAAGCATTTTTGTGATATTTATTAATAGCTCAGCAAGGTTGGGGATGAATCTCCTTAAAAAATTTATCTTCCCAATGAAAGATTGTAATTCTTTAGGGTTTCTAGGATGGCTGATTTTCAATATGGCATCAATCCTTTTAGGGTCTACTTTGATTCCCTCTTCAAAAATTACGTGGGCAAGAAGCTTTCCTTCTTGGAGACCAAAGAGTGTCTTTTGGGGATTCAAAGATAAGCCATATTTCCTACATTTCTCAAAAATGTTTCTTAAATGAATCAAGTGTTCTTCATCAGTTTTAGAGAAAACAGTAATGTTATCAAGGTAAATGATTATAAAATAGCCTATGTCTTCTGAAAAGGCTATGTCCATGGCCCTTTGGAAGGTGGCCCCTGCATTCATTAAACCAAATGGCATTTTTACATACATGAATGTACCCCAAGGTGTAGTAAAAGAAGTTTTATGTTGGTCACTTGGGAGTACTAAAACCTAATTGTAACCTGAGAACCCATCCAGCAGTGAAATTATTTTAGACCCAAACACCCTTTGAAGTATATGATCCATTTTTTGCAAGGGATAGTTATCTTTAAGGGAAGCTCTATTTAGATTTCTGAAATCAATGCAGAGCCTAATCTCCCCAGTCTTTTTCCTAACAGATACTAAGTTGGAAACCCATTCTGAATACCTGATGGGAACTATGATCCCAGCATCATACATCTTCTTAATCTCTTTCTCCACTAAAGGCAATAAAACAGGGTTTATTCTTCTGAGATTTTTTTTGAAAGGTTTCTGATTTTACTTAAGAGGAATTTTGGGTTGAATGATTCTGGTATCATATGATTTTAGATCCTTGTATCCCCATGCAAACACATCTTTATTTTTTTTTTAAAGTTCTATGTATTTTTGTTTGATATGAGTTGGGAGAGTGCTGGATAGTTTTATCATTTTGGGTTCTGCTAGGCTGCCTATGTTATGTTCTTCTATGTTGGTTTCTATAGGCTCCATTCTTGGTTCTTTGGCTACATCATTGAAGTCAAATAGCTATTATAATGGTGCAAGACCTTTTGGAATTGTATCATTTTTACATTGTAAAATTTCCAGGTATTTTTGATATATATTGTCAATTATTTCTACTCTAAAAGGATGTTCAAAATGGTTTATATCAGCAGAAAAGGACAGCGATGTTTCAAAGATTTGTTCTTCATTTAAACAGTTTTCTTAATGGCTTGAAATAGATGTTGATATGGCAAAGTCATTCTTTGATTGCAAAAAATCATCTATGTGTTTGTCTCCTTCAAACACTTGCCAATAATCTTCATTGTCAGGTATTGCAGGCCTATTTTTTACCTTTATATCAATTTTTTCAATTTTTTGTGGTATTTGGAAATTAATAGCAGCAAAGGCAAGTTCATTTGCTAGATGATTTTGAGCTCTTGGGATGAAAATGATTTCATATTTTTCAAAGGTTTTGAGGAGATCAAGGGCCGCATTCCTATATTCTTTGAGTTTTGGGTTTTTGGTCGAATACTCCCCTTTAATCTGTCTGATAATTAGCTCAGAATCCCCTTGGACCGGAATTTTTTGGCTCCTAAATATTTGAGTAAGTGTAGGCCAATGAGGAGGGCTTCATATTCAGCAATGTTATTTGTGCATGGAAAATCCAGTTTATAGGAAAATTCTTTGTTTGTGTTTTGCATCCATACACCAGCCCCTGCACTTAATTTTCTACAAGAGCCATCAAAGTTTATTTGCCAAGGTATTTCAATCTCATTTTCTTGTTCTTTATGTTGTTCAAAACTGCTAGAGTTTGAGTTATTTTTGTTTTGAATTGAGGGCAAATTTGACTATTCTAGTAGACTAAATTCTCCTTTGTTTTCCTTTTCTTGTTGGTTGATTTCATCTTCATTATATAAGATAAAGGAATCCAAATTTGAATGGATGGAGTAGATAGGAGAATTGTTTGGTCTATCTATTTTTCTCACCATGTATTTCATTTGGGATTCCCTGTATAGTCTTATAGTTTGGTTAAATAATGGGATGGTGGCATAAGACATGTCCATTTGAAGGATCCCCTGTAGTTTGGCTCCCCATGATCTAGATAGAAGCATGCCATACTTAGGGGGAATGTCAGCTACTACTATGTCCATTACTAGACTCTTAGCAGGAATTTGTGCGAAGTTGACACACAAATCTTTGATTAGGCCTAAGAATTTGACCCTGCTTGAATCAAAGGAGTATAGGTCTTTGTATGGTTTAGTAATTTCTAAGCCTAGGCTTTCCATTACTACTTTGGGCATAAGATTGTGTGAAGCACCTGAGTCAAGCATGGCATTATGCAAGATTTTTTCATGTATATTCAAGCTGACATAGAAGGAAGGGAAAACCCCTTCTTGGTATTTTCCTTCAACTTCAGGACCAAACAATAACTCTGGCTTATCATCTATCAAGTTTAAAGTATCAATGTCATTGCCTATATTCAAAGCTCTAAAAACTTGATTTTTATATACATCCTAAGTTACTAGTTCAGCTAAGGGTATGGTGATTTTGATCTTGGCAATTTCCCCTTCAAGGCTGAAAGGAACTATTGTTCTTGACATATTTACATCTGTTTTTTCATTTACAATTCTTTCAGAAATTCTGATTTGCTGAAATTTATTTGGACTGCTATTTGGGACAGATTTGTTAGGACCACTAGCAGAAGTACTACGGTAGCTTTGTTCAACACTTTGCTAGTTTTTTTTGTCTTTATTTAGATCAGCTTTCTTGGCCACAGTGGTGGTGTTACTGTTGTCTTTTTAAGCTGATTTTTTGAAGTTTTCTTAACAGCAGTACTAGTGTTCTTGTCATTAGAAATCTTTGGGCTCCATTTTCTTCTAAGATTATATTGTTTGTGTGCCTCCATGATTGCATTTTCAAACCCCAATCTATAATCTTCAGAATCTTCATGGTTGTTTTCAATTTTTTCTGAGGAGAAGAATCCTTGTTCTTCTTCAGTGAGAAAAACATCTGTCTCACTGTCAGATCCTATCAAGTTTCAATGATTTTCCTCCAACCTTTCAACTTCCCTTTATTCTTCTTGATCAACATAGTTTTGTTGAAAGGGAGGCTTAATCTGTTGGTCATTGTCTCTTTGACTATCTTGATTAAGGTCTCTTCTGGGGTTTGTGTTTCTATTTCTGTTTTGGGGGTTCTTTTGGTTTTCTCTAGGAGGCACTCTATCATTCAAATATATCTTTTCAAGCATCCTCTCCATTGCCTTCACTAAGTTATCAATTTTAGTATCTGATGATGAGGTTGATGGCATTGTATCTTCCCTGTATGTAACTCTTTTCTCTGATTTCAACCTAGCTCTTTACTCAATCAGATTTTCTTCTACATCTAAGGCTCCCCTCTGCATATCTTCTAAAGTTAAGGGATCTCTTTCTCTTAGATGATAGGCCATTTTAGGATCAAAGCCATCTGGGAATTTAGCTAAGGCTAAGCCTAATGGACGCTTCATGTCTAGGGGAAGTGCATTATAAACACTATTGAATCTAGTGCAATAATCTTGGACACTTTCCCCAATGTTTCTTTTGAGGTTGGTATATTCTGAAAGGATTTGGATAGGGTTATTCCTAAGTTCCCATTTGTTTATGAATGTTTGATATAAATAAGGGAGATCATTAATGGTGTGAGGAGTTAAGACTTTAAACCATTTTTTGGCTTCTCCTCCCAAACTTTGAGCAAAAATTCTCATGTTAATGGTTTCTTCTTCTATTTCCATGTAATCAAAAGCATCATTTATTTTATCTACATGCTATTGAGCAGTAGCAGGTTCATTTCTGGTGAAATGGGGAATTTTGGATTGATATTCATTGGGTAAGGGAACCAGAGGTAGTGGTAACACAAGTGGAGCATACCATGCTGCCATGATAGGAAATAATGATGGATTTACAAGAGGGAAAGTGGGCTGAAATGGGGTATTTTGAATAGTGGATGTGTAGATAGGGGTAGAAGAAACACTTGGGCCAACAAATTGTTGATGAGCAGATTTGTTATGGAAGGAACTGAAATGATGGAGAAGATGAGATTCAGGTGGAGTAGAAGGTGAAGCTTCTCTGCTAAATCTCTGTTTCAAATCTGTGGTTTCAAAATTAGCTTGGTTTAAATCACTTTGAGACTTGTTTATAAATAGGTTCTTTGTGTGAGGTAAGTCAAAGTGAGGATATTTTAAGACTGTGATATTTTCAGGAACAAATCTTGCTCTTGGGATGGTTCTATCAGTCGTTGGTTTTCCAGATCTAGAAGTTTTCCACAAAATCCTTTCTGGATTTTCAACTATGGTAGGAGGGTTAGGATCTGGATGGGATCTAGTATTTACCCTATGTGAAACCAGATTTCAATTTCCAAAATTTAGAGAGGTTTTTCAGGACTATTTTTCAAGATTCTTCCTCTCACAATGATTTATATAATAGGGGACTAGGTTCCTAAACTTCCTGAAGGCTGGTTAACACAATTCTATGGAAAACTGGAGATCTAGAGGAGTAATGGGGCTACTGAGGCTAGTGGAGTCGCCAGGTGGAAATTTTTAGATTTTCTGAAGGTAAAATGTTTTTTGATCCACCACCAATGGTTTATTTTAAAACCAATCTGAAATGTTTTGGGTTTTTCTAAGTTTTTATATGGTTCTATGGTTGTGAGAGTGTCCTATACCTAATTCAACACTTAGCTAAGGTGATGAAAAAAACAGAGTCTACTCTATGGCTTATCATCTGATTTATTCAAGGTTTGATAAGGGTCTCTTAGAATCCTAAGGGTTACTTAGATTTCCATCAATTTAGACAGATCCTATAATGATTACAATTATGCTGGTAGTTCTTGAAGAAGCTATAGTTCACTTGAATGAATACTAAGTGTCTTGTTTTAGGGATTTTACTCAAAAATGTCCCACCGTGATCGCCAGAATGTTTGGATCCTGTGATTTAGCAGATTGGCATACTAAATGACAAGGCAACACATAAACCAGTCTTTAGATTTCTAGGATCGAGCCCTCCTAGTCTCAGAGAGGGATCTCTCAATTGCTTGGAAATATATGACTTGTTTTCTTGTAAAAGGTTGATTTTAGGGTAGTTATTAAGTATGAGTTTGTTTGATTGTTTGGTGGGACATGATGATCTAGGCAGCATAGATAGAAAAGAGAAATCTCTAAGTCATTGGGAAATGGAGTCAAGTAGAAGTTTGTAACAAGTTTGTAGATGAATCAAGGGTATCAAAGGGAAAATCTAACTTGGCTATTGGATCTACAAAGTCTTTCAGGTGAAATGAAATGAACCTTAAGCGTTTAGAATGAAAAGTAGAACTAAGGGAAATTAAGAATCCTTAATTATATGTACTTCTCACCAAAGGGACTTAAAACATCATTTTAGCATGAATATGTATTCCATAGACAGGGCTAACCATGAATTCTACAAATCACACTTCAGAAAATAACAATTTCAAGACAAACTTATTAAATGAAATCTAGGAGTCAAGGAACACTCTATTTCATCCAAAGATTTCACTTAAAGGATAAGAAAACATTCAAGATTCACAAATAACTGCATTCATAGAAGACGGAACTCCTAGACATCTTTGATTATAGCTATAAAGACCTTCAAAACAATTATTTAAGCAATAAAAAAGGGTATGATCAAAACAGACCTCTTTGGCAGACTGTAAACAATGGTACTTTAAAGGGAGACTTCAAAAACAGTTTTCAAGTGGCAGCAAGCAGGGAAAACGATAAATCATTCTTGAGACCAACTATTTGAAATATTCTTGAAATAAACAAGCTTAAGGGTTGATAAGAAGTCAAGCTACTCAATGAAACCTTCAGCAGATGAAAACATAAAGACAGTGAAGAGTAAACAGGTCTAAGGTGCTTCTAGGAGACATTTCTTAGCCTAAATGTTTTACTCTACTGCAAGCAAGAAATGATGAAAACAAAATGGAAAACAGGAAAAACATCAACAAATTAGAATACTTCACCAACAGCCAAGCTCAGGGATCCAATGACAGAGCTTTCTCCATCCACAAACAAGCCAAAACATCCATAGGTTCGGTAACATCAAAATTATTTCAACTTCAACAGAACTACGTATTACTTCAAAGAGTTATCAAATGCCCACCTTTACAATGAGTTCCAGTGCAGTATTTATACTGCAAATGAAGAGGTGGAACTATCTAGGGTTCAAAATTTTTATTAATGACATAGTAAATGCACTCATATCCTTAAAAACCATGCAAGGGATAAGGTAGGAATGTCTCTCAACTACTTCTCTGTGTAATAAATCTGTCTTTACTTCTCGAGGATGAAATAGTTGAAAATATTGACTTTGCAGCCTTATATTCATCTCTACATTAAGTGTTTTGACAGTTATAATATCTTCTTTTATTTTAATAACTGTTTATTTGTCTTTTGAGACATAAAGTAAGTAAAAGGTGTCAATTTTGATTTATCAAGTGAATAACTGCTTTGTGTTGGCTTATCCGAGGCTACTTTAGCCAATCTTGCCTTAATTTAATCAAAAACTGTGTCTAGGCCTGATTTGTTTTAGCCTTCATAATCCATTATACTTCCTTTCTAACACATCTAGGACTTTGTCAAACCTTTGATTCATCTGTGTTCTCTCCTTTAATCTGCCAAGTAAACCTTTAAATCTTTTGTCTACCTCTTTATACCTTGATACTCTATTTTTCTGCCCTTATCTCTTTTCTATCTAACAACTGTTTTATTCATTAATCCTTCATGTCTTCGAACTTTTGACTTTCTCCTTCAATCACTATTTGAAGGCCTAATCCTTTTAATTCAACTTTGGTCTCGGATTAACCCTCAAAATTCTTCATGCTATTCATATCTTCATTGATGCTTTGTTGCATTTGTCCTTTATGTGCAGGGAGGGTTTCTTTCTGCACGTTGGAGGGTTTTATAATTCAATCAGTGGTTTAGAAGATACTAATAAAACCTTTAAACCGAGCCCTGAACCCCTGTTTTGCTTACCTGGTCTCAAATATTGGCATCTCAAGACCTATTATCATAGAATTCAGGTTGTGAGAGGGTTGTTGGAAATATTGTCATTGATGGAAAAGGAAGTGGCACAGGAATTGACATCTGACACAGTAACCAGGAACAAAGAAAATAAACATAGCAGAGGACAAAGGTCAGCAGAGAAGAATAGAGAACGAGTGCATCTACAAAGAGCAGTATCAGTCAAGGAGCAACTTAAATTCAGTAGGAAGGATATTTGTGTCCCTGTGAAATTAAATCATATGAGAAGTTTTATTCAGTGTATGTATGCATCCTGATGGAGAAAATTCTGTGTATGATTGTGTTCTGGTGATATTCTGATGGGTGGAGAATACCGAGTGTATTTGGGTATTGATTGGTTCAATTCTCGTACGGAATGCCCTGAAACTCTGTTGAATTCATTCCCCTCATAAAGGAAGCCTACGTATAACTAACTTTATGGTAGTGAAAATCCCGTTGGAAGAGAACTACATTTGTTCGTTGATTATTGGAAATCCTGCCGAAGATAGACCAGAGTTAACTAAGTAAGAAGGATAGTGCAAACCCTTTGGAATCATGAATGGAACTTGGAAGGAAAGAGGTAGATCGTAACAAAAGGAAGTGCGACGGAACCCTATGTGGAAGAGCAGAACCATGACCGAGTAAACAGTGAAGGCGGTTTATGGTTTTCATCGCACCACCTATGTGGAGTGAGCGGTATTTGAGGAGTTGGGAGCAATTCCATAAATCACTCAACACATGGCAAGGAGGACCCACGGAAAACCGCTTGTCACTGTGTGCCATCGCACATTATAGTTTGACCCAGGATGCCCAGCGATATCGTTGAGCATCGTTGATCTGGGAAGGGGTCATCAAAGAGTCATCATCTGTTGAAGGTGCGCGAAGATTAACACAGGTACGGCGGGCCATCTCACGTTAACATTCGGCATCGAAGGTCGAGCGATATGCATATATGCCATTGATCTGAAAGCTTGCGAATCTAACCGTGATCGGATGCTGGACTTGCGCGAAATTTACTTATGGTACCGTGCGCGTATTTGATTGGCTATTGACTATATTTGTGGGCCCGGGGTCAAAGGTTTATCATATTGTTTGAAAGCATTAAAATGAGAAAGGTTAACCTTAATCCTAAAGTTAAGTTCAAAAGTATTAAATTAATTATTTAATTACCAAGATCAATAGAAAAGTGAGAGTTATGGAGACCCCGCTGGATTATCTATTTTGACCCCGTCCAGGAATACCATTAGCAAGTGAATGGTTTTGACCCAAGGTTTTAATAGAGGCGAAAACTATATAAGGTGATGAGAATCATGAAGAACGGTGTGCATGTAAAAGGGTTGATAATAAACGAATCTCTTTTAGAGATATCTTCATAAACTCTGATATATCTGAATCTATGGTGCACCTTTGAATATGATGATTGATCAATATCTCTAGATCAGACAATGATTAATTCTTGGTTTAATCGACTGACGAAATCATGAAGAACGTATGCATGAGTAAGGGTTGTGAATGAATACTTCACTCTGAATTATATCTGTATGGAATGGGTAACAAATTGCTGAGAGATCTGAATTAAGGATGCACCTCTGAAGAAAATAAATAAATCTGGTGGCCTACAAGTTATGTTGTATGGAAGTGGATGAAACGTGGTCCGCAGTAGATCTGAGGGTCGAAGCCTTCAGTGAGGGGGTTGTATCTCCCTTTCAGTGGTAGCTGGTAAACGAGAGCAGGGGGTTGTAGCTCCCTTCCAGGAGAGGCTAGTAAACGAGAGAGGGTTGTAGCCTTCTGCAGGTGGGCGCCTGCGCGCTGGTATAAGTCTGCGCCAGCATAAAAATTGTAAGAATTTTTCTTTATAATAAATATTGAAGACTGAGATAACAGCAGTGGTGGTTTTCTCCCGAATTGGGTTTCCACCTTAAATCTTGGTGTTCATATGTGTTTCTTATGTTTTATGGTTTGTTCTGTTATTTTTGTTCATGCTTACTGCTTATCTGATAAATAAATGATGCAATGATCTAAGTAAAGACATAATAAGATCTCTGGACATACGAGTTGTATGCAATAATGTAACATATGGTTTTAAGAGAAAGGAAAACAAAAATTGTCAGTCAGCTCTAAATACTGATTCACCCCCCCCCTCTTAGTATTTTTCCAACAATTGGTATCAGAGCAAGTCCTTCTGAAAAATCTTAGCCGCTAGAAGGAAGATCAAGCAAGATGAGCAATCAAGATGGAACAACATCTATCAGGCCTCCACTCTTTAACAGAAAAAATTTAATCTTCTGGAAAACAAGGATGAGATCCTATCTTCTGTCTCTGGGAGCAGAGGTATGGGCAATTGTTGAAGGAGGATATCAATATCGAGCTGCAGTACCAACAGATCCGACGGAACGAAAGAATTATGAAACAAATGCAAAGGCGGTCAATGCTCTATTGGGAAGTATAACTAAATTAGAATTTGTCAAAGTCATGCAGCTGAATACAACAAAGGCAATATGGGACAAAATCATTCTAAGTTATGAAGGTGATGCAAAGCTAAAAAGTGCTAAACTCCAAACTCTCAGAATTCAATATGAGAATCTAAAAATGGATAATGAGGAGAGCATTGCCAATTTATTTTTATGTCTTGATGATATTGTAAATCGTATGAGAAATATGGGAGAAACAATAACCGAATCTACCTTGGTTGAGAAATTCTTAAGATCATTAACGACAAAATTTGAATCAAAAGTTTCTGCTCTTGAAGAAAAGCAGGATCTTCAAAATCTTACTGTGGTGCAACTTCATGGCATACTAAATGCATATGAAATGAGAAGAGGAGGACCGTCTGAAGTCAAAGAAGCAGTCTTTAGAACTTCTACAAAAGGGAAGGAAGTACAAAAAATAGAAGGATCAGGATATATCTCAAAAGAAGATGAGGTAAACTTTGTAAAGAAACTTCAACTTGGCACAGGACAGTTCATAGGTAAGCTTCCTTTCAAATTTTTTGATTGTGGAAGAGTTGGTCATTATGCTGCTAAGTGTCCTCATAAATAAACACATAAAAAGGGGAAGGAAGGAGTAAGAA
Source organism: Pinus albicaulis (assembly GCA_034641835.2). Lineage (NCBI taxonomy): Eukaryota > Viridiplantae > Streptophyta > Pinopsida > Pinales > Pinaceae > Pinus > Pinus albicaulis. Next base: position 217,652,031 of record CM076569.1, on the reverse strand, counting down.
GGAATAAGAATTATTATAGCACTAGAAAAAGTTACTATACTCATGAAGACAGTGATGGGTTATCTGATAGTGAGGAAGAATGTGAACAAGATCTTAGACTTCTCATGGCATTTGAAAAAGAATCTAGAGAAGAAAAGGATACTTTTGTGGATGATTTAGAAGACAATGATTTTCTTGATGAAAACAATCAACTCAAAATTTTCTTAGAAGAAAGTAAAATAATCATAGAAACTCTAAAAAATCAGCTTGAAGAAAAAGAGAAACACAATGAGAAATTAGAATGTGAAGTAGTAAGTCTAAGAAAAGAACTTGAGAAATTAAAGACTCTTAATCTTAGTTTGCTAAGCGATCTGAAACCTTAGATGAGATTATCAAGGTACAACGTTCTCCCCTTATAAAGACAGGTCTTGGATACATCGGAGAATCTTCTCAGGCTTCAACACCAAATTATCTTAAAGAAGCTACTGCTGGTATACAACATGCTGCCACTCAGCAAGGGAATAAAGAATCTTTGCAGGTAAAGCATGATCATCTCAATTCAAAGAACACTAACAGAAATATCTTTCAAAGAAACACCAATCAATAGGTAAATTCAAGTAGAAGATTTTATGAACGCAGAAATTTCTTCTTCAATGGATAATGTTTCTAATGTCACAATTTTGGTCATAAATCTGTTCAATGTGTAGCATATAAAACCATCATGAAAAGAGAAGCAAGAAAGAAAAGGATTGATATTGAAACAAAGAAGAATACCTATAACAAATTTTCTCCTCTTTAAAATGAGGTTGAATGTGCTTATTGCAATAACTTTGGCCATGAAGAATCTGAATGCAGGAGTAAAGTTCAGCCAAAAGAACATGTTCCTTCAAGCTCCAAAGTATGGAAGAAGAAGGAATTACAGGTTGAAAATTGTGGCATAGCGTTATTTGTAGAAGATGAATAAAACCAATGGTACATTGATAGTGGATGCTCAAGACACATGACAAGTGATAAAAACAAACTTCTTGCATATAGTGCTCTGGAAAAGGAAAAGAATGTAACATTTGGAAATGATACTCCTGCGGTCATTAAGGGAAAAGGGTCTGTTTTTCTAAAAGAAAAGGTGAAAGCTAATGAAGTCATGTATGTGGATGGATTAAAGCATAACTTGTTAAGTGTAAGTCAAATGTGTGATCAAGGAACTGAAGTTGTCTTTAGTTCAAAAGAATGTGTGGTACATGATCTTGATACAAGTAAAACAATTATATAAGGAAAAAGAACTCCAAGCAACATGTATGTATTAAAGAACTGCAAAGAACAATGTTACTTGAGTAAATCTTCAAAAAACTGGCTATGGCATAGAAGGTTGGGGCATCTAAGTTTCTCTTAAATCAACAAATCAAGCAGACTTAAAGTTGTTCGTGATCTTTCCAATATTACTCTACCTGAAAATATCATATGCAAATCTTGCCAATTCGGTAAGCAAACCAGAGTACAATTTAATGCCAAGGAAGGATCATCAAGTAAGCCTCTTGAACTCATTCATACTGACATATGTGGACCTATGAGGAAAAATTCACCACGTGGAGAAGAATACTATATCTTATTCATTGATGATTTCTCTAGAATGCGTTGGATTGGGTTGATTAAACACAAAGATGAAGCATTTGAGAAATTTCAGATCCTCAAAGCACTGGTTGAAAATGAATTAGATCTAAAAATCAAGTGTCTTAGATCTGATCGAGGACGAGAATATACATCCAATGAATTCCTTGAATTTTGTGAACAACATGGCATAAAAAGACAGTTTTCTGTAGCTGGCACTCCACAACAGAATGGCGTAGTAGAAAGAATGAACAGAACAGTTCAACAAATGGCTAGAGCTATGCTTGATGATTCCGGAACACCTGACACATTTTGGGGAGAAGCAGCACATACAGCAGTAAATATTCTTAGCAAGGCACATGTTCGTGTAAATAGTGATAAACCCCATATGAACTCTGGTATGGTAATTCTCCCACTGTAAAGCATTTTAGAATTTTTGGAAGCAAATGTTTTATCAAAAATAATGATGAAAAACCTGGCAAGTTTGAACCCAGAGCAGATGAAGGAATATTTCTTGGTTACTCCTCTAGGAGTAGGGCATATAAATGTTACCATAAAAGACTTCGGAAGATTGTTGAATGTATATATGTTGTTATTGATGAGTCTCCAACAGCTCCGAAAGAAGAAAAAAAAACAACAAATGAAGACGATGATGATGACATATATCCTTCTACATGAAATAGTAATGATACAAACAATGAACCAAATGAAGAACCCGAAGATGATTTGTCTGAAAAGGCTCCATCCAGATATGTTCAAAAGAATCATCCAGAATCTCAAATTTTGGGAGAAAAGGGATCATGTGTACAAACAAGAAGGACTCTTGTGGGATCTTCTAGCAATCTGGAATTTCTGTCCACTATTGAACCTCACAATGTCAGTCAAGCTAGAAAAGATGAATGTTGGATTCAAGCCATGAATGAAGAGCTTGATCAAATTGAAAAGAATCACACTTGGGAATTAGTACCAAGACCTCATGACAAAAATGTCATTGGAACTAAATGAATATTCAAAAACAAGTTAAATGAGAATGGGGTTGTGATAAGAAATGAAGCTAGACTTGTTTGCAAGGGGTATGCTCAACAAGAAGGTATAGACTTTGAAGAGACCTTTTCTCCTGTAGCCAGACTTGAAGCCATAAGAATGTTTCTTGCTTTTTCAAGCTTCCAACAATTCAAAATTTATCAAATGGATGTTAAATCTGCTTTTCTCAATGGTGATCTAGAAGAAGAAGTTTATATAGAACAACCAGAAGGATTCATTCCGGGAAATGATGAAAAACTTGTTTTTAGACTTAAAAAGGCTCTATATGGTCTCAAAAAAGCTCCAAGGGCATCGTACTATCGTCTTGACAAATATCTTCATCAACAAGGATTTTCAAAGGGGTCTGCTGATAGTAACTTATACACAAAAACTGAAAATGACAAACTATTGATTGTGGTTGTATATGTTGATGATATCATTTTTGGAAGTAATAAAGAGTCTATGAGTCAGAAATTTGCTTCTGATATGTAGCAAGAATTTGAAATGTCTTTACTTGGGGAACTAACATTATTTCTTGGCTTGCAAGTGCAACAAGCAATAGATGGCATATTCTTATCACAAGAAAAATACCTCAAGCAAATCCTGAAGAAGTATGGCATGGAAGATTGCAAACCTGTAAGTACACCAATGATAACCGGATGTAATCTCAGTTCTAATGATGATTCCCCCACGGTGAATCAACCAGAATACAGATCTATGATAGGAAGTCTAATTTATCTCACTGGGACAAGACCAGACATTATGCATGCAGTTGGGATTGTTGGACGATTCCAAGCTAATCCAAAAGAGTCTCACCTTCAGGTTGTGAAAAGAATATTCAAATATCTACAAGGAACTCAAGACTTTGGACTATGGTATCCTAAGAATGTTGATCTCACTCTTCATGCATACACTGATGCAGATTGGGCTGGAAATGTTGATGATCGGAAAAGTACTAGTGGTGGTGCATTCTATATGGGGCCCCGGTTAGTATCTTGGTTCAGCAAGAAGCAAAGCTCTATTGCCTTATCTACAGCAGAAGCAGAATATGTGGCTACCACATCATGTTGCACTCAACTTCTTTGGATGATGCAAACCTTACAAGACATTCAAATCAAATGTTCACCTCCTATCTCCATTATGTGTGATAATACAAGTGCCATCAGTATCTCAAAGAATCCTGTTATGCATTCCAAGACCAAGAACATTCCCATCAAATATCACTTCTTACGTGAACAAGTGCTTGAACAAAAGGTGAAATTGGAGTATGTTCCCTCCAAAGAACAAGTTGCTGATATATTTACCAAACCTCTACCCAGGGAAGCATTCGAATATCTCAGACAGAAACTGTGAGTAGTCTCTGCCATCCAGAAGATCAGATCTACTTAAATACAGAAGATTAAATTGGTTGTGAGGTGATTTTGGGCATCTCTGATTGCATAGGCTAAGGGGGAGCATTGGTCATATGAAGAGGATGCACTGTTGGAATTTATAAGTCATTTTGTTACAATTGAAGATGCAGCATGATCTCAGGGGGAGCATGGTATTGTCGATTCAAAGTATCTTGATCAACTCTTTGCCATTGATGTCAAAGGGGGAGGAAAAGCAACAAAGGGCTTCTATAAAACAATCAGAGGAAGAGTATTGCCATCAATGCCAAAGGGGGAGATTGTTGGAAATATTGTCATTGATGGCAAAGGAAGTGACACAAGAATTGGCATCTGACACAGTAACCAGGAATAGAGAAAAGAAACATAGCAGAGGACAAAGGTCAGCAGAGAAGAACAGAGAACGAGTGCATCTACAGAGAGCAGTATCAGTCAAGGAGCAACTTAAATTTAGTAGGAAGGATATTTGTGTCCCTGTGAAACTAAATCATATGAGAAGTTTTATTCGGTGTATGTATGCATCCTGATGGAGAAAATTCTGTGTATGATTGTGTTCTGGTGATATTCTGATGGGTGGAGAATACCGAGTGTATTTGGGTATTGATTGGTTCAATTCTCGTACAGAATGCCCTGAAACTCTGTTGAATTCATTCCCCTCATAAAGGAAGCCTGCGTATAACTAACTCTATGGTATTGAAAATCCTATTGGAAGATAACTACATTTTTTCGTTGATTATTGGAAATCCTGCCGAAGATAGACCAGAGTTAACTAAGTAAGAAGGATAGCACAAACCCTTTGGAATCATGAATGGAACCTAGCAGGAAAGAGGTAGATCATAACAAAAGGAAGTGCGACGGAACCCTGCATGGAAGAGCGGAACCATGATCGAGTAAACAGTGAAGGCGGTTTATGGTTTTCATCGCACCACCTATGCGGAGTGAGCGGTATTTGAGGAGTTGGGAGTGATTCCATAAATCACTTGACACGTGGCAAGGAGGACCCACGGAAAACCGCTTGTCACTGTGTGCCATTGCGCGTTACAGTTCGACCCAGGATGCCCAGCGATATCGTTGAGCACCGTTGATCTGGGAAGGGGTCATCGGACGGTCATCATATGTTGAAGGTGCGCGAAGATTAACATAGGTACGGAGGGCCATCGCATGTTAACATTCGGCATCAGAGGTTGAGCAATATGCATATACGCCGTTGATCTAGAAGCTTGCTAATCTAACGGTGATCGGACGCTGGACTTGCGTGAAATTTACTTATGGTACCGTGCACGTATTTGATTGGCTATTGACTATATTTTTGGGCCCGGGGTCAAAGGTTTATCATATTGTTTGAAAGCGTTAAAATGCGAAAGGTTAACCTTAATCCTAAAGTTAAGTTCAAAAGTATTAAATTAATTATTTAATTACCAAGATTAATAGAACAGTGAGAGTTATGGAGACCCCGCTGGATTATCTATTTTGACCCCGTCCAGGAATACCATTAGCAAGTGAATGGTTTTGACCCAAGGTTTTAATAGAGGCGAAAACTATATAAGGTGATGAGAATCATGAAGAACGGTGTGCATGTAAAAGGGTTGATAATAAACGAATCTCTTTTAGAGATATCTTCATAAACTCTGATATATCTGAATCTATGGTGCACCTTTGAATATGATGATTGATCAAGATCTCTAGATCAGACAATGATTAATTCTTGGTTTAATCGACTGACGAAATCATGAAGAACGTATGCATGAGTAAGGGTTGTGAATGAATACTTCACTCTGAATTATATCTATATGGAATGGGTAACAGATTGCTTAGAGATCTGAATTAAGGATGCACCTCTGAAGAAAATAAATAAATCTGGTGGCCTGCAAGGTATGTTGTATGGAAGTGGATGAAACGTGGTCCGCAGTAGATCTGAGGGTCGAAGCCTTTAGTGAGGGGGTTGTAGCTCCCTTCCAGTGGTATCTGGTAAACAAGAGCAGGGGGTTGTAGCTCCCTTCTAGGAGAGGCTGGTAAACGAGAGAAGGTTGTAGCCTTATGCAGGTGGGTGCCTGCGTGCTGGTATAAGTCTGCGCCAGCATAAAAATTGTAAGAAGTTTTCTTTATAATAATATTGAAGACTAAGATAACAACAGCGGTGGTTTTCTCTCGAATTGGGTTTCAACCTTAAATCCTGGTGTTCATATGTGTTGCTTATGTTTTATGGTTTGTTCTGTTATTTCTGTTCATGCTTACTACTTATCTGATAAATAAATGACGCAATGATCTAAGTAAAGACATAATAAGATCTCTGGACATACAAGTTGTATGCAGTAATGTAACATATGGTTTTAAGAGAAAGGAAAACAAAAATTGTTAGACAGCTCTAAATACTAATTCACCCCCCCCCCCCCTCTCAGTATTTTTCCAACAAGGGTCTGCTAACTTGGATTACCATTTAAACCTGCGAAATAAACAAAATATTAATAAAATCTTGCATTTTTTTATTGGTATACTGCATCAGAGGCTCAGGGAGCTAGTTTATGGAGAAATGCAGAGGAAATGAATGCGCAAAAGTGATTTCAAAGAGAAAACCATGAAAATGGGTTTTGAAATTGACTTTGGCGTGAAAATAGGCGAAAGTGGTTTTGGAAAACCACCGGTGGTTTTCGCGTTGTAGTTGGACGGTTAGCGGTTTTTCCCCTAGGGAAAGCGATTCCATTCATCACTTGCCATGTGCCTCGAGAAAAACCACCAGTTTCATGTAGAAACGAGGTGTGGAACCTCGGTGAGTGATCTCTCGAAAAATTAACTCTGGGTCGTCGGATCTGGGGGCTCCAGATCTATGGTGGAGAATGGAGCGCGATAGGGGGGAAATGCTCGGTGGATGGGAGTGGTGGAAGAAATGTGTTGGAGGGGGATTGGGTGGATGGTGGAGTAGTGGGTTGTGGGCCAGGCAGTGATGCAGGCTATTTGTCGTGGAGTGGCAGTGTTTATGTGCGATGGGGTTAAACGAGGGTCGTTGGATCTCAAAGATCCATGGTGGAGAATGGTCCAGGAGATGAAGGGATGGGAGGAAAGGAGTCGCGGGGTTAAATGAGGACCTTCGGATCATGGGTGATTGATGGTGTAGATCTTTTCAAAGAAATGAAAAAATTGGGGGTAAGAAAGAAGGGAAGAGGGGCTTAAGAAAGGGGTTGGGGCATTGTCCCGTGAGACAGTAAGGAGAGATAAGGTGACTGGGAGCCAAAGAAAAGGGGCCAAGGGCTAGCATGGAGAGTTTAAGTGTTTGGTCAGGGGTTGAGGTTATATGAATAGAAAGTGGTGGAGGTTTTTAAGCCCAAAGGGGCTTTAAAGCCAAATTTTTTAAAAAGGGCAGAAAAGGCTAAAACAAAAGGTTTTTGGCTTTTTTGGAGTTCTGATAAGGGAAAAAAGAGTTTTTAAAACCATATAAAGGAGTTATGATGATTTGGAGGGGTTTTTTAATGTTTTCAAAAGGGTTTTTTAGGAAAAATGGAGGAGAATGAAGAGGAAAAAATGAATTTTTAAACCGAGTATAAGAGTGTTTATAATGGTTTAAGGGGGTTTTTCAGAGGAAATGAAGAGTTGATAAAGGGAAAATGGGATATTTTCATAGGGAAATGGACTAATAAAAGCAGGGATAAATAGCCTAAAATGACCCTTCTTATTTGAAACAACAGGATAAACTTTTTAGGAGACATAGATGAAGATTTTGGTGAACTAACAAACTCAGAATGATGAAGGCAGTGAGATATCTAGAACTCATAATGCTTCTTTGAAATATTATTTCTAGAAATCTAGGATTGGAAATTTATTCATCTTTGGATAAAGTCAAAATTATGGATGACTAACAGTAGCCATACTCTCTCAAGAGAAGCCACCGCAGCAATGCCTCTTACTGCCACACCACCTCATCATCATACCAAGTATGGTGGCCATACTCTCCTAATAGAAGCCAATGCAACAAGGCTTCTTGTTGCCATACCATATCATCATTACGCAAGGTATGGGAGAATTTCAATCCATATTCTACCAAGATTAACCAGCGCAACAATGACTCTAGTTGATGCACCTCATCACTAATGTGCAAGGTAGGAAATGATGATATGCCAATGGACATATAAAATTAAATGTATTGGCCATACTCTCCCAAGAGTAGCTAGCACAGCCATGACTCCTATTGCTGCATCACCTTAGTACTATGCAAGGCATGGAACATACCAATCTAAAATGTCAAGTGGTAACCATACTCACCCAAGAGCAGCCAGTGCAGCCATGCTTCCTGTTGGCCAATGTCATGGATTTGCAAGTATCTTTTAAGCCACTTTCTCATCATCTCCACTTTTCATGGTGGTGGTAGTTGCTCTTCTCCTAGAGTATCAGTGCTGGCATCTTCCTTTTGCTTCTCATATATTTCCTCATCAATGTCAGAAAATGTCTCAATGTAAAGTGCCTCTGGTTTTCTTTTATCAAACCTCTCTACCAATCTTTGAGTGAACTATGCATACGCAGTCACTCTTACATGTTTCAATCTGTCAAACCACCAATCATTTGCTTCACCCTCAAGGTGTAGTGCTGCAATATGAATAGCCTCTACTTCCGCTACTTGGTGTAGCTAGAAGAATGCATCTAACTTCTCCATCCAATATTTTGTCGTGCTTTTGGATGACCAATAAAATGTAGGAAGGAAGAATCTACCCTACATATTTCCTTTTTTTTTATTGCTGCTGCAGGGTCTCCATTTCTCTTTAATCTGGAAATTTTTTTGGAAAGTCAGATTCTCTTTGAACGCTCTAGATTGAGATCTGTACTCTGCAAGATAATCACTCATAGTTTCATGATCCAAATATCATCCATCTCCACACCATTCATTTCCTTCTACAAGGAAAGTGGGCATAGTAGGGAATTGTGTAACTTTCTGCACCACCGATTGCTTATACTACTGATAGGAAGTGCTCGTACCTTCTCCATTCTGAAACCCTCTTGAGGTTTCCTTTTTCCTTTCCCTCCTGATTTCTTTGATCTCCATGGTGAGATCCTACATAGATCTGAAGAGAAGTGTGGCAAAACTCAATCATTCAACCATTGTAGACTTATTATTTTTCTGCTTCTTCTTCTTCTTATTCCTCTAATGTCCTGAAATTCTCACAAGATGAGCCAAAGGTCATGCTATGATACCATCGTAATATCCCAAAATGGGAAAGACGAGAATATATAACATATGAAAAATTCCAGCTAAGAATAAAACATATAAAACTTGAAAAATATTTGAATACATCAAAACATCATACATACAAGAAAAAATAGTTGAACCATATCTTTAGGTATCAACAGAAAATGAATCTACATAGTGCTCCATGAAGGGATGCACTCAATCCATCCAAAGATGGTTGAAACAACTCTACTGAAAAATAGCACTGGAAAGTAAAAACGGTTGTTGCTACTGGAAACTACTACTGCTGGGAAGAAGATCTATGTGTGAGAGATTTTTTGAGTGCTTAGAAAGATCTAGGATTTTAACCATATATTCTACTTGAAAAACCCAGAAATGGTTTGACCATATTTTGAGTTTAGAATTTTTTCCCTTTTTGGGTTGCACATTGCACCCCTGTTGGCTGAGTTACACACTCCCTGGAAATAAATGGTGATCTATGGCTGAAATAATTATCTATCAGCTGCAATAGCACCCACTCATCTCAGTATCTAAAGGGTTGGTCCCTTCTCTCGATTCCCAAGCTCAAAACTTGAGATCTAGCTCCTCCACTAAATATGCAGCTGTTGCATGCACAACTAATGGGAAATACTACGTTTTCTAGGAGGGATGATGATGTATCCTACTGATATATAGTACAATGTTGATCCAAGGATGTTGAAGTGATCCCTAGAGTGAAGGATTAATCCCTCACAATATTGCAAGTTGAGTTACTTGGAACTTCCTCTTCTCCTCAAACCCTCACTACAAAATTACGCAATTCCTATAGGAAATGTTGCTGCATAGGAGAATATATGGATGGCCTAATGCCAGATATGCCAATTAAACTCCCATAACACTAAAATGGATCCACAGTGTGAAGGGTTGATCCCTCCATAGGTTTCTCAACTGAAGCACTGAGAACAAACTTCCAACTCTCAAACCCAAGTTTATGAATGTGTAATTCCTGTAACTAGGAGTGAAGATGAGAGTGGCTGAAAGTGGCATTGATTTTCGGATGATGAATGCTGCCCAAGAAAAACTTCCCAAAGTAGGTACTCGAAGTCCCCCATGGGTAAGGGTGGGATTCCTGCTCGGGAAAACCCGGTGCTAAACATCACAACAGACTTAACTAAATATCTGAAGCATGCAAAGAAATGTCTTACGACACTCAATAATAAAAATTCATACTCCCCTCCTTTTCTACTATCATCTTCCTTTTATGGTTGTGAGCCTTCCCTAGCCTTGGCCCACCTCATAACTATGATGCAAATGTGGCCACTAGCATCCATAAAGACTGCGATGTCCTCCATGATCTCCATCACCGCTGCAAATACTCTCCACTTCCTCCATAATGTGTGCATTTATTCCTCCACTATCTCCATCATCTCTGCAGTCACTCCTCCACTATCTCCATCATCTTGTATTTATTCCTTCACTATCTCCATCATATTCCTCATTATTTCTCCATGACCTCCACTCTTTCTTCATTATTATGCTTCTCCACTAATCCATAATGCTACTCCACTCTCAACTAACCCACATTCACACTATAGAAGTGGATTTTATTCATCTACTGGGTTTATGGATCCCTCCACCCTTTTATTTACTTAACTAAATAAGAAAAGTAAGAATTCTAATATTTCAATTAGATGATGGAAAATTTGGAATATTACAATTCTTGTCATTGTGGATTACAATATAGTTGAGGACATGAAGAAGGTTCATGCGAATATTTCAATGTTTGAGTTAAAAAATATCATGAGCCAATGGGACATTATCTTATAAGCACTTGGCCAGAACTTTGCAACTAGCAATGCCCCTTGATACAGGGGATCAGGTACATCTTCTGGTTCCTTTGATTCAGTACTTAACACTTTAACATTTGAAGAAAATACACTCTGCCCTCCGTTTTTGTTAATGTTCAAAATTTTCAATTTAAATTTACACAATTGCTTAGTTGATTCTGGTGCATCAGTAAATATAATTCCATTATCTATTGTGAATAAAATCAATGCAATGCAATTTTGCCAGTGAATAAGAATGCATCGTAATTTTTCTTAGGAGATCGAGCCCGTGCATGCCATGCTCTGCTCGTGACTGCGCTGTTGGCCTGCGCAGGCCTGCTAGGGTGCTGCCCTCTCGACCCCTTTGCTGCAGATTCGGCCCTCTCGGCCTCTGGGGTCCCCGGACCTGGTAGGATCTGATCTGGTTTCTGCCTCTCCAAATCTGCCTGCACTGATCTGCTGCCGAGATCCTGTGCTGCCTCTCAGATCTGTTTTACTCCTCGATATTGGCGATGTCAGGAGCAGGCCGGTGGTGCTGCTGACCCTTTCTGCTGGCCATGGAGACTCAAGGATCGCCTCTAGGGCCCTCTCAGTCTCCTCCTCCGGATGCCTCTGCCGTCTTCTCAAGCCTGATCGCCTCGCTTCCCAAGAAGAAAAAATCAGATGCCTCTAAGTTCGTGAAGAAGATCGATGATGTTCCGGAGGTAACCCTACCTCCTGAGGGACCGATTCAGGTTGCCTTGTCTCTAACAGATCGCGCCCTGGTGGGTCAATTCACGGGTCTCTGGCCCTCACCCAAATCAACGGAAAACTGGGTTATTAAGAATTGGATCCCGCTGATCAAGAACAAAGTTACCTCGTATTTTCTTGGAAGAGGCTACTTCCTGTTTGAATTCAACACTAAGGAGGATAAAGACCTGATCTTCAGGAATGGGCCCTATTTCATGGGACCACAAGGCCTCTACCTCAATAAATGGACTCTCGACTTTGATCCGGCTGTGGATGTGCCATCGGCTGTCCCTGTTTGGGTTCGGCTGCCTAATCTACCAGTTCACTGTTGGAACTGGGATTCCCTTAAACACATTGGAAACACTCTGGGCAAGTTCATAGACAGAGCCAATAACAACGACCAATATGATTGTGCCCGGATCTGTGTCGAAGTAGATTTAGAGGTTGGTCTTCCCGAGGCCATCAAACTAAAGGTCGGCAGCTGGACGCATGTTCAAGTACTGGATTACGAGCAGCTCCCTTTCAAATGTCGCAAATGCCACATCTACGACCATTTTGCTAGAGGATGCCCGAGCAAAAGTGAAACAGAAAAAGGGAAGGATGAAGGATGGAACCAAGTTAAGAGATCAAAGATAAATCATAAGAAAACCGGGGCACAAGGAGCTCAACCTGCCACTGCCCAAAATGTATCCTCGTCAAGAAGCCAAGGAAATAGGTTCGAAACCCTAAGCTCAGCGGAAGAAACTCCCAGGGAAGAGGAGAGGACTGTCAATCCATTGGAAAAATCGAACTCAGCAGGAATAAGACCTGAAGAGAGTAACATGGCAAGGGACAAGGAAAAGCAAACAGAAGCCTCCGAGGAGGAACAGGACTCAGAGGAGTCTGTGGAAGATGGAGAAATCGGAGAAACGCAGACGTCGGTCAGAAGATCTGCAAGGGGCCGAAAATCTGCAAGAGAAAAGAGAGATCAGGAAACCTACAAAGACAAGCTTCAGGGTAGTCAGCCCACGCTGGAAAAACTCCTTGGTAAGAATCCGAAGGCAGCTAAAAATCAAGCTCATGGCTCCAGGGGAGCCCCACATCAAAGAAATAAATGATGAAGACCATCTCCTGGAACTGCAGAGGAATGGGGAGTACAGTAAAAGAAGAAGCAGTAAGAATTCTTGTTAGAAGAGAAACCCCGGACATTCTTCTGATCCAGGAGACCAAAATGGAGGAAAATGAATTTCTCCAAATCAGCAAAAAGCTCTGGAAGGGAAGTAGCGGACTAGCAGTGTCATCAAGGGGAGCCTCTGGGGGACTGGGCTCTCTCTGGAACCCTCTCAAGTACAGACTGGTCATGGAGGCACTCAATAGCCATTGGCTGTTCTTGAAATTACATTCAGTAGAAACAAGGGAGACTATTTTCCTGTTCAATGTTTATGTTCCTAATAACATAGGGGAGAAAAGGGAGTGCTGGGACTCCATAAGACAGCTGGCAGAGATCGAGAATCTGGAAAACATTATTATTGCAGGGGACCTAAATCTCACCCTAAGCTCGGATGAAAAGCGAGGAGGCACCATCGTAAGGGACCCAGCAAGGGAGTGGGTGGAATACCTAATGCAGGACTGGGACCTGCTGGATACCCCTCCAGATAACGGTAAGTACACCTGGACCAATAAAAGAATAGGCCCTGGTCATATTGCTGCTAGACTAGATAGATGTTTAGTGCAGAGTTCCTTTCTTTTGCTAGGTTTAGAATCCAGATTGCACATCCTCCCATGCAGTGTCTCAGATCATAAGCCCATATTGTTAGAGATGTCAGGCCACAAGGACCTCGGGCCCATCCCATTCAGGTTCAATGCTCTTTGGGTTAAGGAGCCTGAGTTCTTGAAGGTGGTCCAGGACAGCTGGAAATTGCCAGTGAAGGGCTCCCCCTTCTTCATATGGGAAGAAAAACTAAGAAGATTGAAGGCTGCCCTCAAAACATGGGCCAAAAGACTTCCCACCCCTGAAAAAGAAAGAAAGCAGGCCCAAGATAACCTTACACAGCATCAAGTCCATAGTGAAGAGGCAGAAATCACTACAGAAGTTTTAAACAAGGAGGTGGAGCTTCAACAAATCTTCCACAAAGCCTGCCTTACAGAGGAAGAGCATTGGAGGCAAAAATCTAGGAGCCTATGGCTTAAAGCGGGAGATAGAAATTCTGCCTTCTTTCATAAACAAGCTCAAGCAAGAAAAAGCTTTAATTCCATAGCAGAAATCAGAGATGGCAATTTGATCCACAAAGACTTTGAGAGTATAAAGAAATCAGCCTTCAATCACTTCAAAAACTTGTATAAAGAAGAGGGTGAGACTGATCCAAATTCAAAATTCCTGGAAGTCATACCTACAAGGATCTCCCCTCATACTAACAAGCAGCTCGAAGAGAAGATTTCCACCCAAGAAACAAAAGATGCTCTGGACAGTATGGAGCCTGACAAAGCCCCAGGCCCGGATGGCTACACAGCCAGATTCATTCAAACATGCTGGCAGATCGTGGAGAAAGATCTCTGCAAGATGATCCTGAAATCACAAAACTGCCAAAAAATTGGGGGCAGCACCAACTCTGCCTTTCTCGCCCTTATCCCCAAGGAAAAGGGTGCAAAAGATTTCAACCGGTTCCGCCCAATCTCTCTTTGCAACATTGGATACAAATTAATCACAAAGGTAATAGCAAATAGGCTAAAAGGCATCCTCCTAGTGATCATACCTGAGAACCAAGGTGGATTTGTTCAGGGGAGACAGATTGTTGACAATTACATCCTGGTACAAGAGGCGATCCATTCGAGTCAACTTCGCAAAGAGAAGGGTATGGTGATTAAACTAGACCTGGCAAATGCCTTTGATCGTGTCAGGCAAAGTTTCCTTTGGGAAGTTCTGAAAAAGTTTGGCTTCGGGTTGGGGTTTGTAAATTGGATCCGAGCAAGTATTGCTGACCCATGGATAGCCCCCTTGGTGAATGGAAGAGCAGCTGGCTTCTTCAAAGCCTCAAGAGGGCTCAGGCAAGGCTGCCCCCTCTCTTCGCTCCTCTTCGTTCTTCAAGTCTCCGCCTTAAGTTTCTTCCTTGATCAAAAATTGGCAGAACAGGAGATCATGGGGCTTAATATAGCCAGAGGGGTGAAAAATGTAAATCACACTCTCTTTGCAGACGACACTCTTCTGTTGGGAGCTGCCTCAGCTAGATCTGCCTTAAGGTTTAAGGAAGTCTTAGATGATTTCAGTGAAGCATCAGGAAGCAGTTTAAACAAAGGGAAATGTAAAGCCTACTGCTGGAATATTTCTGCTCTTACACTTTCTGCCATCTCCAGAACTTTGGGATTCACTGCTACCATAAGCTGGTCCTCCTTCATTTACCTAGGTCTTCCCATATTTCGTAATCTGGCTTATAGCAGAGATTGGGCCCCTCTTTTGGATAAATTCAAGGCAAAATTCCAGGCCTGGGGCTTCTCTTGGTTGAACCTCGCAGGCAAGCTCGTTTTAATCAACTCAGTTCTTAATAGCCTTCCCATATTCCAATTTTCTGTGCTTTTAGCACCTGCTGGCATTCTTAAAAAAATGGAAGGCTTCATTCGAAAGTTTTTTTGGAAGGGAGGCAGCCTCAATGACAGAAAAATTCCTTTGGTCAGTTGGGAGAAACTGTGTAAGCCTCTGATGGAAGGAGGTCTTAATTTTAAAGATTTTGGCTATCAAAATATTGCAATGCTGGCCAAACTATTCTGGAGAGTCATAGCTCCTCATCCAGGCTGGGCGCAACGAGCTATATGGAGGAAATACCTCACAGGTAGCAGGAAAAGAGCCCTGGACAATTATCAACCCACGACAGGCTCACACTTGGTCAAGCGCTGCCACAGAGCAATTTATCTCATCAGGGACAGGGCGTTTTGGATTCCGGGCAATGGAAAATGTATTAAGATATGGGAAGACAGCATTATGCTGCAGCCTCCACTAGCGACGAACAGATATCTGCTTGAGCTGAAACAATGGTTGGACAGCGCAGGGTTGGTCACGCTATGGGATATATCACAGTGGGCCGATAATGTTTGGAAACAATGGAGCCTTCCACCAATGCCTCCAGATCTTGCGCACGCCAAGCATATGTTGATCGAACTTTTAAATGGGAAAGCGCCTATACGCTCAGGTAAGCGAGATGTTAGGGGTTGGGGATCATCTACAGGTAAATTCACAGTCGCGCAGGGGTACCACTGTCTTCAAGAACGCCCATATGCAGCCCCCGACCCTGCAGTATGGAAGACTCTGTGGAAATATAAATCAATGCCAAAGGTTGACATTTTCTGTTGGCTGCTCTGCCACAGAGGAATACTGACAGATGACAAGCTGAAAAAAAAGGTTTTCACGGACCATCAAGATGCCACCTTTGCTGCGAAAACGAAGAGACTGCCCACCACATAATGATGGAATGCAATTTCTCAAGAAGAATCTGGCAGACCCTTATGAATTACTGGAAGACAGAGTTTACCCTCCCTGTGTATATTGCTGACTTATTTGCTCATTGGCATACTTGTTATCCAGGAACTCTACCAAAAAATGAAAGATTTAAAACAGCATGGTTCTCCTTACCAAAATTCATATGCTGGCAAATCTGGCTCGAGCGTAACAGAAGAGTCTTTAGAGATGAAAAATTAAATCCACAGCTCATCACCAACAAAGTCAAAAGCCTCTGGAAAGAAACTTTGGGTGAACAGCTCTCGGAAGTCAACTTAAATCCAAATGATCTAGGTTGGGGAGCCTCGTTGGGCCTTCAGTTCACTGGCGAAACAAGGCAGCCCAAGAACATGAAAGAGTGGCAATTCAGAGGAAATGAGCAAGAGCTGTCAGACTTGCTCAGTAGAGAAGCCAGATCCTGTTTATTCTTTGATGGGGCTGCGAAAGGCAACCCAGGTAGGGCGGGGGCAGGAGGAATTATAAAGAATAAGGAGGGCATAACAGTGACCAAATATGCTTGGGGTCTTGGGCATTCCACCAGCATCCAAGATGAAGCCTTGACACTTCTGCAGGGGCTTAAGCAAGCAAAGGCAATCGGTGCTTCAGATATAAGGGTAATAGGAGATTCTCAGTCCATCATTAAAGTTTTAATGGAGGACTCCAATCCGGTAGATCTTAGATTGGCTAGAGTGATCCTAAGAATAAGAAACATGCTGAAATCTTTCCGAATTGCAAGCTTCCTCCATGTATTAAGATTAAACAACAAAGATGCAGATTTGGAAGCCAACAGGGCGGTGTCCCTTTCAGAAGGTTCCCTCCTGGTAGACGAAACTGAGGAGTGGGACTCTATCCCATAACGCTGCAATGTTTTTCCGCATCATTTTACATCAGTTTGTGTGCCTTTATAAGCTAGGAAAAATAACAAAGATAGAATTTCTAGCCTCATGGAAAAATTGCGGATTTCCAAACTTTGAGGCCTACGACCAGATCGAAGATGAAAGACTAAGGGCTAGTCCCGACAATTGTAATCGATGAAGGCTTTAGCCACTAACTAATATAAAATCATACCCGTTCTTGTAAAAAAAAAAATCAATGCAAAATGGAGTAAAACATATGCACGAATTATTCAGCTTGACAATACTATTGTCCACCTAGTTGGTTAACTGAAATACATGATTATTATCATTCAATGATCGATTTCACCAATGTATAAACATAGTGATTGTGGACATACCAGAGCCATAAAGAGTATTGGTGAGTACATACTGGTCAAGAAAGTTACAAGGAAACTTTTCTACAGACTGGTCAGACATATAGCTTCTGTATAACGGAAGGAACAACCAGATTCGAGTGAACTCAGAGAGATACATGAAGCATAATTTCAGTCCCTTGAACAAACATAATGAACCAGTGGCTTTCATAGAAATTATTTTTGGCAATTTTTTCCTGGAAACTCAACTAGGGTATTATATTTCACAAGCATCCCCAGTCCCACCAGAAACATAGTTGGAGCTCCTTCTTAGTCCAACTGGTTGAAATGTGTAATGAATAAAATAGTTAATTAGTGATTAAATTAGTTAATTAGTAATTAGTTTGAAAGGCCATGTCTGATAAGACATGACCTTTCGTGAAGAGGCACCTCCGTAGGTATATAAGTGGGCCTAATTTGTAACATTCAATCATCTATCTCATATCTTTTATAATATAATATTTGTATCCTCATGGATATCTTTGTATTCCAAGTGTTCTAGAGTATTTAACTTGAGAAGGAACTTTGTTCGCTTTGCAGAAGAAACAATTTTAGATGCCAGACGAACGAGGAACATTCTAAGTGAAGGTTCTATAACCTACTCAATAACATCCTCACCAAAAGAAAATCAAAGTCACACCAAAAAAGTTCCCTGTCGAAATCCAAATCATGGGAGTAGACAACTCACCCAAGCTATGTATTCAAAATAGAAACAAGTTGATATTTTGAATAATACTAACGAATCATCACAAGTTTCCAATCATCGTAAGATTCCACAAAAGATTGATTTAGGTTGGTCTGATCCGTTCTCAATGCGACAATTGTGTTTGTCACTTAGAGGATCATATCAACTTGTATCAACAAGGATGATTGCCCCGAGATGAGAATACGTTCGTAGTAGGAAAAGAAATCGAGGCCCTTCATCAACAAGCTTTGAGGACAAAGCTTTTTTAGGGGAAGGCAGTGTAATGAATAAAATAGTTAATTAGTGATTAAATTAGTTAATTAGTAATTAGGTTGAAAGGCCATGTCTGATAAGATATGACCTTTCATGAAGAGGCACCTGCATAGGTATATAAGCGAGCCTCATTTGTAAAATTCAATCATCTATCTCATATATTTTATAATAAAATATTTGTATCCTCATGGATATCTTTGTATTCCAAGTGTTCTGGATTATTTAACTTGAGAAGGAACTTTGTTCGCTTCAAAATGACCTTTGTATAGTTAGTAGTAGTAGTAGTAGTAGCGATACTACTAGTGTAGATCATATCCCTTGTACATATGATATGTAGAATTTTTACTTTTATGGTTCCAAAATGCAAGAGGTCTCTAAATCTAGTTGCATTTTAATAAACCTGCTGCAGAGAAAACAATTTATCTCTAGTCACTTGTAATTTGAGTGCACAAACAACAATATTGAATATGAGGCACTCATTTTAGGCTTACAAAGAGGCATTGCCATCAAAGTTGCATTCCTGAAAGTAGTAGGTGACTCAGAAATTATGGTATGACAGGTATGTGATACCATACATTGTGTGTCACCTCATCTTAAGAGTTATCAACAAGAGGTATGGCATTTGATTTTACATTGCCAAGATTTCAATATTATTTGTGTTCCAGGAATGTGTAATGCAGTTGCAGATGCATTAGAAAATGTTGCTTCTAGGTTATCACCACTGAGGGATGGTTTTCCAGTTAGAAATTAGTTATAAAAAACATGTCCCCAATAATATTACTAATTTATGAATTTTTAATGATGACCAGAGGATATTGTGCTTCATTTCCAACGATTATTTGTCCAAATATGCATGGACTGAGGAAGAAAATCATGACAAGGAATTTTATGATGAAGTTTGTGCAAGTAAAGGAAATCTCATGTAAAAGGGCGTGGTATATTTGGAAAAGTTGTATGACTTGTACAATCATTTCTAGGGACCTGTCAATGCTAAAACCCATAGTTCCATGCTATCACATGAGCAGATTAATTTGGTAACACAAAAGGATTTGAAGTATGCCAATCTTGGTACTTTTTGTACACCACAGGAGAGGCAAGGATTTATCTTCCTATTCAAGAATTACATATATGTATTCACGTGGACATATGATGAGCTTAAGACTTATTACATGTGAATCATCTAGCATGTGATGCCAATAAAAAAATGGTCCAAGAAATTTTAACAAAAATTGAGGAAAGTATATTTGACACTTGAGCCCCTTATTCAGAAGTAATTAAGAAATTTGTTGGATGCTTGGATCATATATAGAGCACGACATTAAAATTGGGTATCAAATCTAGTCCCAGTAAGAAATAATTCTGGGGAAATACGTTTATGTGTTTATTTTCAAAATATGAATCGTGCCTCGGACAAAGACAAATACTGTGTGTTGTCTATGGAATAGATACTACAAAAAATATTGGGGTTATAAATGTTTTCTTTGTTAGACAAATACTCAAGATATAACCAGGTTATACTTCCAAATCCTCACACGCTTAGAAAAACTTTCTGCATGAAGTGGGGTATGTTCATGTTCAGGCGAATGCTATTTGGGTTTATCAATGCTTATGCAATACTCCAGAACGCTATGGAAATCACATTTCATGGGTTGTTTGTACAGAGTGTAGTGGTCTCTCTTGATGACGTAACAAAGGTCAAATCACATATTTCAGTTAAAGAAATTTTTCGAATGATGTCGCAAGTATGGGATATCCCGCAATCCCAAAAAAAGTATAATTTTAGTGTTTGAGGGTAATCTCTGTGGCCTCATAATTTTAAAAAGTTGGATTAAGGTAGACCCAGAGAGGGTCAGAGCAATCACACGGAATCCCTTCCTAGTAAACAGGAAGGCTATGCAGTCCTTCCTAGGGAAAAAAAAATTCCTCCGCAAGTTCATCTCCGACTACACTCAGACTTTCAAACCAATACATGAGATGTTAAATAAAGATGCTATCTAGAAAAGGGATAAAAGGGGAAAAGGTGTGTTCTCCCATATTAAATAATCTATCGTAGAAGCACCCTCATTATACAACCCATATTTCAATAAAAAAAAATTACTCTACACCTTTGCTTCTAAAACTTCTCTTGTTTTCCTATTCACACAAAAGGATAAATTGAACAAGTGTGACCTATCTCTTTCATGAGCACAATTATGCAAGGACAAAAACTCAAATACCCCTCCATGGGAGAAAAATCTTATGTGATATAAAAGGCGGTGAAGCACTTTCGACCCTATTTATTTAAAAAATCACTACATTATTTTTGTCCCACACCCAACACTCAGATCACTGCTTTTTCATCAAGAGTTGGGTGAAAGAAGAGAGAAAAGTATGACTGGTTTTCAAGAATACAATCTAGAGATCAAGATATTTCACACAATCAAGGGCCATCATCTTTTTCGATTAACAACAGTGGCAGTGGACGCAAAGGAAGAAAAAGATATTTAATGATGGGAGCAAGAAATTGAAATGCACAACACCTAGCAAGAATTCCCCACTACTAGCACAAACTCTTGGTACACATATGAGTGTCAATACCTTGAGCACAACATCATGCCCTCCCATTTTTCTGCACGACAGAATGGGGCACTCATAATTATAAAATTATCCTACCATTTGGTGCATGGAGTGCTTTTCATAAAGCACCGTAACAAAGTACTGCTCAGGTGTTTGGAAGCACATGATGCAAAGATAGTAGTGTGTGTTCTACATGACAGACCAGTCATTGGACACCTTTTGGGAAACAAAAATACACACAAAATCATGCACACCAGTTTTTATTGGCCTCCAGTATTCAAATATGCTCATTCTTATGCCTGCAAATGTTCGATCTGTCAAAGGTGTGCCAGAAGAAATAAGAAGTCAGTGGGTCTTAGACATTATTGGAGAAATATTTCCACATTCATAAAAGAAGCACCACTACATTCTAACTGCCACAAATTACTTCACACAGTGGATAGAAGTAGTTCCAATAAAATAGGTGAATTATATGGAATTCATTAACTTTCTACATAAGAACATCATCTCCAAGTTTCAGATCCTTAATTCACTTGTTTGTGATAATGCAACATACTTTTCATCGATAAAAATCTATGACTTCACATTGGAAAATGGAATTATATTGAAGCATTATGAAAATTACTACCCTCAAGGGAATGGTCTTGTTGAATCGAAGAATAAGAACCTGATCTGTATCATCAAGAAGATCATATTATCTGAATAGAAGAACTAGAATTATGCTTTTTTAAATGCCTTATAGGCTGACTGAGTCATGCATAAGTGATCTCTGAACACCTCCCTTTACTTCCCGATATAAGGAAAATAAGCCATCCTCCCGCACAACATCTACTTACCTTCTCTACAACTCTCACGAGAACCCCAAGGCAAACCATGTCTATTAGTGAAGCATAGGATGGACACCCTTCGCAAGCTATAGGAAGAAATGTTGAAAGCCAAAGAAAAATTTTCACTCCATCAAATTTGTATCAAGAGGTGGTTCGAAAATAAGTTTGTAGGGAAGAAAAAATTTACTGTGGGTGACTTAGTTCTTAAGTGCGACAAAGCCCACGAAGAGAAATGAAAACCCACTAATTTTCAATCATTGTGGGTTGGGACATTCACAGTGCATGAAAATATTGGCCAACAAACTTATCATCTTCAATCAATTGACGGTAAGATTTCCTCTTTCCCTGCCAAATGGGAAATATTTGAAAAAAAATTCAATGATCATCAAGTGTTTTGCCCTACACTATGTACATAGTATTTTTTTGCATGTTGTTGTTCTTGTTGTTTTATTTTTTTCTTGATTGGTTTTCATTATGTAAATAAGTTTTGTTCTTGTCCATGTGTTAGTTTCTAAGAATGTATGTGGCTGAATTCTAAAGGAGTATTATGACACTTCAACATTTGGTTATCCTTTGGTCTGTCTTCCTTGTGTCGGTTATGTTTTTTGTTTGATGAAATTCCGGTAGAAAATACGATCCTATAAGGAGAGTTTTGGTCAAACCATGAATTCATGTCTACTTAGGAAACCTTGTGCCTGTATTCAGTCCTTTATGTTTTGGTGTTTTTAGCGCCCCGTAATTCTGAAGGCTGAAGAAAAAATCCCAGAGGGCCAACATCAAAACCACATTGAGCCTAGGATCTATCCCTTTTAGATCCAGAGAGGGATCTCTATGTTTGATACAACTTTTTTGAATGAGAATTTTAGGCTAGCTATTAGTGCATAGGGGCTTTTTTGAAGATTTGTGGTTGAGACAGCAGAAGAGGGCCATTAGGCTATGGAGTCAAACAGGTGTAAACATGTTTAAATGGATGAATAACTAAGATCATGTGTGACCAGGCAAGCTATTCATGGCAATGGATCTTTACAGCTAGTGAAATGGAAAAGGAGAAGAGATTAAGCTTCAATGTGCATGCAGAGCAGACCCTATCTGAATTATGCATTCAAATATTAGAGGAAAGCATAGATACTGTTTGAAGGCTATGCAGGGTGTCTAGTGACAAATCCTTAACAAAATTTTCTTATCCATAGTAAAGAAATAAAGCAATGGAAAAATAAAGGAAAGAAAACAACATGAAGAAGTGCATCACCATTAAAACATAACACAAGATATGGAAACATCAATGTACTTTCATTCATCCAAAAAAGAGTGTTTAAAACCAGATGAAACTCTTACAGTGGTCTTTCCATTCAGGTGTCTCCTTGGTCTCCCTTGATACTTCTAATGCATGCAATATTTAAATAAAACTTAAGACAATTAATCTATCTACTTCAATGATTTTCATTAATTACATTCAAGCCAAAATTGGACAAGTGGAACCGTGCAGTGACGATGATAAGATAATTCTAGCCAATATGGTGGTTTTATTTACTTCAGAAGTTCATTATTAATTGCAGAGTGAATAGAATCTGACTAGAGTGATGCCGAAGAAGCAGAAAATAAAATAATACTGACATCCGGCTCTGTTTTGGTAGAAAGGGTTGCTAGATGATTTGATCTGATGGATGTGATGGATGTCATAATGGCCATTCTGTTTCTAACTGCCTATGTCTCTTCTACGTCTGTTACTGTTGCAATGGAGCTTGAAACGGAAAACCCACTCATTCCATTTATAAATGACGCAAAATCCTATTTGAATTACCAGTCATCAAAATGCAATGTCGTCGCAGAATATGGTTGGCCAGTTAGGTCGAAGTGGAGTAGTGGTGACATGGTATGTAGGTTGACGTGGAGCAGTGGTGGTGGGAGTCTGTAAGTGGACGCGGAGCAGTGGTGGTGGCAGTGGATTTATTGCGGCAGGAAACACTTTTCAGAGGGTGGTGATGGCGGTGGGTGGTTTCGGCAAAGGGGGGTATGAAATGCCCTGGTGCTGCCATGTAAGGGTAAGGCCCGAATGGTCAAACTGCCCATTTCGAACCCCTCCCCCCCAGCAGTAAAGCTCGGATGGAGAGGGGGGGCGAAACATTATTTTGACCGTCGGATAAATGTGAGGTAAGGTGGATGAGCGGAGAGGTGAGTGAAGTTTAATGAGGGGGGAGTTGACAGGTTTTTCTGGTAGTGAAGGATAATGTGATGGGATGGCGGGGTAGGGGCGGATTTTCATTAAAATAAAAGTTAGGTAAAGGGGCATATGGTAAATAAAATCATATTTAAATTCCTGAAATTCATAGCATAAGTTTATAATGATGATGGCATTAATCATATGATACGATGGAGTTGGTGATATAAAGTCTAAAAACCTCTTTTTTGGTGATGTTTTAGAACTTAGGATAAGTTCTAAATATTTTTAACAAACAATTCTTTATGCACCTTTAAATTGTACTAGGATTTCCAAAACCTTGGAATAAGCATCCTTTGCCATTTTTTTACAGAGTTGGAACCTGTAGTACCTTCTTGGAAATAAATGACAACCATGGAATTTTATTTTAAATATAAATGTACTGAATAGAAATAATTAATCACCATGACATTCTGTAAATTACAGGACCCTAAAAGTGGCTCCAGCTGGGGATGCCAAAAATCCTTTAGGAGGTGTCAAGAACACTGTATACTAGTGGCCTGATCCATTGGGCTGATCCCAAATCACCAACTTGATCTGCTACAAAACCTCTGTGGCTAAAAATCTTCAAGATGAAATCAACACTCTCTGTAACCTATAGTCTGGAACACACTTGAACTGAAAAATAGAAAGAAATCTGAAACTAAAACTGGAAAAATGCTCAAAGTACTTTTCTTATTTGCAAACCTACCTACCCTAATATAACTTAGAGATAATATATACACTAAGTCAACTCTTCTTTCCAATATAACCAATCCAGTAAATGACTGCATGACTGATTCTATTTCACTTTTTTGAGCAGGCTGAAAAAACAAAATGACCACTCCCATCTTAATTGCCATTGAACATAAGTGTTCAAAATTTTCCTTAAATATTGCAACAAGACATTCATGGCATAGCATACTCCTTATTTATATGATTTTAAGAGGCCAAAAAAAGGATCTTGGAAAGATACTTGGTCCTGAGGATTCAAATAACAAAATTTATCTATGACTACTCTTTGTTCCAATTTATTATGCTTAGGATCACTCTCAAAGAGAATATCTAAATGTTCTTCATGTTTATCTTATATGGCCTCTTCATTATATACCAATATGTTGTCCTCAAGCAAATATGATATATCTTGACTGAAATTTCTAGATTTTGTTTGAAGACCATAATTTTAATGAGCGAACGTAATTTCTATCAATAAGCCTTCTTGAGGATTTAATACAACATAAACATCAATTTGTTCTACATTTTTTCTTCATGAGGAATGACTTCAATACATAAATCAATTGTAAAACAAATAGAATTAATCTCCTGATCACACAAATATTGAGAGGTTGGATTCATACTTAGAATCTGATTAATTTATTGTTCAGTTAAATGAAGAGGTAGTCTTTTTTTCGTTGGATTAAACAACAATCGTTTTCTTTCTCTCGCGAAGATTTATCATGATACTGAATGTCATCTTTAGTTTTATACAAAGGAGTAGAAACATTATCATTTGTCTCCAAAGGCAGGTCATGTGAATCTACTTTCATTTCTTGATTTATCTCATCTTCACCTAACTTCCCTTCATTATCATGATAGTTAACTTAAGAATGAAATCCATAAATTTCTTCTGAGAAATCCTCATCATTCATATCTCCTAGATGTTGACCAATACTTTCAAGGTATTGTATTTGGTCACAACAATTTTCCAGTAATGACAAAGATGGGGAATATTATTTATAATGCTCATAAAACACTTTGTGTAAATCCTTTAAAGAAAGCAAGCTACCAAGGTTTAAACCTTCATACCAGATCCTCGCTTTTCATTCTAATCTTGCCATAAACATCTTCATGATACAGTCCTCATGCCATTCAACTTTCAACTTCCATGAATGTATGTGAAAGTTAATGAGATGTAACAAAGCATCATCAACATTCTCATCTTGAAAAATAGGAAGATTTCTTTGCCAATTTACTTGAGGAATTTCATTTGGGATGCCTAGAATGTAATCTTCGTTCATTAGAGAATATATTATTGCAATTGATCCAATTTTGAGCTTGTGGAGTCATCAGTGAATCTCTATTTCTAGATTTTTCTGCCAATGGAGTCGCCAGGTGAATGAAACAACCTTCTAGTGTTTGACTTCTATTCACCATCAAGGTCAAAACTGAAACTTGAAGTCCATTACCGGAGATAGTTCCCCCCAGTATGGTCGTTGTTATTCATCAGTAATTTTCACATGTTTAGATGACTAAATGCTTTGTCCAAGATTTCTATAAATAGAATTCAAGAATCACGTGAGTTCTAGAAATCCCCTCAAAGAGAAATTTTTTCACTATCCCACCTCCTTGTCAAAGCATAGACAATCTATTGCCCAGACAAGACCAATGTCCCTCACTCTCACTATGTTTTCCATCTCTAACTATAACACTCTGTCTCTGTTTTCCTAAGCCCTCTACTTTCACACCTTGTTTCTCCAAGTAAACCAAACTTTTCTCCTACTCACTAAGTGCCTCAAGAAATGGTGTTTTCAAAACTCCCTGTCTAAAAACTCTTTGAAGTAAAACAAGTTTTTCTAGTTGTCTAGGATGGTAGTGCATAATAGAGTGTCAAAAACCTTTCCTCCTCATCCAAACCCTGTTTGAATTTTTCTGTCAAAAAACCTATTCCAAGAGCATTACCATAAGTCAAATAGGGTCACCTAGGTTATGCACTATCATGGTTCTAAATGCACTATTTCCACAAGTATTCAAAAGTGAAGTCAAGAGAACACAAGGATGAGGCTTGTCATTATCCAAAGAACATCAAAATACCTCCAAAGGTATCCTCTTGATCAAAGCAGTAAGCCTGCAAAGGATCAATTTACCATGTCAAAGCATTTATACAGGAATGTTTTTATAAAGGGTCAACAATAGAAACAGAGTCAAATAAGGAGACCTAAAAAATCTCATAAAGGCATCCGCAGCTGGTAGTAAGATGCAAACAGGCTTAAAAAAGTTTACAAGGAAGAACCTGATCTCATCAGAGAGTGTTATGGAGTGATGCCCATCAAAAGGTCCATACAGGTCATGAAAGATAGTGGCACATAAGAAACTGTACCTCAAATCAAAAGGATCATTTAAAATTTGTTTGGCTTCAAGCATGAAACTTGTAGAGGGACATCTACCCTTTACTTATATTCATGCAAAAATACCAAAAGACATTAGATTAGCCATGAGGTAAGGTAAAGTAAGGAAGGTCATCATATGAGAAGACCATTCACAACCTAGAAGAAAGGAGCAAGGTATTTGTTTGTTGGGAATCAAGATTCATTGACTGTTTTGACCAAGCAATAGAGAAATGATGAACTTAGAAGCATGGGAAGATAGACAAAGAGGGTCAAAATAGTGACCAAGAAACCTCCTTCATCACAACAAATGGTTTCAAGGGTTTTTCAGTTACCCTATGGTTTGGCAGACAAGCACTAACTCCCAGTTCAAAGGTCTTTTTCTCTAAAAACAGTTAAAGACATCTTCAAATTCCCAAAGGGGACAAACATGGGTGGAAATTTCCAAAGATAGTAACTATGATAAGCAGGGGCCATTATGTGATAAAGCAAGCTATCCAAGTTCAAAAGAGATAGTGATCAAAGTGACCTAAAAACAAATAGATATACCCTCGGTTTATAGCAGAAAAATGAAACTTGAAATAGGGACCTCTTTGTCAAAACACTATTCTGGAAAAATGTGACTAAGATATAAACAACACTTCACAAAGCTGGCAAAGGTTTTTTTCCACAGAAAGAATGGCAAGGTCAAAGGAAAGAATGTTTCAAACACAGAATATCAGTCAAAGGAGAAATGGAGAAAAGGGATTACTTTGTTGTGTGTAGGTGTTAAAAGTTCAAAAAAGTTCTTTTTCCAAAGTATAAGCTGAGAGGCATGGGCTTAGTGTCTTAAGGAAGATTGTCAAAATAAGGAGAACCTTAAGAAGCCTCCAACAGTGAAAAAAGAACCATGTTCTCATCAAATTGTCCACCTACAGGACCAAAACAGTCAAAGACACAGTGAGAAAAAGTAATCAAACAAGAACATTACAAAAGTGGGTTTTGACTTCAAATTTATTTTCAAAAGGTTTATAAAGGCCTTTTTGGTATTCCCCCCGCACCATTTGTCATCTCCAAGCCAAAGGAAGTCTTCGAGAAAAGTTTTCGAAATTTTCTGTGCAAATCAGTGAATTTTTGTAGGTGTTACGCACCGAGGCCGGTGTTACGCACCTATCCTTCGGCGCTACGCATAGGAGGGGTGGCCGCAGTGTTATTTAACATTGCGTTACGCAACCAAGGCCCGGTGCTATGCACCTGGGTCGGTGTTACACACAAACACAACAGAGTGTCTACAAACTTCCTATTACGCACCTATGTTATGCTCCTGAAGCCTGACTGGCCCGTCTCCTGCCTGTTATGCACCAATGTTACGCACGTTCACTACGGACCGGTGTTACGCACAGACAGAGTTTGTCTAAAATTGCCAAAAGGAGTCAAATTTCGATTTTTTCACCTTCAAAGCTTCTGCAAAAATCAAGACACAAGGTTGGCAATTTGTTTTCCTACCTCCAAAACTCTCATTTTCCTAAGTAAAGTCATATTTAAAGGCTTAACTGAACCAAACTCTAGGAGGCATAGAAATAAGTTTTAAACACCTTTTGTTAGGGTTTGAAGGAAAAAATTATTATATGTGCCAGAGGAGGCTTAGTGACATCAAACAACCTATAAAACACTGAGTGAACTCTTGAAGAGTTTAATATTTCCCTCATTTGCACAAATTTTCCCTCACTTCACTCATTGCAACCTTTTGACCCAAAGGCCCTCAAACAATTTTCAAAAATCCTTCTATGCTAAAGAAACAACACCATGTCCGAAGCAAAGATTCATGCCAACAGTGATGAATTTCAAAGACCTACCGAGCCTGAGCAAAAATACAAGGGAGGAAGGGAAAATAGGTTTGAACCCTTAGACACTGTTTTGATTACTTCCTCTCCCATGATCCTTTCATGCTTTCAGGATGTTGGGTTTTATCAGTTTTGTGAAAAGGTCAAACAAGTCAAAATCCACTCTGACTTGACTACATTGTTTGTCATTGGATTGCAAAATCATCAAGTTAGCCTAGCAGGAGTGGAGTTTTAAATCTCATCTGAATCCATTTTCAAAGCAACAGGTATACCATACATTGGTGAGATATGGTTTAAACAAAAGAAGTTTGAGTTGTGCTATTATGAACCCTACCTAAAACCAAGCTGTCAACAAGGCTGCAAGGTTGTTTTTACTTTTTCCCACTTGCTAGAGAGGTATGACTTGCTGATGAAACAAATTATTAGATATTTCAACTGTGAGGGGAGATACTCCAAGATTTACTCATATCATATAATATTACTAATGCACTTCACCAAAGTCAAAATAATGAACCTACCATACTACATTTTTTAGAGCATTGACAAGATGGCATCACTTGTTAAGAAAAGAAGATATGACCTCCAAATGCCGAGCCTTTTCCACCACTCCTTGATCAAAATTATTGTATCACATCAGCTGCAACAGGAAGGAATCCCTTGGGAAGTTTTCATCTCACATGATGTGTTTACAGAACCCCAAGACTTCATTCAGCAAAATTAACCCTCCACTTCACAACCACCTAACTCCACTCTTCCATCATCTCTCTGTGTGCCTTCTCCATAAAGAAATTCACCTCTATCCATTCTCCTAATGTACCAAGTGAAGAAGCTGGCAGTGGCTATAATGATGAGCAAACAGATGAAGAAATTGAGGAAGAGGATAGTAAGGTAGAAGCTGAGGAAGATGAAGAAATCCAATTTGAGGACATTGAGGTAGAAGCTGAGGAAGATGAAGAAAACCAAGAAGAGATCAGTGATGTAGAAGCTGAGGAAGATGAAGAAGACAAGGAAGATGACAGTAATGAGAAGAAAAGTAATAATAGCCACAACAAACAAGAAATTGATGACAGAAAAAATCAAGAGACAAATGCAAGTAAGACAAAGGTTGAAAACATTGAGGCAAATGCAAAGCTTGATAAAGATGATGAAAGTGGCGAAAATAATGAAGATTATGGGACAGAAACAAAGTATGAAGGAGAGGAACAATAGAGTGGTGAAGGCCAGGAAGAGGCTACCTCTCAAGAAATAGATAGTGAGCAAGAAAACATAATTAAAATCAGTGAGCCTCATGATGAGCAAAAGGGCCAAAACAGTGAGTCTTATGATGAAGAAGATGACAAGGCTTGTGGCACCTCCAAAGGTAGAGACACCATCATAAAACCTCTCACATGCACCTACCACAAAGGCAGAAGGGATGTGTTTGCTACCTCAAAAAGGCAAGGGGCCATCTCTCCTCCGGCGATCAAGCATCAGGAAAAGGGAAAATGAAAGGTGTACAAAGGTGAGAAGAATGTACAGGTAATAAGGAGTGAAAGAGTAAAGAAGACTTCTTAAGGATCTCAATTCATTGATCTAGACAGTGACAATGAGGACCAAGATATGAAAACTAGGTTGCTCCTTTTGGAAAAAGATGCATAGCTTCAGGAGTGGGAAAGGTATTTTTAGATGACTCAAAGGGTCATCTACTACTACAAAGAGGAACATAAGCATTTCAAGGAGGTTAAGAGGGGCCTTTTCCTACAAAATAAAATGGCCAAACATTATGCAAGGAAAAGCATTCTTGCTAGCACTAAGCTAATGAAGGCCCTCATTGAAATATAAGACCTAAAAAGATCCAAAGTGCATGACAGCCTTGGAGTCATGGATGAGGCTTCTCAACAGGTATCCAAAACCTCTTGAGGGGTATACCCACCAATTTTGAGGAAAATTGGACAACTTTTTGTTTGTTCCAAATTTTGACCCCTGGGAGCGCAACACCCTACATGTTACACAAAAAATTGGTGCATCCTTAGCTCTCAAAGTTTACATTTTTGGATTTTTCACCTCACTAATAGTCTACTCATCAATTTTCAAATCATTTGGAGCAATTTTACCCCCTCAAAAGGTCAAAAAACATCAAAGATTTGACCTTTCTGCCTCCTTTTTAGACCAAGTGTTACGCACAGAGAAGTGTTGGGAGATTTGATTTTTTAGTAGGTAAATGGTATCCATTTAGAAGAAATCAAACATTTTTGGAAATTAGACTCATCAGGATTTCCAACGAGCCATCACGAAGCCAAATCCGGTGTCGGGAAGACCTCCAAAAGACTGCTGCAACAGGGCCTATTTCTATGTTACGCACCTGGAAATTTTTGGTTGTTTGACACATGTGTTACGCTCTTGTGGATGAGTGGGAAAAATGTGCGTTTGGCAAGTTTTATTAGGCATGTCAGGCCTAAAAGTCAATTTTATTCCCATTTGTAGTCGGAAAAGATATTTATTTAGATATTTTTGTGCCTTGGGCTTTGCAAAGCCTCAAGGACAAGTTAGGATATTTCACTTTGGCCAATAGGCTTCTAGATACTCTAGTAGGCTCTCCTCTCCTCATTTTTTATATAAGACATGAGGATTCATTATAAATATTTGGGACTTGATGTGTTTAAGAGAAATACATGGTTTTATGAGCTTGGACAAGATATTGGTTTTATGAAGGGAATGAATGGCTTGTGTGGCTTGATGTTGGAGAAGCTTGCTTGCAGGATTCCATAGCTTGGTGAATGGTGATGTTTTACAAACTTGTTAATGTTTTCTTGGCCTCATTTTTTTTCAGTCTGCTTGGTTTCTATAGATCAGAAAAGTATAGGTTGAGATATGCTCATGGAAGCACCTCAAACCTCCTGTTTGTTATAGTCTTGATGTTTTCTTCTTTTAGTCATCTTAAGGAATTATTGATTACTCCTTAGGCCCACTATAACTTGTTTCTGTTTCATGAATGGTTAGTATGTTAGCTTATAAATATGATTCATGGTATGCCCTGCTTATTTAAAGTTTTCAAAACCCTATTGTGAAGTTTTTCTATGGAATATTGATTGATTAGGTTAAGACAAAGAGGCCTTGTTCCAATCTTGCCCTTTGCCCATGCTTACCAACTTGCTTCAGAGTTCCCGATATTTTGATATATGTTGTTTAGGAGTTCCCTCTCCATATATTGATTTGTTTGTTTATCTTATGTGTTTTCTCAAAAAGCTGAAGGTGAATTTCTAAAGTTAGGAGTTCTAATGCTTCTATGTATCACCGAAATGTTCATCTTACATGTCTATCAATTTGAGTATTGTTCATAGAGATTAATGGTTTTCCCTACCTCATGAGTTATTTCTTTCAGACTATATATGTTTAATACCTCTTAGTTTCTTCCCAAACTTAATTTTGATTACACCTCATACATAACCTAAGGATCCATTAACCTTGCTAAAGCGGCCCTGCAATACATTCTGCTTCATCATTTAGACACCCTCGACTTCATCTGACCCCATATCCATATTGATTTGACCGGCTCTCATTCCACCTATCCTACTTAGTCATCTTACCCCAACCCAAAAAAAACAAGAAAATTACACTTAACAACTAGCCTAATATCAATCATCCGAAGCGAACAAGTTCACATTCGTTGCACAATAGAGAGAGCCCTCTCTGAGTCTAGGAAGGCTAGGTCCTAGGACTCCAAAGACTAGTTTGATGTTACCTTGTCATTTGGTTTAGCCAATCTTCCAAATCACAGGACCCTAAAAAAATGGCGATCATGGTGGGACCAAGTACATAGTAGCTTAAAATCTCTTATAGACTCTTTCAACCCTCAGTTAAACTTTGAAATCCTATGATTTATAGCTACCTCATCACTATCACTAACACAATAGTGGTCATGATGCAACCTCTGATGTCAGTGACAAACTAAGTATCCCTTAGGACTTTAGAAACCTTCATCAAATCATAGAAAACTTAACTAATATCCTAAGAGTAGAATCTAGCTTTTTCACCATATTAGAAAATTGATGACTCAACTATAGGACACTCTTACAAACCTTCAGGCTACATATAGAAACTCAGAAAACCCCCAAAAATTTCTAGATTGGCTTTTTTTTTCAGTATTGTTGGTGGACCATAGACAACATATCTTCAAAACAA
The DNA here is from genome assembly GCA_034641835.2 of Pinus albicaulis. Lineage (NCBI taxonomy): Eukaryota > Viridiplantae > Streptophyta > Pinopsida > Pinales > Pinaceae > Pinus > Pinus albicaulis. Next base: position 217,618,989 of record CM076569.1, on the reverse strand, counting down.
CTAAAAATATCCACCTAGCGACTCCACTAGCCTCCAGTAAGCCTTCCAAACTTTTCTAAGTATCTATAGAATCCTGTAGGACTGCATCAAACCATCCCTGAGAATTCTAGAAACCTAATAACACACTGTGCGAGTTTGATAGCACCTAGGGAGCTCAACCTTCCGAAAGCAGTCATAAACTTTCAGCCTCTCTAAATTTTGAATTTGAAATCTGGCTCCGTGAAGAATCAATACCAGATCTCATCCTGACCCAAACCCTCCTACTATAGTTGATGACCCAGAAAATATTTTGTGGCAAACTTCTGAAACTGGAAACTTAGCTACTAATAGGACCATTCATAAAGCAAGCTCTGTACATGAACAACTTACATCCTTACAAGATCCCCAGTTCGACTTGCGCCATACCAAAAACCTTTTCAGAACCAAGTCACAAAGTAGAATCGACCATACAGATTTTGAGCCCATAGACATGCAGTAGAGTCTTAGCAGAGAAGCTTCTCCTTCCACACCACTTGATTTCCAACTTCTCCACCACTTTGGCTCTTTTCATCCCAAGTCTGCTCAGAATCAGTTTACTAGAACAAATACTTCTGCCACACCCATTCACACCTCCACTGTGCAAACCACTCCATCTCATAGCACAAATCCTCCACTTGTAAATCCACCATTAGCTCCCACCATGGCAGCATGGTATGCGCCCCTTGTGTTACCACAACTATTGGTACCTTTTCCAAATGATTACCAATCCAGAATCCCACACTTCACCGGGGCTAAATACACTACTTCTCAACAACATCTAGATAGAATGAATGATGCCTTTGACTACATGGAATTAGAAAAGGAAACCATGAATATGAGGATGTTTTCCCAAAGCCTAGGAGGAGAAGCTAAGAAATGGTTCAAAATCCTAACTCCCAATGGCATACATGATCTCCCTTCCCTTTACCAAAATTTCATAAACAAATGGGAAATCAAGAAAAACTCGCTTCATATCCTTTCGGAATATAGAAATCTCAAAAGAAACATGGGAGAAAGTGTCCAAGACTATTGCACTAGGTTCAATAGTGTTTACAATGCACTATAGCCAAACATGAAACCCCCATTAGGCCTAGCCTTAGCTAAATTCAAGGAGGGTTTTGACCCCGATATGGCCTATCAACTAAGAGAAAGAGAGCCCCTAACTTTAGAAGATATGAAAAAAGGAACTATAAGTGTAGAGGCCAACTTAATTGAAAAAAGAGCTAGGCTAAGATCAGAAAAAAGGGTAACATACAAAGATGACACCATGCACTCCACCTCCTCATCTGATTCCAAGATGGACAACCTTCTTAGAACCATGGAAAGAATGATGGAAATAATAAGCATAAACGAAAGAACACCCCCTAGGGACAACCAAACAAATCCCAAAAACGGAAACCAGAATCAAAATTTTAGAAGAGACCCGCCCCAAAACAAACCAAGGGAAAATGATCAACAAATCAGGCCACCCTTCCAAGATAACTATGTTGATGAAGGAGAAAGAGATATTGAACAACCAAATGAGAATCATCTAAACTTAATAGGCTCTGATAGTGAGGGTGAGGTTTTTTTCACATAAGAAGAACAAAGTTTTTTCTCCTCAAACCAAGATGAAACAAGCTATGAAGATTCTAAAGACCACAAATTGGTATTAGAAAATGCCATAATGGAAGTCCATAGACAATATGATCGCAGGAGTCAGAAAACCCAAGACAACTCTAGGAAAAACAACTCAAACATTTTTGTTAAGAAAACTCTCAAAAACATTCGTAAAAGAACAACGGACAATAAAAGCACCAAGGCTAAGAAAACTAATCCCAGCAAGGATAAAACTAGCCAACCAGGAGTTGCCACAAGCTATCCTAGCACCTCTGCTAGTGGCCCTGAGAAAACTCTAATTACTAAGGCCCTGAATCAAAGTCAACAAATTAAAAATGTGGAAAAATTTATGTGTGATAAAACTGATGTAAATATGTCTAAAACTCAAGTACCTTTTAGTTTTTAAGGAGAAACTGATAAAATCAAAATAACCATCCCTCTCATTGAACTGGTAGCTCAGGATATGTACTGCTCCCAAGTCTTGAAGGTCTTCAACATAGGAAATGATAACAACACTCTGAATTTGACAGATGATCAACCAGAGCTATTGTTTGGACCCGAAGTAGATGGAAAATACCAAGAAGGAGTTATTCCCCCATTCTATGTTAGCCTAAACTTACACGACAAAATCCTACATAATGCCATGCTATACGTTGGTGCCTCTCACAACCTCATGCCGAAGGTAGTAATGGAAAGATTGGGCCTAGAAATAACTAGGCCCTCCAAAGATCTGTATTCCTTCGATTCAAGCAGAGTTAAATGCTTCAAGTCAATCTAGCACAAATCCCTGCTAAGAGCTTCGTCATGGATATAGTCATGGCTGACATTCCCCCAAAATATGGCATGCTTTTGTTCCAATCTTGGGGAGCTAAAATTATGGGAAACATCCAACTTGACATGTCTTATGCTACCATCCCAATTTTTAACCAAACTAGGAGACTCTACCGGGAATCTCATATGAAGTATATGGTAAGCAACCCAGATAGACCCAACAACACCCCTATCTATCCAATTCAATCAGACTTGGACTCATTCATCTTGTATAATGAAAATGACCTTGATGAGCAAGTAAATGAAGATTGTGAAGATCTAGGCACATTACAACAATCAGATCACTTCCTCTATGATGAGTTCGATAGTCAAAACTATCACGATCCTGAAACACTACAAGATAATAAAACTGAAATTTATTTCCTGCAAATCGAAAATGAAATATCAGAAACAAGAATCAGTTTAGAAAAGGAAACAGGTTTCTTAAAGGAAAGACAAATCACAAGAACACAACCTCTTTCTTTTGCTAATCCAAAAAAAATGAAACACCCTCACAAACGACAAATATTTGGGAATCTAGAACAAGACAGTCTGATGTTTCTACCTTACCTATATACTTCATCATCCAAGAAATTTTCCCTTTCAGAAAAATTATCAATTTTTACAAATATTGCTACAGATCCCAAAGAAATTCTTGCTGAAGCTGATATAGAGGAAGATATCATGGGTAAACTTAAAAGGCATGAATTAATTAAATTGTCTAAAATTTTATCACTACACACAAAACAAAGGAATACAAGATTGTGCAAAAAAATTTAGAATGCTTATGTGTGTAGGCAGGCTAGTCTAAAACCTTGTAACATAGCCATTGTTCTAAAAAGCCTTCCTTTAAAAAAGAATCAGGAAAAATTTGAGCAGTTGAGTTCACTTAGAAAGAAGGCAAAGGGACATAGGTTTTGTATAGATTTTAGGTACCAGGAGAAACCCATCCAAAAGAAAAAATACCTTTTTACCAAAAAAGATCATACTTTACAAAGGGTATGGTTTTCTAACCAAATCTCATTGCATGATATTTTTTTAGGTTACCATCAGATGATACCACTTCTGATCAATCAACCCAAATATTTTTTCAAATTTCCTTGGGACAGTTGCATGCTTAGACAAATACCTCCCGGGCTAGAAAGTGTTGGATATACTTTCCGAAAAACTATGCCTTCAGTTTTAAATTTCACTACTATGGTGTACATAGATGACTTCATCATTTGTTTTAAAAATGATAAAGAGTACCTTGCCTACTTGAAGAGGATCTTTGACTCAAACAGATTTGAAGAGCAGAGGTCAAAGAAGAAGCACTAAGGGAATTATGGATTTTTTGAAAATTATTGGAATAATCCTGATACCATGTTGTCAAACAGAGGTAATTCTATTTTCTATTTTCAAGAGTTGAATGGACAAAATATTTTAGGAGATCCTTTTGAAGACAAGATGCTCAAACACTACAGTTGTCAAGATACTTAGCTTTAAAATTTTCACTCATTGTACATACCATTGTGTGAAGAAAAAGTAAAAAAGAGAGAAAAATATAAAACATAGAAAAATGGAAAAGAGGGCAGATTCAAAACAAGGTACAGCCCCATACCCAAAAAAAATAGTGATATTGAAAGTGTGCAAGCCTAAATGCCACTACTGGTGCAAAAAGAATGTCTTGTTCATCTATCTAGCCTAATCATGGCTGAACATGTTTTAAAATTATTGTTGATAAGTTAGTGAAAAGAATACCGGTCAAAACATTGAAGCTTCACTTATCAAAGAAATTAGATTAGGAAAGAAAGATATTTGTTCCACATGCTCAAAATAGAACCAAGGGGAAAAACAAGGACGGATAGCAAACTATGTATCTTAGCCCTGGTTTTTCTAGTCTTATTTTGTACAAAAATAACATTTTTGTGCAGCTTGTTTTTATGCCACAAACCCATGATAAATCAGATTGTCTAATCCTAATTTAGTCATGTTTTCAATTTCATGTTTTTAGCATAGCGAATAAATCTTGTCAAACAGTTTAACCTTGACATTTTCAGTAGAATAGGTAGAAAATCAAAGGAGTTCAATAGCTTAATATGAACTCCTAGAAGAGATAAGTGTAAAATTAGATAGTTTGTTTTCGCTTTCTAAATAAAAATGTCAATGGGTTTTCCAGTTCAAGTGCACCTAAGGAAGATAAAATGTTAGGCGAGTAGGTTGGGTAGGTAACAGTGAAGTTGAGCTAATCATGCTTTCAGATTTTTGAAATTACTACCTCAGGGAAAGCATCAGAAAAAGAAAAGAGAAAATCCACCCAATGGATGGGGCACTGGTCTTCATAAACCAAGAGATCTGAAATTCTAGACACCTCCTGAAAAGGAGCTGCCCTCCCCAAGTGGAGCCATTGTTAGTCATCAGTAATTTTCACCTGTTTAGATGACTAAATGCTTTGTCCAAGATTTCTAGAAACAGAATTCAAGAATCACGTGAGTTATAGAAATCCACTCAAAGAGAAAATTTTTCACTATCCCACCTCCTTGTCAAAGCATGGCCAATCTATCGCCCAGACAAGACCAATGTCCCTCACTCTCACTATGTTTTCCATCTTTGCCTATAACACTCTGTCTCTGTTTTCCTAAGCCCTCTACTTTCACACCTTGTTTTTCCAATTAAACCAAACTTTTCTCCTACTCACCAAGTGCCTCAAGAAATGGTGTTGTCAAAACTCCCTGACTAAAAAATCTTTGAAGTAAAACAAGTTTTTCTAGTTGCCTAGGATGTTAGTGCATAATAGAGTGTCAAAAACCCTGCCACCTCATCCAAACCATGTTTGAATTTTTCAGTCAAAAAACCTATTCCAGGGGCATTACCATAAGTCAAATAGGGTCACCTAGGTTATGCACTATCATGGTTCTAAATACACTATTTCCACAAGTATTCAAAAGTGAATTCAAGAGAACACAACGATGAGGCTTGTCATTATCCAAAGAACATCAAAAGACCTCAAAAGTTATCCTCTTGATTAAAGAAGTAAGCCTGCAAAGGAGAAATTTACCATGTCAAAGCATTTATGCAGGAATGTTTTTATAAGTGGTCAACAACAAAAATAGAGTCAAAGAAGGAGACCTAAAAAATCTCATAAAGGCATCCACAGCTAGTAGCAAGATGCAAACAGGCTTAAAAACGTTTACAAGGAAGAACATTATCTCATCAGAGAGTGTTATGAAGTGTTGCCCATCAAAAGGTCCATACAGGTCATGAAAGACAGTGGCACATAAGCAACTGTACCTCAAAGCAAAAAGATCATTTAAAATTTGTTTGGCTTCAAGCATGAAACTTGTAGAGGGACAGCTTCCGTTTGCTTATATTCCTACAAAAATACCAAAAGACATCAGATTAGCCATGAGGTAAGGTAAAGTAAGGAAGGTCTTCATATGAGAAGACCATTCACAACCTAGAAGAAAGAAACAAGGTATTTGTTTGTTGGGAATCAAGATTCATTGACTATTTTGACCAAGAAATAGAGCAATGATGAACTCAGAAGCATGGGAAGTAGACAAAGAGGGTCAAAATAGTGACCAAGAAACCTCCTTCATCATAGAAGATGGTTTCAAGGGTTTTTCAATTACCTTAGGATTTGGTAGGCAAGCACTAACTCCCAGTTCAAAGGTATTTTTCTCTAAAAACAGTTAAAGACATCTTCAAATGGCCAAAGGGGAAAAACATGGGTGGAAATTGCAAAGGAAAGTAACTATAATAAGCAGGGGCTATTATGTGACAAAGAAAGATGTCCAAGTTCAAAAGAGACAGTGATCAAAGTGACCTAAAAACAAACAGAGATACCCCTGGTTTATAGCAAAACATTGAAACTCCCAACAGGGACCTCTTTGTCAAAAGACTATTCTGCAAAAATGTGACTAAGATATAAACAACACTTCACAGAGCTGGCAAAGGTGTTTTTCCATAGAAAGAATGACAAGGTCAAAGGAAATAATGTTTAAAACACAGAATATCAGGTTAAGGATAAATGGCAAAAAGGGATGAGTTTGTTGTGTGTAGGTGTTAAAAGTTCAAAAAAATTCTTTTTCCAAAGTATAAGCTGAGAGGCATGGGCTTAGTGTCTTCAGGAAGATTGTCAAAATAAGGATAACTAAGAAGCCTCCAGCAGTGAAAAAAGAACCATGTTTTCATCAAATTGTCCACCTACAGGACCAAAATAGTCAAAGACACAATGAGAAAAAGTAATCAAACAAAAACATTACAAAAGTGGGTTTTGACTTCAAATTTATTTTCAAGAGGGTTATAAAGGCCTTTTTGGTATCCACACCGCACCATTTCTCATCTCCAAGCCAAAGGAAGCCATTGAGAGAAGTTTTCGAAATTTTTTGTGCAAATCAGTGAAAGTTTGCAGGTGTTACGCACCGAGGTTGGTGTTACGCACCTGGCCTTCAGTGCTATGCACAGGAGGGGTGGCCGCAGTGTTATTTAACACTGTGTTATGCACAGATACAACAAAGTGTCTACAAACTACCTATTACGCACCTATGCTACGCTCCTAAAGCCTGACTGGTCCATCTCCTGCCTGTTATGCACCAGTGTTACACACCTGCGCTACGCTCCTGAAGCCCAACTGGCCTATCTTTTTCCTGTTACACACTAGTGTTACACACCTGTGCTACGCACCGATGTTACAAACAGACAGAGTTTGTCTAAAATTGCCAAGAGGAGTCAAATTTTGGTTTTTTCACCTTCAAAGCTTCTGCAAAATTCAAGACACAAGGTTGGTGATTTGTTTTCTTGCGTCAAAAACTTTCATTTTCCTAAGCAAAGTCATATTTAAAGGCTTAATTGAACCAAATCCTAGGCTGCATAGAAATCAATTTTAAACACCTTTGGTTAGGGTTTGAAGGAAAAAATTGTTATATGTGCTAGAGGAGGCTGAGTGACATCAAACAAACCTCTAAAACACTGAGTGCATTCTTGGAGAGTTTCATCTTTCCCTTATTTGCAAAAACTTCCCTCACTTCACTCACTGCAACCTTTTGACCCAAAGGCCCTCAAACAGTCTTAAAAAAGCCTTCTGTGCTAAAGAAAAAACCACCATGTCCGAAGTAGAGATTCACACCAACAGTGATTAAAGTCAAAGACCTACCGAGCCTTAGCAAAAATAAAAGGGAGAAAGGGAAAATAGGTTTGAACCCTTAGACACAATTTAGATTACTTTCTCTCCCATGATCCTTTCATGCTTTCAGGATGTTGGGTGTTATCAGTTTTGTGAAAAGGTCAAACAAGTCAAAAGCCACTATGACATGACTAGATTGTTTGTAATTGGCTTGAACAATCACCAAGTTAGCCTAGCATGAGTGGAGTTTTAACTCTCATCTGAATCCATTTCCAAAGCAACAGGTATACCATACATTGGCGAGATATGGTTTAAACAAAAGAAGTTGGAGTTGTGCTATTATGAACCCTACCTAAAATCAAGCTGTCAACAAGGCCGCAAGGCTATTTTTCCTTTTTCCCACTTGCTAAAGAGGTATGCCTTGCTAATGAAGAAAATTATTAGATATTTCACCTGTGAGGGGAGATACTCCAGGATTTACTCATATCATATAAGATTACTAATGCACTTCACCAAAGTCAAAATAATGAACCTACCATAATACCTTTTCCAAAGCATTGACAAGATGGCCTCACTTGTCAAGAAAAGAAGCTATGACTGCCAAATTCCAAGCCTTTTCCACCACTCCTTGATCAAAATTATTGTCTTATATCAGCTGCAGCAGCAAGGAATCCCTTGGGAAGTATTCATCTCACATGATGTGTTTACAAACCCCCAAGCCTTCATTCAGCAAAATTTACCCTCCACTTCACAACCACCTACCTCCACTCCTCCATCATCTCTCCATGTGCCTTCTCCAAAATTAAATTCACCCCCTATCCCTTCTCCCAATGTACCAAGTGAAGAAGCTGGCAGTGGCTCGAAAGATGAGCAAATAGATGAAGAAAATGAGGTAGAAGTTGAGGAAGATGAAGAAAACCAAGAAGATAACAGTGAGGTAGAAGCTGAGGAAGATGAAGAAAACCAAGAAGAGATCAATGAGGTAGAAGCTGAGGAATATGAAGAAGACAAGGAAGAGGACAATAATGAGCAGGAAAGTAATAATAGCCACAACAAACAAGAAATTGACGACAACAAAAATCAAGAGACAAATGCAAGTAAGACAAAGGTTGAAAACATTGAGGCAAATGCAGAGCTTGATAAAGATGATGAAAGTGGTGAAAATAACGAAGATTATGGGACAAAAATAGAGTATGAAGGAGAGGAACAACAAAGTGGTGAAGACCAAGAAGAGGCAACCTCTCAAGAAATAAACAGTGAGCAAGAAAACAAAGTTAAAATCAGTGAGCCTCATGATGAGTAAAAGGGCCAAAATAGTGAGTCTTATGATGAAGAAGATGAAAAGGCTTGTGGTGCCTCCAAAGGTAGAGACACCATCATAAAACCTCTCACATGCACCTATCACAGAGGCAGAAGGGATGTGTTTTCTGCTTCAAAAAGGCAAGGGGCCATCTCTCCTCCAGCGACCAAGCATCAGGACAAGGGAAAAGGAAAGGTGGACAAAGGTGAGCAGAAGGTACAGGTCAGAAGGAGAAAAAGGATCAAGAAGACTTCTCAAGGATCTCAATTCATTGATATAGACAGTGACAATGAGGACCAAGAGATGAAAACTAGGCTGCTCCTCTTGGAAAAAGATGCACAGCTTCAGGAGTGGGAAATGGATTTTGAGATGGCTCAAAGGGTCATATACTACTACAAAGAGGAACATAAGCATTTCAAGGAGGTTAAGAGGGGCCTTTCCCTACAAAAGGAAATGGCCAAACATTATGCAAGGAAAATCATGCTTGCTAGCGCCAAGCTAAAGAAGGCCCTCATTGAACTAGAAGACCTAAAAAGAGCCAAAGTGCATGACAACCTTGGAGTCTTGGCTAAGGATTCTCAAAAGGTATCCAAAACCTCTTGAGGGGTCTACCCACCAATTTTGAGGCAAATTGAACAAATTTTTGTTTTTTTCCAAATTTTGACCCCTAGGAGCACAACACCCTAGGTGTTACGCACAAAATTGGTGCATCCTCAGCTCTCAAAGTTTAGATTTTTGGATTTGTCACATCACCAATAGTCTACTTGCCAAGTTTTAGATCATTTGGAGCAATTTTACCCCCTCAAAAGGTCAAAAAAATAAAAAATTTGACCTTTGCGCATATGGAACCGGGTGTTACGCACGGAGAGAAGTATTGGGATATTTAATTTTTGGTGAGTAAATGACATCCATTCAGCACAACTCAAAGATTTTGCATTAGTCTCATCAGGTTTTCCAGCGAGCCATCACGGAGCCAAATCCAATCGGTTAGACAAACCTCCAAAGACAGCCCATAGCAGGCATATTTGTGTTGCGCACACGGAAATTTTTCACTTTTTGACACGTATGTTACGCTCTTGTGGCTGAGTGGGGAAAATGTGTGTTTGGCAAGTTTTCTTTGGCATGTCAGGCCTAAAATTCAATTTTATTTCCATTTATAGTCGGAAAATATATTTATTTAGATATTTTTGTGCCTTGGGCTTTGCAAAGCCTCAAGGACAAGTTAGCATATTTCTCTTTGGCCAATAGGCTTCTAGATGCTCTAGTAGGCTCTCCTCTCCTCATTTGTTATATAATACATGCGGATTCATTGTAAACAGTTGGGACTTGATGTTTTTAAGGGAAATACATGGTTTTATGAGCTTGGACAAGATATTGGTTTTAGGATCTAGCCCTCCTAGACCTAGAGAGGGATCTCTCTGTTACATATAGCTTTTTTGAATGGGAATTTTAGGCTAGCTATTAGTGCATGGGGGTTTTTTTTGAATATTTGTGGTTGAGACAATAAAAGAGGGCCATTGGGCTATGGAGTCAAATAGGTGTAAACAAGTTTAAATGGATGAATGACTGAGATCATGTGTGACTAGGAAAGCTAGTCATGGCAATGGATCTTTACAGTTAGTGAAATGGAAAAGGAGAAATTATTAAGGTTCAATGTGAATGGAGAGAAGACCCTATCTGAATTCTATATTCAAATTTCACAGGAAAACATGGATATTGTTTCAAGACTATGGAGGGTGTATGGTGACAAATCCTTAACAAAATTTTCTTATCCACAGTAAGTAAATAAAGAAATGGAAAAATAAAGGAAAGAAGACAGCATGAAGAAGTAAATCACCATTAAAACTAATGCATGCAGTATTTAACTAAAACTTAAGTCGTTTACTCTATCTACTTAAATGATTGTCATTAATTACATTCAAGCCAAAATTGGACAAGTGGAACCATGCAATGGCGGTGATAAGATAAATCTGGCCAAGATGGTGGCTGTATTTACTTTAGCAGTACGTTATTAATAGCAGAGTAATCATAATATGGCTAGAGTGATGCCAAAGAGGCATAAAATAAAATAATACTGACAACTCGCTCTGTTTTGGTAGAAATAGTTGTTGTATGAGCTGATCTGGTGGTTGTGGTGGCTGTCATAATGGCCATTCTATTTCTAACTACCTCTGTCTCTTCTGCATCGATTACTGTTGCAATGGAGCTTGAAATAGAAAACCCACTGCTTCCATTTATAAATGACACAAAATCTTGCTTGAATTACTAGTCATCAGAATGAAATGTCGTCGTAGAATTTGGTTGGCCAGATAGGTTGACATGGAGTAGTGGTGATAGGGTCTATAGGTTGACAGGGGAGCAGTGGTGGTAGGAGTCTATAGGTGGACACAGAGAAGAGATGGCAGGAGTGGTTTTGTTGTGGTGGGAAATTCTTTTCAGAGGGGGGTGATGGCAGTGGGTGGTTTCGCAAAATGGGGGTGCGAAATTCCCTAGTGCCATCACGTAAGGGTAGGGTCCGGATGGTGAAACTGCCCATTTAGAACCCTCCCATCGGCGGTAAATATCAGATGGAGAGGAGGGGCTGAAACATTATTTCAACCATCGGATGGAAGTGGGGTAAGTTGGATGAGTGGAGAGGTGAGTGGAGTTTAACAAGGGGGGAGTTCACAGGTTTTTTGGGTAGCGAAGGATAATGCGATGGGATGGTGGGGTAGGGGCAGATTTTCGTTAAAATAAAACTTAGGGTAAAGGGGAATATGGTAAATAAAATAATATTTAAATGCCCGAAATTCAAAGCATAGGTCTATAATGATGATGGTATTAATCATATGATATGGCAGAGTTAGTGATATAAAGTCTGAAAACCTCTTTGTTGGTGATGTTTTAGAACTTAGGATAAGTTCTAAATATTTTTTCCAAACAATTCTTTATGCACCTTTAACTTGTACTGGGATTTCCAAAACCTTGGAATAAGCATCCTTTTCCATTTTTGACAAAGTCAGAACCTATAGTACCTTCTTGGAAATAAATGACAACCATGGAATTTTATTTTCAATATAAATGAACTAAACAGAAATAATCAGTCACCTTGATATTTTGTAAATTAAAATACCCTAACAGGTGTTTCTATGCTTATCCAATTAGTAGAAAAGGAGAAGGGGAAAAATATAAACGAGAAAAACTAAATCAGATTTCTTTACATGCTTCTCTAAAGGAACAACCTCTCCTTCTCTCAATAAGTCAGGATCACTCTTCCACCAAAAAATTAATAAGTGCCAATTCACAATACTCTTTAAATAAATAATAAAGGTGAAATAAGATAAAGGATTCCCATGCAGATAAGAAAATTTTTTAGGGTACTATTCAAGCTCGTTGGCAGCAAGAAATATTTGTGATCCTATAGTGACTCAGCCAAGGTATTGTCTAGGTCTACTAGCACCGGAGCAACATCAAAGATTAAAAATTATACTCTAAAAATATTAAACTTGCGATCTTCACTACCCTTCCCTACTCAAAACATTGTGATAATGTTAAATTTTAAGTTGAGTTGCACCAAGAAGGGATGATGGGGGACTTCCTCTATGCATGGGGTTAGTTGGGAAACTAAAGTAATATGCACGATGAATCAATACTCCTAAAGGACCAAGGACCCACACAAAATAAATCAACCTAGACAAAGAAGATGTAATTATTCCATTGTGTCTCCAAGTGTTGTAGATGCTACAACCCCCTCTGAAATTTTATCCCATACCCAATTTTAGAGCCTTCCTTGGTCTTGTTCATTATTTTCACAAACTTTGAAACTCATTTCATTTGTTTTCTGAGTGTTGTGTTCCCTTTTACAATTTGGGAAAAGTTTCATATTTTGGCATGTTGACGTATAAGTAGTTTAGGTGATTTCAAGAGGCCATATTTGTCAAAATTAGTTGAACTAACCTTGTAAGTATATGTCACACTCATTTCCAAAGTTTTGAGCATAGTCACACAAGTGTCTTCACAATTGTCGCAAAGTATATCTTAAGTTTCACACTTGTCATAACTAGTCATAAAGTTATCACACAAAGGGAAATGATTTGTTCATGTGTTATGTATTATATATGTTGTTAAATCTTCAAATTACTTTAAGTGTGTGATCACAGTTAAACCTTATCATCATTCACACTAATCTCAGCGATCCCACGCTTAACAATTTTCGAAAAAAATTATCGACCAAGCAGCCTAGCTTCACCTAGCCTACCCTGAGCTACGCACTACACAGTTTGAGCCCTCTAGCCGCATCCTTTCTTCTTGGAAATTTGAAATGTGAATTTCCTATTGATCAGAACTGCCTCACTACGCAGTTTTTGTGCTTAAGCCTCAGCCTTGACCTGCAGAATTCTGTAATCATGTCTCCCAGCCCAGCTTAAACTGCGCTTTTTCCAACCAGAGGATTCAAGCTCATTCCTTGAGTGATTTAACTATGAAACTACATAGTATATCAACCTCCATTGACTCCGATAACTGTATAGTATGATCTCCCAGTGCCCATTCCCTCAGCCTCTCCCACAGGCTCCCAAAACTATGTAGTTTTTCTTCCCAACCCAGCCTGAACTACACACTATGCAGTCTCAAGGCTCAATAATTTCCCTTTACTACCTAAAATACATAACTGCGCAGTCACTGAGTCCCTCTTCCCAACCTTCCACTTGTTCCGAGTTCAGTTTATGGATCAGAATACACCATATTAGACTAGGGGGTTTTCGGATTGATGTTGTCTCGTCATGAATAAATTGCAGGAACAAGTAATCTTTCATGTCATGGCGAGATGATGAAGAAGAAGAATAAGGAAAGAATTTTCAATACACTCTTGTAGCTGAACTTAGAAGTTGATCGATCAAGAGAAAGTGAAGGGACACTAGTTTGCGACCATTATCTAAGACTTGATATCATTTAAGATTCCTTATCACTGGAGAGGTGAAAATAAAATCATCTTCAAGAAGATATCAAGGACTCGGTAGAAAAAATGGCTTGAAATTGCCACATCATCAAGCATTCCATGTCAGTAGTGTCATGTCATATCATGAGTTGTCATATTCCACATCATTATTGTGAATCACGTATATTGTATTCAAAATGTATTGTAAAGCGGAGTCCAAAGGACACAATTGGAATGTGAAGATCCATGTAAGTTGAAAAGTAATAGGAAGTGAAATAGTCGTGAGGGTAGTCAAAGAGTCACAAGGAGGAAGCATCACCCATTGGTTATATGTATTCCCTCATTGTATGAATAAAATACTTTTCACCCTGGCTCCACCAACAAAGCATTAGAGAGATAAGCTAGTTTTTTTGTGGATCAAAGAGTGGATCCAATGCTCCACTATTGGAGCTAGTGATGTTCATTGTATATATGTGTCTTGGAAATTTTAATTAATAACATCAGCCTTAAAGTCTAGCACATTCTTCATCCATTGATTCTGAACATTTGAAATAATATTCTGTAGATTTTTATATTTCATGTTTACTTTCACATGTGCTAAGATAGTTGAACTATTTTTGTTATTTTAGTACTTACCATTTTTTATTTCTTTCTCATCCTTGTGGACTATTCCATAAGACATTTGGAAAACCTTTCCTATTTTTTGGTTGTAATGACCATCACATTGCTTGTGGACTATTTTGCTAGATGTTATATGGGTCCTTTCAGTTCAAGTGTGTCTCTTCTTGGTTGGTACTATTACCTCTCTCTTAGAGGTGCACTTCTTTCTCTCCCTGACTCAGTAGAAGAACCTTGAAACACTTACAATTGAAACCTCACTAGGAACACCCCCCTTTCTTTGTAAAATTACATTTTTAGTTCTCTCTCCTTCTGACAACTAGAGCCAAGGGAGTTATTTAGGAATTTGAAAACCAGGAATTTATTCTGGATGGGACTCCTACACTGAATGGTGTGAGGTCTAATTGGGACATCATATCAGGGAGATCCCATAAATGTTGGCGGGTCCAACATTTTCAACATTGTCCCTTGTAATAAACAACTCAAACCAACTATTACATTCTCCAACTCTCTAATATTATTTAGCTCTCCAACCTCACACAAATTTATAAATGAACTCTGATGGTTATTAGTATTCCACACACAAAAATATGAAATGGTAAAACTTATCTCTTTTCATTTCAAAGGTGTCTCTTCAATTTTGAAATTGTTTAAACTCTTGAATATTAAAATACATAAAAATAATTTCATCATATTCAAATGACATGCATTCATATTCTTCAACATAAATTTCAACATATTCAAATGACATACATTCATATTCTTCAACATAAATTTCAACATATTCAAATAACATTCATTAATATAGTCCAATATTAATGCGATACCTCCAAGAAAAAAATTCCATCAATGACACCCATATGAAATAAATATACAACAATTTATTCTCCTTCATCTCCAATACCTGCATCAAAAAGAGCATGCCATCACCTCCTTTGCATTACAAATTCTTCATGCCTTTGCATTAGCCTTACATATTGCCTTGTATTGCATCATTCCCTTGCCTTGCATAGAAAGAGTGCTCATACCTTTGCCTTTGACGAGCATCGCAACAATATCCTCAAACAAACCAATCTTCAAATAAGTGCTACACAAAACATATGCAAGCATCAATCATCAATAATCATCACAAGATATATGTAGTAGTAACTCAATGCACCTCTTTACACAACTATGCATCCACCAAATTTTCCATGACATATGTTGCTCCTTTTTTTTTCCAAGATATCAAGACATAATATACATTAATTTCTTCTCATGTTGATACTTTTCCATCACCCTTTGCATTACATGTTTTTATTGCATTGTCATAAAGCATCAACAACATGTAACATAGCCTCTTGATGTCAAACATCACTGAAACATACCTTGTTGCTTATGTTGTTTCTTTATTGCTCCTTTGCCTTTGCTGCTCCTTTACCATCACATATTTTTTATTATTTCTCTACTTATTTTCTTTTTTTCTTCTCCTTTTCCATCAATGACAACAATTCCATCAATATCCCCCTTTGGCATTGATGGAATTACATTCGGGCTCCCCCTTTTGTCATGAGAAATATTTCTCCTTGGTGATCCTAACCTCTTCTTACCTCCCACTTTGAAATTAATGGAAAGGGGGTTAAAATATTTTTCCCATAATGGTGAATATCCTTTGAGCAACTAAATAAATAATGCAACATATCAATGACCCTTGTTAGATGAAAGCCTTTTCCCTCAAAATAACCTCTTTAGATCAGATTTTACAAGGCAACATTTCATGAACATACTTTGAGGATCCCAAATATTTTGTTATGTGTTTTATATTATATGAAATTGACATAATAATAAGAAATATATAGGGATAGCTTAAAATTGTAGAGCCTTAAGACTGCCTCAATTTTGACACTCATTTTCACTATCTTTCCCTCTTTTTGACAACACCATAATCTCAAACAAGTGTTGAAATACACATTTTGACTTGGCAAAGTATCCTAAGGATCTATTTTTCATATTTCCATTTTTTCCTTATTATTAGAATGAAATTTGTATTTAGCTATGAAATTAATACAATTCTGCAGCCAAACTCTGTTTCTGTAGCCACCGCCATGGTTCGATAGATTTTGAGGAATTAATGAAGCAGAGAAACATATGGGAAGTTGACAAATGATCCAGCCATGGATCCTATCCTATCCATATATACAGGATCAAGCAAGAAATTTCTAGAAATGCGGTCAAAATAATGGTCAACCAGAAGCTGGAACAAGCAAGTCAGGAAGTCTGAGGCTTCACAATTTGCTCTTCCACGTAGCATATTGTGAAGCAACGAAATTCTAATTTCTGTTTAGAATTTCAGATAGAATTTTCTTATTCTTAGAAGGCTTAAAAGCCTCAAAACATTTAATGATAGGATTTTATAAATATCAGGCTAGGTAATTGTGTAAACAATACGATTTATTGCGAGACTATGATATCTTTAAAACTTTGTTTTTATTCCTTAATCGAATCAAGAAGTGTTCTGGAGTTCTAATTCAAAGTTAGTAAAGAGTATATTCAAGCCATCTGTTGTGGAGGGGCCCCTACAACAAAAGAGGTTTCATTTCATTTTTTTTATTTCATTTAAATGTTATTTCATGACTTAATTCTTATGCGTTTATAGTGGGTCATAGCATAGATACATGCTCTTCTTTCAATATTATTTTAATCGCAATTATTTCTATATTTTAAGAGTGTTGATGTTCAAATTATAATCGTTATTTAATTCAATTTTCACCATCATTTCTGGAATGTCATTATGTTAGAGTATATTCTATGTTTCTCGCATTTAAATACATTAATTTCCTATATGGTTAAAACACGGAGATAATTTATCATAAGAACTTAGCATATACTAGTTTATCAAGGATTATATTAGTTTCTTTTTATGCATTATAAGCTTATCATAGATTAGTTCTTCTAAGACATATTTGTAGTAATAGAAGATTTCTTTTCTAAGCATAAAATAGTTTTTAATAATTCTTTGGGTTAAGTTTAATTAACAAATTATAAAAATTAGAATTTATTTTTTGTTTTAGAATTTAGTTCTTCTCAAAATTAATCCTTAGCTACTAACAAGATTTGTCATTTAAATTTGTATAACTTAGCTAAATTTGGATTTAGTTTATTTTTCATAATTTAGTCTCTTAAATCCATTTGAAATAAAAACATTTTCAAAAACAACCTTGACATATAAAATCACCAAAATAAATTAAGTAAGAAAGGATTCTAGCATATATAGTGCATTTGCACTTCACAAGATTACCAATGTTGGTCAATAATTTATGATAGCAAGTTAAGATAATTAAATTGACTAAAAATTTTGGCGTCATTTCTGGGGAGGTGTAAATAGGAGCCTTATCTCTTAATCCATAAAAAAAAATAAAAAAATAAAAAAATAAAAAAATAAACATAGAAAAATGCCATGCATAGAGAAAGAGATTCTAGAGGTAGATTTATAGCTAGAGGTAGAAGTTTGATTCCAACAACACCACTCACCCCATCAAGACCTTGTAGTGCCACACCACCCACCCAAACCTGCATACCATTCTTAGCAGGTAGACATAGACTTCCTGAGGTATTAAGACCAGAAATTCAACCTGGATATTCACCAACTTCATCAACTGAAGTATTTGTGGAAGAACAAGATCCCACATCCCCAAAAAAAGGAGTAATATTTCTAACCTCTACTTGAGAAAAAATTTAAGCCCAAGAACTCGAAATTTATAGTGAGTAATAAGAAGAAGAAATATTCTTTAATATACCATTGATAGAAGAACTAGAAGAGTCAAAAGTGGAACAAACAATTCCAAACTTAGAATCCTATATCAGTTCTAAAGAATCTACAATGGTTGGAGAAGGGGAAGGAGAAGTACACAACATGAATGATGAAAAATTAAGACTAGGAGGAGGTGGACCTAGGATTTGAGGTGGAGGTAGAGGAAGAGATGGAGGAAGAGGAATAGGTGAAGATAGAGGAGGTAGGAGAGAAGATAGGGACATAATAGATCTAGATCATGTTGGATATACTTGATGAAGATACTACTGCCACAATGAAAAATATCTTACCCTATATCTTTCATAATTTTTGTGGATTAAGAAGTGAATATCATGAAACATTTCTTTTTGAATTCGAAGTTTTATGTAGATCATATGACTACTTACTTGATTCTCAAAAATTGATATTGTTCCCATTAACTCTTAAGGATGTCGCATTAAAATGATTTATGGGTTTAATAACACATTCTATTAGGACATGGGAAGACATGAAGAATGAATTCTTACAAAATAAAAGGATTATTCCACACCTCATAATCGGAAAGATGAAGTTTTTAAGGTGATGCAAAGAGAGGATGAAAACTTGGAGGATTTGATTGAAAGATTCAGTTATAATCTCAAAAGGGCTAACATGGAGAATTTGGATGAAGATAATTTAAATGCTCTCATGTTGATATCCATTAGAGAGGAATGGATAGATATCCTTAACATTATGGAAAAAAGAGACATTTATCAGCTATCATTACCTAAAATTTCTAAATTATGCATACATATTTCAAGAGGTAAGTCAAGAATTGGGAAGAATTCAAGAGATCCTATTCTCTCTAGAATTAATAAATCTGCAGCTAGAAAAATAAGTATGGCTGAAACAGAGAATTTCCTTCATGAATTTAAAACAGATATTTTAGAGAGTCTTAGTGAACAAATAGACACCTTAAAATCACAAAACGAGCACAGAGATGAAACTGATGCCTTATCTATCTTTTGTCCTAAGTGCAGAAATAAACATGCCTTAAGGGAATGCCCTTTTGATTTAAAAGTCATAGAAACTTGTGTCATATGTACAAAAAATCATGAAACAAATAAGATTCCTTCCACTCCAGGTCTTAAATCTGTCTACCAAGAGGAAATAGTTCCAAACTAGGTAGATCCTCTTTGCTTCATTGCTAGAATACCATGGAAAGGATCACAAAATCAAGGTTTCAATACTCAGATATATACCCATCCCCCAAAAAATAACTGGAATACGCCAATGTCATGGAAAGAACCTTGGTCTCAAACCCAACCTTGGAAAAAAAGGATGGGAAAATCCTTATGGTAGATACTCTCAATCTCACCAATATTCACAACCTTATCCAAAATTTCCACTGCAACATTTTCCTCAGACCAGTCAACAACCTCAACCTCAATTTCAAAATCAAAATCCACAACTTTCATTACCATTTCCACAGAGACCAAACCAAATACCTTCTCAACCACTTCAAAACCCAAACAATAAAAATGCATAACTTGTTTACAACATGGAGGGACATAAATTTCAGACTTATATGATAACCCCACTAGATATTAATAATGTTCAACTTAGATCTAGTAGAATAATAGAAAAGAAATTGCCTTCTGTTGTTATCTAGGAAATAACAAAATATGACCATTCTTATGAAGATATATCTCTTCATCAAAATGAACATCTTCAAAGCCAAACACATGATACTCAAATAAACTCAACTCCCATCATAGAACAACCTTCAATATATATATCCAAACCTACTTTCCTTGAAATATTAGAAATTGATAAAGGGGTAGAAAAACAAATCATGTTTCTTGATTATGATATGTTAGATGAACTGAAGAATTTTTGTATAAAAATTCCTTTGCTACAAACCATCAAAGAAATTCCAGTCCTTGTAATGACAATAAGAGAGTTTAGTATAAATAACCTGGGAGAAAGAGAAAAGAAGTAAAAGGAATACATCTAGTCGGGAAAATTACAGATATCATGATGGGAAAAACAACAATACAAAAATATCTGGATCCAGGAAGATCCCTTGTGAAGACACACATCAATGGTATCTAAATACCAAACACATTGATCAATTTAGGAGCATCCATAAACATCATGAGTAAACAAACTATGGAACAACTAAAACTTCCAAATATTCAATATACACCAACATTGCTACAAGTAGCAGATAGATCTATAATTATACTTGATGGTGTATTAGAAGATATTTATGTATCCTTATATTCTTGTGAATATCCAGTTGACTTTATGATCTTAACTCCCAAGAATAATTTAGGAGGAAATTCATTGATATTAGGAAGACCTTGGTTAGCTACAATGGATGCCTTCATCAGTTGTAGATCTAGTGATATGTTCTACTCCGATGGAAGTTCAAAAAATAAATTCACGTTATACCCTCCAGAAAAAAAAATGATAGAGATATAAAATGAGGAATGGATGGATGATGAGAATGACATACAACCTATTTTTGCTATATCCCAAATTAGTGAAGACAATCAAATTCTAAATTCAATAGAGAAAGATGAATTATCTTCACAATGTGGGAGTGCTCAAAATTTTTAGGACCAATGAAATATTGAATATTTATCATCTAGACAAATGTCTTTATATTCTATGGAAGAATTTGGAAATTCTTCAATATAAATCTTTCCAAGTAAAACTTTAAATGTAAGTAAAATTTTGAAGAATTTCAAAAGAAGAAATTAATGGAAACATTACAAAAACACTCTTATGCATATGCATGGGAATACGTTGACATGAAAGGAATCAACCCTGAAAATTGCATACATCACATATATATTGAGGAGATTTCTAGGCCAATTCGACAACCTCAGAGAAGAATCAATCCAAATTTAAGGGAAATTGTAAAGGAGGAACTGCAAAAACTATTGAATGTAAATTTTATTTATCCAATATCAGACAACCAATGGGTTTCACCTTTAGTAATTGTTCCTAAAAAGAATGGAAAGTGGAGAGTATATATTGATTATAGGGAATTGAATAAGGCCACTTTAAAGGATCATTTTCCATTACCTTTCATAGATCAAGTTTTGGATACATTAGCAGGGAATAAATAATTTTCATTTTTGGACGGTTTTAGTGGGTATAATCAAATTCAGGTAGCATTAGAAGATCAAGACAAAACCACTTTTACCTATCCATGGGTAACTTATGATAACCGAAAGCTTCCTTTTGGATTATGAAATGCACTTGAAACATTCCAAAGAGCAGTAATGGGTATTTTATCTGATTTAATATATGATTGGGTGGAAGTGTATATGGATGATTTTAAAGGTCTATGGAAATTATTTTTAAGAAACCCTTGAAAATTTGGAAAATTTTCTCATAAGATGTAAGGAAGAAAATCTCTCATTAATTAATGAAAATTGTTTTATGATGTTTACTGAAGGAATTATTTTAGGATACCATATTTCAAGAAATGGAATTAAGGTGGACTCATCTAAAGTTGAAGTTATTTCCAAATTAGCAATCCCAAGTTGTCAAAAGGATGTTTGGAGTTTTCTTGGTTTTACAAGATACTGCAGAAGATTCATATAAAAATTCACAAAGATTGCATCTCCACTCTACAAATTTCTTACAAAGGATTGTGAATTTATTTGGAATCCTAAGTACCAAAAGGAATTTGAAACTTTGAAGGAAATGATTTCTGAAGCACCCATCCTAAGAGGACCAAACTGGAAATTGCCTTTTCATATTTCAACTGATGCTTCAGAAATAACTCTGGGAGTTGTATTAAGACAAAAAGACTTGACTCCTTATTCCATTTATTATACAAGTAAAAATTTGAATCCAGCAGAGTTAAATTATTGTTTGTAGAATCTTCCAGATTTATTGCATCCATTTATGATCCGAATGAAAAATGGCATCAACCCATGGTATTCATCTACCCATGTTATCCATCCACCCATGGAATTTACCCATGGTATTGTAAATGGCATCGACCCATGGTATTCATCCACCCATGATATTTATCCATGGTATTGTAAGTGGTATCTACCCATGGTATTGACCCATGGTTTTGACCCATGGTATCCACCTATGGTATCTACACATGGTATTGTAACTCAAAAAAGTCTATAAATAAAAAGCCTCAGTTTGTAAAAGGACATATTTTCCACCACAATGTAGCTTATACAGTTATTCTCTATTTTAATAAAACAAGTTTCTTTGTCGTTTTATTTTATTTGTGTTCTCTCTTTTTTTCTGGCTTTCTAGTTTTGTAGATCTTGTCAGATCTATTTCAAATTTTTAGATCTTAGGGGCCTCTCGCCAAGATTTGGATCAGTGGTATCAGATTCAGGTTACGAATCCATGGGAATGAGGGTTTGAATCATATTTCAGTTTCAATGTTTTGCAGCAATCTTCAGCAAAATCCATGAATTTTTTGGGCGGCAAGTTTATAAATCAGATCTGAAAATTTTAGTGAAAATTTTACAAAAAAAAGGACCAGATCTGGATTATTTGTGAAAAAATACCCAAATTCAAAAAAACAATAGGCTGAATTGGAGTTCGGATGAAAGAGATATCGCTCATTCAAAATCAGCAATGTTGCAGAAAATGTTCTGACGACAATTCGTGGACAGCAGCTCTCCTGTCATTTTTCACCATTTTCATTGCGAAATTTTAAATAAATTTCTATAGATATGAGCTCCCCTTGAAAAATCACCCAATTTCAAAAAAAAAATCGATCGAATTGGAATCCGGATGTGGGAGTTATCGTTGATTTAATTTCAACTAATTTTTCAAAATTTTTGTGATGGCGAGACAGTTCCAGCGCAAATATGAGAGTCTAGAGTTTCCAGATAGCGGTTTCAAATAAATAAGAAGATGCATAATGACCATTCCATTTCCAAAAATAGGTTATAATAAATATTTTGAGTTATATTGACCGAGTTATGCTCATTTTAAATCTGGAGCAACATTCGGAGCGGGTTCCCTTTGAAGACGTGCCCTCCCACCCCGCTTTAGTAGGCACCTACTTCACATTCATCAGTTTCAACATAGCAGCATTCAGTTGGGTTATTTTTAGATATTCCCTCCCACTCCCAGCTATGTAGACATCTGCTACTTCATCATAAATCAGCATCATGGTTATGGGTCAACCACACAAAATCTTTTTCATCGAAGTCCATTTGCTAGGCCGCACACTGTTAGTCACACAGTTGGTCACAAGCATTACAGGGTATCTCTATCCTCGGATCTTCGTTTGTCATGGTTTTGGTTCATCCACAAACCCACACTTCATCAAAGTCCATTTGCTAGGCCGCACACTGTCAATATCACAGTTGGTCACAAGCATTACAGGGTATCTCTATCCTCGGATCTTCGTTCATCACGGTTATGGGTTAACTACACAAAACCCTTCTCTTCAATGGCTCTTCATATTCAACAAAGGCTTCTTAGGAGGGAACTTCACGCAATGGGGACCATTGCTTCTTAAGGAGGGAGGAATGATCCGAATGGAAAATGGCATCAACCCATGGTATTCATCTACCCATGTTATCCATCCACCCATGGAATTTACCCATGGTATTGTAAATAGCATCGACCCATGGTATTCATCCACCCATGATATTTATTCGCCCATGGTATTGTAAGTGACCCATGGTATGTATCCACCCATGGTATTCATCCACACATGGGATTTACCCATGGTATTGTAAGTAGTATCTACCCATGGTATTGGCCTATGGTATCTACACATGGTATTGTAACTCAAAAAAGGATATAAATAACAAGCCTCAGTTTGTAAACGGATAGATTGTCTGCCACAATGAAGCTTCTACAGTTATTCTCTATTTTAATAAAACAAGTTTCTTTGTGGTTTTATTTTCTTTGTGTTCTCTCCTTTTTCTGGCATTCTAATTTTGCAGATCTTGTCAGATCCATTTCAATTTTCTTAGATCTTGGGGGCCTCCCCCCAAGATCCAGATCAATTTTTTTTAGAATCGACATTTCGAATCGACGTTTTGATTGATCTATCCTGATGATGAACAACGAAGGATTGGTTCGAAACGTCAATTCTAAAATAAATGGATGCAATAAATCTAGAAGATTCTACACACAGCAACACAAGTCGCACAAGCCTCAAATCAACATAGTTGAATTATGCTGTTATCGAAAAGGATTTTTTAGTTGTTGTCCATGCCATTAACAAATTTAGACATTACATCATTGGCTATGAAACTTTGATTCACACGGATCATTTTTCGATTAGATATATAATGAAAAAATCAATTACTAATGGAAGAATCACAAGATGGTTACTATTATTTCAAGAATTCAATATCACCATTTTATATCGAACTGGAAAAAAAAACACAATTGCTGGCTTTTTGTCTAGAATTTAAAATGATAGCAATGATACACGAGTAGAAGATAGTTTTCCTAATGAATATATTTTTTCAATATCTACTAAATCTCTATGGTTTGTGTTGAGATTATACAAGATGATGAGCTTCGTGAAAAGAGTCGCCTTCACTAAGTGGGCCCGCAGGCTATTTTTGGTGCAAAGTCTATTTTTAGGCTATGTCTATTTTTAGACATGTCGATCATATTCTATGAGTTGCAGGATGCTATTTGTGGATGGTTGGTCAAGTTGGAAAAATAGATGGACTTCTATTTTTAGACATATTAGGCAGAATCTATTTCTAGATTGCCAGTCTAAAAATAGATATGTCAAATATTATTAGCTCTTAATCATATTTGGACTATAAACATTATCTTATTCTCTTGGAGCACTTCAGTTAAATTCACACGGGCGTGTATGATGTTGTGAAGAAATTAAATATTACGAGGGTTTCTTGGAGCCAATGCATGGAGGACTTCAGTTAGAACTCATGTGACAGAGTTTGGTGGAGTTGTAGAAGTAGTTGGTGGAGTTGTGTTCAGTTTAACTCAGCTAGACACAGTTGAGCTAGTTGTATCTAGTCTAACTTATTGATACACTAGTGAGAGTGGTGTGAATTAATTAATAATTAATTCACTAAATATTAACTCATTAATCAACTGAAGAATACATAAGTTAACTACAGTGCATGGACAGTTTCAGTGGAGACCAGTGGAGAGGTAGGTGAAAGAGCAAGTGTGACTATCAGTTGTGACTATAGTGATGCATTGATTGCATTCAAAACTCAGTGGAGATGCCAATGAGGATTTCACAGTACAATCTTGGTGAATTCGAGTTCATTCAGAGCCATTCTTTAGCAGGGATTGCGTAGTAGAGGCAAGCTAGCAGGTGGCAGAGATCGGTGCATGCATTTGCAAGATCGAGCCTGATTAGTGTGTAGTGATTGTATTGTACAGAGAGCTTGACATGTTTAGCTTTGTATGAGGATTGTTACGTGATCTCTATGACATATATTATATACAAGTATTTGGGGTTTTTAGCTTCAGGCTTTCCCGTTAAACAAATGTGTTAATGTGTGTGAATTTTTATGGTTTCATGTGTGCATTGCAATTGATTTAATTTCCGCATGTGATAATCAATAGTGGAATAGATTTTGTATTGTGCATGAAGTTAAAATAGTTTGTGATCAGGAGAATCTTGGATATATAACACATAATTTATATAATTTCTACATGGTATCAGAGTGATATTGATCAGAGCAGATTTCAATTATTGAAGCGATTGAGTTTTGTGTTGGTGGAATTCGAATTTGCTGCAGTGTTTTCTTGGTGTCGAAGTTGAGAATTCATTGAAATTCCTTTCAACGGATTGTGATTGGAGTATGCCCTTGATGGAAGCTCGAATTATATTGCATGGAAGGATAGGATGGAGGTGGTGCTAGATGATAATGGTTTGAAGGAGTTCATAGATGTTGAAATTCCAAAACATGCTTCTAGCGATGAAGCCACACTTGACGCATGGCAAAAGAAGACAAAAAAATGTCGAAGTATTCTATTGGAAGGTGTGAAGTATCACATAGTGTCTAGCCCTCACAGTAAAGCTTCTCCATTCTTAATGTGGAAATATTTGACCGACTTTTTCCAAGGCAGAAGTGACCAGAGGAAGTTGGCACTCAAAGACAAGCTCAGAAAAATAAAAATGGAGAAAGGCAACAATATACCAAAATACCTCACGAAGCTCATCCACTACAAGGATGCGCTGGGAAGTTTGGGTGTTACTGTAGATGAAGAGTACTTGGTGAGCTTGTCTCTGCTTGGGCTTCCGAAGAGTTGGCATAGCTATGAGGACTCTGTCAATGGTCAGGAGACTACTGAAATGGGGCATTGCTTTGAGTCGGATCTTGTGTAGGAGGAGATAAGGCGGGGTACCAGGGATGGATCTTCATCGAAGAATGAAGATGAATAAAATTGTGCTTTGGCTGCCAAGTAAGGGAAAGGGAAGGAAAAAAATCCTTCTCAATCTGGTGCAAAAGGCAAGAAGCGGGGACTTGTCCAAGGTGAAGTGCTTTCAGCATCACCAACACGGACATTACGCCACTAATTGTCCCTTGAAGAAGAAAAACAAGCGAGACTCTCTTTAGATGCAGCTAGAGATGCCTTAGCCTCACGGTTTGAGCTGGAATTTTTGATAATTGCATGCTTGGTTTCCAGGTGATGGGATTAGTATGGTTTCTTGGTGGTGTGTCTTTCGATATGACGGGAGACAAAGATTTGTTTAGTGATCTAGATGAGAAGGATCTTGGAGTGCACATCAAGATGGGCGATGATGGTAGATACAATGTGACTGGTATCGGGACCATTTCCTTTGAGAGGGAGTCTAGTAAACCTTTCATATTGAAGGATGTCATGCATGTTTCAAGATTGAAGAAGAATCTAATCTCTATGGTGATGTTGGAAGACAAGGTATATGATGTTGTTTTTAGTGAGGGAAAGGCTTTCTTGCGCAGTAAAACAACTGGTGAAACTCAGAGGATAGGGGTTCGAGTTAAGAACCTTTATCAATTGTAGGTAGATGGTTGTGCAACAATGGCAGGAAAAGAAGAAGGAGTGGTGAGCTGGGATGAGGTCGAATTGTGGCACAGGAGATTGGGCCATCTTCACCATGGCACTTTGAAAATTGTGCAGCAGATTTCTACCGGGCTACAAGGGTAAACTTGCGCGATCAGATCAGTGCAAGGGATGTACTTTGGGAAAATTTTAAAGAACAACTTTTCATGAGAGGGATAGTCACGCCACGGCGTCCTTGAGAGAATTCACAGACGTGTGTGGACCTTTCTCGATGGCTTCAACGACAAAGCACAAGTATTATGTGATATTTGTTGATGACTTTATAGTAATGTTGGATATAATTCATGCGGAAAGAAAGGCTAGACATAATCCAAAAAAAGTGAGTTCAAAGGCGTTGGTTGAAAAGTCGGGAAGTAGGTAGAATCTCTAAGGCGATAATGGTGGTGAATTCATCTCTGGCGAATTCAAGGACTTTTGCAGTGCAGAAGGAATTCGAAGAGAGCTCATAGCACCTCATAAACCATAGTAGAATGGGGTTGCTGAGCAGAAGAACATAACGATCATGGGTGTTGCATGGGCGATGTTGCATGATCCGGGCCTTCCCATACACTTGTGGGTTGAGGCATGCAATACTGCAGTATATGTGCAGAACCGTTGTCCTCACAGGATACTTGGCATGAGTACACCCGAGGAGGCATTTTCTGGTAAGAGGCCTGATATTTCTCATTTGAAGATTTTTGGCTCACCTGTTTACATTCATGTGAAAAAGGATGCCAGGAAGAAGCTGGAGCTGACCGCAGAGGTTGGGATATTTGTGGGGTACACAGAAACACCCCACAATTATTGTGTGTATTTTCTAGACAGTCGGAAGACTATTGTGTGATGGGATATCAAATTTCATGAGGAGAAAGCCATGAAGTTGTCGCTTGAGAGGGAGATACACTTGCATGCGGATGAGGAGCTACTTGTTCCTAAAGATGAGCCTCAGGATGTGGATCAACCATAAGAGGAGGTTCATGGAGTGGAAGAAACCACTCATGCAACGCCAAACATCAGAGGGTGGAAGCGCACTACAGAAGCTAAGTGACTAAATCTTGATGCAGCACAGAATATAGGAGCCCCTACATCATAGCACAGATAGAGACAGTCACCTAACCGATTTACTGGATACATGGCTCTGATGAGCAAGTGTATCATGATGGATCCATCCTCTTTCGAGGAAGCTGTGGAGGATCTCGCATGGGTAGATGCCATGGTGGAAGAGTATGATTCGATTGTCAGAAATAGTGCATGGGATATTGTCCCAAGGCCAGAAGGGAAATCAGTGGTAGGTTCGATATGGATCTACAAAGTGAAGCAAGTTGGTGATGGGAGCGTCGAGAAGTATAAGGCAAGATTTGTTGCCCGGGGCTTCTCATAGATCGAGGGGATCGACTATGAAGAAACCTTTGCACCTGTCGCAAGGTATTCTTCCATACGGACCATCCTTGCTCTCTCAGCGCAGATGGGTTGGCACATTCATCAGATGGATGTGAAGACTGCGTTCCTCAATGGAGTCATTGAGGAGGAGGTGTACATAGATTAGCCTGAAGGATTCAAAATCTTCAGTAGCGAGTTGCATGTGTGCAGGCTCAAAAGAGCGTTGTATGGGATGAAATAAGCACCTTGTGCTTGGTACACATGGATAGACAGTTATTTCATCGGACTTGGTTTCGCCAAGAGTGAGGCGGATCCGAACCGATACCATGTTTTGGTGGAGGGTAAGTTGCTGATCATTGTACTTTATGTAGATGGTTTGATACTAACAGGTGATGAACTGTTGATGAACTCATGCAAGGCAGATCTTGCAAAGGAGTTTGAGATGAAGGACTTGGGCCTCCTTCATTATTTCCTGGGATTGGAAATTTAGCAACGCAGTGATGGATTGTTTGTGTCTCAAGGCAAATATGTCCGGGAGATACTGGAGAAGTTCAACATGCATAGCTGCAAGCCTATCGACACTCCTCTTCCTGGTGGTTGGAGGAAAGAGGATGCTACATCGGCAGAGGTAGTGGATGCCACTGTTTATCGACAATTGGTTGGTTCGCTCATGTATTTGGTCAATACACGACCAGAAATATGCTATGCTATTAACCAACTTTCACAAGCTATGGTTAAGCCTACCAAGCTCTTTTGGAAGGTAGGCAAGCATGTCCTGAGGTATCTCAGGGGCACATTTGGATATGGACTGTGGTACAGACAATCAGATGAGGTGAAGCTGCATGGCTTCACGGATGCAGATTGGGTAGGGAGCCCAATGGACAGAAAGAGAACATCTGGAGGGATATTCAGTATCGGGTCTACAACAGTTTCTTTGTACAGCAGGAAACAGATATCCGTGGCACTCAGTTCAGCGGAGGCCGAGTACATGGCAGCAAGTTTGGCTGCATGCGAGGTTATATGGATGAGGAAGATACTGGTCGGGTTGTTCGGTTCACACTTAGATCCTACTGTGATATATTGTGATAATCAGAGTTGCATTAAACTCTCGGTTAATCCAGTATTTCATGATAGATCTAAACATATTGACATCCGGTATCATCATATCAGAGATTGTGTGCAGCGGAAGATCATGTTACTATCTTACATTCCTATGGAGGATCAGGATGCAGATATTCTGACGAAGGCGCTCACCAGGAGCAAATTCGAATACCATAGAGACAGGATCGCGGTAGCAGATAATCCCTATCTTGTTGAGAGGGAGTGTTGAGATTCAACAAGATGATGAGCTTAGTGAAAAGAGTCGCCTTCACTAAGTGGGCCCGCAGGCTATTGTTGGCGTAAAGTCTATTTTTAGACATGTCGATCATATTCTATGAGTTGCAGGATGCTATTTGTGGATGGTTGGTCAAGTTGGAAAAATAGATGGACTTCTATTTTTAGACATATCGGGCGGAATCTATTTTTAGATTGCCAGTCTAAAAATAGATATGTCGAATATTATTAGCTCTTAATAATATTTGGACTCTAAACATTATCTTATTCTCTTGGAGCACTTCAGTTAAGTGCACATATGTGGCACAACAGCTGACAGAAGGAATTATGGTATTCCCGAGGGTTTACTGGAGCTAATGCATGAGGACTTCAGTTAGAACTCATGTGACAGAGTTTGGTGGAGTTATAGAAGTAGTTGATGGAGTTGTATTTAGTTTAACTCAGTTAGACTCAGTTGAGCTAGTTGTATCTAGTCTAACTGATTGATACACTAGTGAGAGTGGTGTGAATTAAGTAGTTAATTAATTCACTAAATAATAACTCATTAATCAACTGAAGAATACATCAGTTAACTACAGTGCATGGCAGTTTCAGTGGAGACCAGTGGAGAGGTAGGTGAAAGAGCAAGTGTGACTATCAGTTGTGACTATAGTGATGCATTTGTCCCAGGTTCAACATTCGGTGGGAATGTAATGAGGATTGCACGGTGAAATCTTGGTGAATTTGATTCATTTAGAGCCATTTTCATCGAGGATTGCACGGTAGAGGTAGGCTGCTTGGTGGCAAAGATCGATGCATGGATTTGCAAGATCGGGCCTGATTAGTGTGTAGCGATTGTATTGTACTGAGAGCTTGACATGTTCAGCTTTGTATGAGGATTGTTACATGATCTCTATGACATATATTATATACAGATAGTTGGGGTTTTTAGCTTCAGGCTTTCCCGTTAAACATATGTATTAATGTGTGTGAATTTTTATGGTTTTTTGTGTGCATTGCAATTGATTTAATTTCCGCATGTGATGATCAATAGTGGAATAGATTATGTAGTGTGAATGAAGTTAAAATAGTGTGTGATCAGGAGAATCTTGGATATATAACACATAAGTTATATAATTTCTACAGTTTGCAGACATTTCTAATTATTTAGCTACAGGAAAGCTACCATCATTTGTTTTCCTAGAGAAAAGAGTAAGATCATTCAAATTAGTGCATCTTATTCATGGGTAAATGAAGAATTGTACAAGACATGTCCAAATATTATCATTCGAAGATGTGTACAAGAATACGAAATGCCTGAGATACTAAAAGAATTTCATGATGAGCCATGTGGAGGACACTTCGCTGACAAGGGAGTTGCCTACAATGTCCTTCTATCATGATATTATTGGCCTTCCCTTTTCAAGGATGGCAAGTAATATGTTAAGAGATGTGATAATAGTCAGAGAATGGGGAACATATTCCTTCAGATGAAATGCCTTTACAACCAAAGGTACTTAGTGAACCCTTTGGAAAATGGGCTTTGGATTTTGTTGGACCAATCAATCCGACATCAAGACAAAAGAGGTATATTCTTATGTGCAATGATTATGTCACTAAACGGGTAGAAGATAAAGAACTTTCCTTTAATAATGAAAATTTGGTAGCTTCATTTCTTGTTGAGGATATTTTTACTCGTTTTGGTGTCCCAAGGGAAATTGTGACATTTCAAGGAACTCAATTTACATCCAGAATGGTGCAGAAGATCGTGTAAGAATAAAAAATCAACCATATAAATTCCACTCCATATCATCCACAAGAAAATCGACAAGTAGAGTCCACTAATAAGGTGATTGAGGAAATCCTCACAGAGCGCATACATGAGGGATTGAAGAAAAGCTTCCCGGAAGCTTTATCAGGCATAATACACCACATGTTGAAGTACAACAAGACATACTCCCTATGAACTTGTTTATGTGAATCAATTCTTGTCTCCAATATAGTTCTAAATAAAAAATTTCAAGACAAAAGTTAAACTAGGACTTGACTTGTCACAAGAACAAAGGCATAGAATGGAACAACTCAATGATATTGATTAAATAAGACAAGATGCAATTCAAAATACTAGCTTAGTTTAGCAACAGAGATCCAGATGGCATGATAAATATATTAAAGAAATAATATTTCAAGCTAGAGATTGGGCACTTCTCTTTGATTCAAAGTTCAAGGATTTTCAAGGGAAATTTCAAACTCATTGGCTTGGGCCTTACGATATTAAGATAGTATTTGATAATGGAGAAGTCAGCATTAGAACTAGTGATGAAGAAAAATTCCCCCTCCTTGTATAAGGACATCGACTACGATCTATCACAATCCATCGAAAAAAGAGGAATTTTTTAGATTTTTCAAGATAATGCTGATATAAGGTTGGTTAAGAATAATTCTTCTTCTTCCCCAAATTATAAGTCTTCTTTAATTTTTGTCAATTTTTTAGAAATTATATGCACTAAGCATGCATATGTCCTTGATTCACCTGATCTCACACTATTTAACTTTATGCAAAATACTGAATTAATTCCACTTGTTAATCTTTTGTGGAAAAATTAATTGCACACACATGTGAAGCATAAAAAGAAATAATCAATCGCACATAACATAGTTTTTAACTGGGAAAGCCTGAAGCTGAAAACCCCAAATATATATTATGTATCATGGAATCACATGAAAATCCTCATACAAAGCTTATCAAGCTCTCAGTACAGTACAATCGTCATACACTAATCAGGCCCGATCTTGCAAATCCATGCACCGATCTTTGCCACCTGCTAGCCTGCCTCCACTGTGCAATCCCTGCTGAAGAATAGCTCTGAATGAATTCGAATTACTCTTGGATTGACTGCGCAATCCTCATTGGCAACTCCAATGTGTGTGATGCAATCAATGCATCACTCTGAAATTTGTAGATAATTATCTTGCCCCTTCACCTATCTCTCCACTAAGATTCTCAGGCATACATGCACTATAGTTAAGCGTTGTATTATTCAGTTGATTAATGAGTTGTTATTTGTGAATTAATTAACTAATTAATTCACTCCACTCTCACTAGTGTATCATTCAGTTAGACTAGATACAACTAGCTCAACTGAGTCTAACTGAGTTAAACTGAATACAACTCCATAACTACTTCTTCCAATTGTGTCATAACTCTGCCACTTGAGTTCTAACTGAGTCCTCCATGCATTAGCTCCAGTAAACCCTTGGGAATTGCGTAATTCCCTCAGTCCACTGATGTGCCACATCTGTGCACTGAAACAAAGTGCTCCAAGAGAATAAGTTGTTGTTTAGTGTCTGATTATTATTAAGAGATAATAATAATCAACATGCATCTATTTTTAGATCAACGATCTATAAATAGACTTCGCCCAATATTCTAAAAATATAATTTCATCTATTTTTCCAACTTGATCAACCATCCACAAATAGCATCCTGCAACTTCTGAAATATGATCATCATGTCTAAAAATAGGCATAGTCTAAAAATAGACTTGCGCCAAAAATAGCCTGCGGGCCCACTTAGTGAAGGCGACTCTTTTCACTAAGCTCATCATCTTGTTGAATCTCAATGCTCCCTCTCAACAAGATAGGGATTATCCTTCACCCCGATCCTACCTCTATGGTATTCGAATTTGCTCCTGGTGAGCGCGCCGTCGGGGAGATATCTAGATCCTCCCCGTAGGAATGTCTTGAAGTAACATGATCTTCCACGCACACAATCTCGATATGATGATATAAATATAATGTTTAGATATATCATGAAAAACATGATTAACGAGAGTTTAATGCAACTCTGATTATCACAATGTATCACTATGGGATCTAAATGTAGGCCCGAACCACATGGCAAATCTTCTCTCAAGTAGCCTCCACATGACTTGGTTACGCCATGTATTACGCGGCCCAGGCGAGTGCCACCAGATATTTGTTTCTGTTATTTGGTACGCGTAGATCCGATAAAGATGCCTCCTAATGTACTCTTCCTCTTTCTGTCTGTTGGGCTTCCTGCCCAATCTGCATCCGTGAAACCATGCAACTTCACCTCATCCGTCTGTCTGTACCATAAACCATACTCAGATGTGCCCCTGAGATATCTCAGGACATGCTTGCCTGCCTTCCAAAAGAGCTTGGTAGGCTTAACCATCGCTTGTGAAATTTGGTTCACCGCATAGCATATGTCTGGTCTTGTATTGACTAAATACATGAGCGAACCCACCAACTGTCGATAAACAGTGGCATCCACTACCTCTGCTGATGTAGCATCCTCTTTCTTCCAATTTCTTGGAAGAGGAGTGTCGATAGGCTTGCAGCCTTGCATGTGAAACTTCTCCAGTATCTCCCGGGCATACTTGCCTTGAGACACAAATAGTTCACCTTCCCGCTGCCATATTTCCAATCCAAGGAAATAATGAAGGAGGCCCAAATCCTTCATCTCAAACTCCTTTGCAAGATCTGCCTTGCATGAATGTATCAACTGCTCATCACCCGTTAGTATTAAATAATCAACATAAAGAACAATGATTAAAAGCTTACCCTCCACTACAATTTGGTACAAGTTTGCATCCGCCTCACTCTTGGTGAAGCCAAGTATAGTGAATAGCTTTCGATCCATATGTACCAAGCACGAGGTGCTTGCTTCAGCCCATACAACTCTCTTTTGAGCCTGCACACATGCGACTCGCTACTGAAGATATCAAATCCTTCAGGCTGCTCAATGTACACCTCTTCCTCAATGATCCCATTAAGGAGTGCAATCTTCACATCCATCTAATGAATGTGCCAACCCATATGCGTTGAGAGAGAAAGGATGGTATGTATGGAAGAATACCGTGCAACAAGTGCAAAGGTTTCTTCATAATCAATCCCCTTGGTCTATGAGAAACCCCGAGCAACAAATCTTGCCTTATAATTCTCGACGCTCCCATCAGTAGCTTGCTTTACCTTGTAGATCCATCTTGATCCTACAACCGATTTACCCACCGGCCTTGGAAAAATCTCCCAAGCATTTTTTCTGACAATGGAATCATAATCCTCCACCATGGCATCTACCCATGTGGGCTCCTACACCGCTTCTTCAAAAGAAGATGGCTCTGTCATGATACACTTTCTCATGAGAGCCATGTATCCAGTAAATCTAAGTAGTGTCCGTCTCTATCCATGCCGTGATGTAGGGACTCCCACATTCAGTGCTCATCAATCCTCGCCTCTTAGCTTCTATGGTACACTTCTTGCCTTGTTTGATGTTTGGTTCCCTATAGGGCCTCCTACAACACCCTTTAAATACATAAAATCACAACACACACTTCAAAATTTTTTTTGGAGCCTCCCCCTTAAAACTAAAAGGACAAGAGATCAAGTAAGTTTCTAGCACCAAGTCGCTAAGTCGCACATACACTACCTGCGCAACCACGCGAATCGTGCGACCGCGACCCCAAGGTCGCACAAAGTCGCCAGGGTCAGAAGAGTCAGAATTTCTTATCCAATTGCATCCAGACCTAGCGACCTTGAGGTCGCAAGGTCGCAAGGTCGCAAAATGAAGTTTTAGAGAAATTAGCGACTCAGCGACCTTTGCGACCTAGCGACCTGAAGGTCGCAAGGTCGCAAGGTCGCAAACTTGAAACTTGCGACCTCATTAAATGTCCGCACGTGCGACCTTTTTATATAAGGTCGGGTCGCTAGGTCGCATTTGTGACTCTCAGCGAAAACCGCGGAATTGCTCTGACAGGTCGACTGGCGCGTTTTCTTACGGGTAAGTTGCCTTTTCCTCCCTATGTTTCCCTCTTAAGCATTTCTTGCCATTATTGAGCCTCCCTGCGGTCTTATTTATTTGCTGGTAAGGATGTGGGGTTTTCTTTGGAATTTCACCATCGTTTTGTTTCCCACAAACCCCAAGGTCACCCGTCTCTTGCCTAATTCCTCATGGCTGTGCCTTATGGTCAGTTTAGGCCCTTTCAAACCGCAGACTTTTCCCATTAAAGAAAGTTTGGCCGCAAGGTCGCGCGCGCGCGAAACCCCCGTGAGTCGCAAGTGCGACTTGCGACCTAGCGACCAGGTCGCAAGGTCGCAAGGTCGCAAAACTCCCACTCAGCGACTCTGCGACCCTGCGACCTAGTCGCAAGGTCGCGAGGTCGCGTGTGAGTCCTTTTGTGGATCAGCGACCCAGCGACTCCCAGAGAACAGTCAATTAAATCTTTGCATGTACAGACTCTATTTAGCCATTATCATCATGTCTTTCTTATCCTGTGATTCTGTTCTAAATGCAGCAGGTGAATTCAGAGCAGACACAGTACCGGTCCTCTCCGACTCTAGCAATATGGCACCCCGGGTATCCCGAAGGAGAAGCAGGTAGGTGGTGGAGGAAGAATCAGACACAGACATACAAATATCTCCGCCGCCAATATACAGAGACACCCTTTGCACCTTCGCAAAGGAGGATAGCCTGAGGTGGTATGAAGTATACCGTGAGTTCGCCATGCTAGAAGAAGATTTCCCAGAAGATCTCCCGGACCGTGAAATATACCTGAAAGTCAAAAAGTCCAAATTACATCTAGCTGGGTCGCATCCTGCCATCTTTCCGTGCCCAGAGATGTTAGACTGGATCATACAGAAGACAGATCCGAAAAGCTTCGCAATCCGAGATAGTGCAGGGAAAGCTTTCGCAACATTGGAAAGTTCAAGAGCACAGGTCTACTACTCGCTACCCAAAGCAGAGGTGAACTTCACCCCAAGATGGTTTGCTGCAAATGAAGTGCCGATGGTTGACACGATCAGAAGATGGTGGGCAGAACCAGACAAATTTAAGATAAAAAAGGACCAGGAATACCCGGTGGCCAGTCTGAGGAAGGTCTATAAGCTAGTGGCCGCCATGCTGTGCAGGATATACGGGCGTTCGGACGCCACCACCTTCAACGGAACATGGGCAACCATCATAGAACACGTAACAGTCCACGGCACTCGGTTCAATTGGGCTCGTATATTAATGGGCTCCATGCACACAAACTTGGCTTCAGCTTTAGCCCCAGATGAGGGAGCGCCATCAGAATTCTACATGGCTTCGTATCTATTAGATGCGTTCTGTGCCCAGATGCATGTCGAGGGATGGCCACATAATTGGGACCCCGAACAGACCCAGGCAATACACTTGCAGACCAGGGTATTCTGGGAATCTAGGTACAAGTCGGACATCGAACAAATCTCTCACATATTCATTCCCGCCCTCTACGGGAAACTATTTGGTCAGGACACCCCCTGCATGTCTTGGCGAGCAATGGAAACACTGGGTCAGGTGGCACACTGGTTCCCATTCGCCGAATTCACAATCATCCGAGTATTCAGCTCGTTTAAAGCACCACACGCTCTACCTAAGTTTGTTACCGACAAGGTGCTCATACAGGAGGTGTGTTTCCAGATGACCTTGGGCTTCTCTAACGTCCTTACCAAAGGGAAGAAGAAACCTTGGCCTGCTCTACCTCTCACCATTGGTGCCTATACGGTCAAAGACTCCAGAGAAGTAGCGCGTGAAGGGGAAGAGGTGAAAAGCTATCACTTCAGAAATCTGGACTCCCGAACTTACGATCCAGTCAGGATAGTCCCTGAACATTGTAAAAGGGCCAATTTCAGATGGAGTTATCAGCATGTCGAGCGCCCGGATGAGGACGAGAGAAGAAATTGGTATAACGCAAACTGGCATCTCGCGCCAGGAATCGACTCTGATCGAGAAGGAGAAGAGCATCAGAATTTAGGAGAAAGGAGCCAGAAGCTTGGAGGCTCTTCCTCCTCCAAATATAAAAGAACACAGACCGGTACGGGACCTGACACCGCAGATCAGCAAAGGGAAGCAGAAGCCCAAGCCAAACTGGAAGAGGAGAAGAAGAAGAAGGAAGATGAAGAGAAACGCAAGAAAGACGCCAAAACAGAACGAAAAAAGAAAAAAGAAGAGGAGAAAGAAAGACAGGAAAAGGAGGCACAGGCGGCGGCAGAAAAGGCACTGAAAGAGGAACTCGATAAAGTCGATCGTCAGAAAAAGGCAGAACAGGCCGCCGAGGCAGAGAGGAAGAGGAAACAGGAAAAGGAAGCAGAGGCAGAGGCAAAACGCCGGAAGAAAGAAGAACAGGACAAGGCGGAAGCAGAGCGCCGGCAAAAGGAGAAAGAAAAGGGTCAAACGCAGGATGTAGAGGACGAGCTAATAGATGACATTGATCTATCTCCCCTGAATATCCCTGCAGGTGGCGCGGGAAGTACCCTCAGTGTTGATGACTTTCCGGGGGAGCAAGAAGAAGAAGTCTTCGACTTGACCAGATTGACCTTTGACCAATTCTCTTTCAAGATACGGCAAGAGAAGAGGAAATCCTTAACGCCAGGCTACCCCGCCATCTCCACGGTCTCCACCGGAAAGGACATAGTCCCAGACACAAGGACAAATCCAGTTATGATAGCGTCAGCAGGCACCGCTTTTGCCGCAGCCACAGAGGAAAATGTCACGAGGATGAGCAGAGAAATTATTTCTTTACAGAACCGGCTAAAAGCGGCAGAGCAGGAGAAATCAAGGCTAGAAAATGAAATGCTCCAGCTCCAGGGCAGGCCCGCTCAAGTGAATGAGGTCCCACTGGCGGTCAAGAAGGAATGTGATGTGTTGGAGATGACAATGAGGCAAGTATACTAAGAAATTCTCACCCTGAAACAAACAGTGGCCCCATTAGCAGAGGCACGGGAAGAAACCAGGCAGAAACACGAACAGCTCAAGGAAGCCTCGGCAGCCTTGGACAAAATGATGAATTGGACAGCACAGTATCAGCAAGCTCCCGAACACGTGCCTCGGAAAGATTGGATTCATATGCAAGAAGCCAAAGTACAAATTCGGATGAGTATGCAATCCAAAGACAAGCTATCCAAAGATCTGGACAAAGTAGTGTCTGCGTATAACCACCTAATCAGTGGTATCGACTCCATGAATGCTCTTCATCACATTCCATCATTAGGGGCACTAAATGAAACTAAAGGCTGGGAACAGGTAGAGCAGGAAATTCAGTCTTTTCTGCAACCAGTACGACAAGCTGCCGCCGCACCGGAATTCGAAGCATCACAAGAGAATCTGAATCGGTTGCTTGTCACCCCAGTGCAAATCTACACCAAGCTCGCTTCTCTCTCAATGATGATCTCCCAGAAGAAGGAGACTCTGGTGCCGAATGCTCTAGAATGTATGCATCGGATAAAAGAGGAAAGCCCTCTTGTCGCTCCTATAATGGCGGATTACCAGACTTGGAAAGACTTCATCAAAGGCAAGAAAGTCGACGCTCCAGAAACCTCAATTGCGCGACCACCTTCATAGTTTCAAACGCTGGGTCGCAGGTCGCACCTGCGACCAAGTTGCGGGTCGCATTTGCGACCAGGTTGCAGGTCGCATTTGCGACCAGGTCGCAGGTCGCAATTTTGGCAAACAGGAAGCTGAACCGTCGGGAAGCTGAACCGTCGGAAGGCCATAAGTGCGTCTGTTGAATCTATAAATACCCCTATGGGGAGCATTGTAAAGGGCTGCTCTTCTGTTGACTGAAAGGCAATATTGCATTGTAACTGAAAGATCATACTCTTGATATATGAAATACAATACATGTTAAAACCCCTTTGATTGGATGATGTGTTTAGCTGAGACAACATTGTGTGTATTCTGCGTGCAGTTTCAGAATATCTTCTGATTAATGAATCGTTATTGTTAGTATCATTCATGCACCATAGCTATCCAATGGACGGTGTTGATGATGTACTCAAGTTTATTATTCACTTTATGAGGAATGTTAATGAACCGTTTTATTAGCATTTCGTGTTATATCTTTCGAAAGTTAAGGATAATTTGCCGTAAAGAACCTGCTTCTTCCATGGTCGATTATCCCGTATGCATACCCCATAGGATGTGTTGCTAACGACACTTCCCGAGTGTATGCATTCGTTTCCACACTCATACGAGAGCGTTGTTATATATTGGTTTTATACATCGTATCATGTATGTTGTAATGTAATATATGTTTGCAAATAATCAAAGTTGTTTCCGAAACCGAAGAGGTAGTCATTTAAGTAAATGATTCGACACCCCCTTTGGACCGATCCCTATTCCAAACGGTTCAAAGTCTAATTGGGACTTTCTACCGGGGAGATCCCCTACTGTTGGCCGGACATATTTTCCCGTCAACAGATTTGGCGCTAGAAGGAGGGCCATGGCATCCTCCCAGCATACAACAGACATTCCATCCCAAACTCCCCGTCGGGAGGTCATAAATAACGAAGTTGCCCTCCCCCCCTTAGAAGATATTCCAATAGTGGAAGCCCGATACTTCGAAATCACTAACGAACAACTGAGAGCCTTGCGCCCAGTTGCCCGTAATCTCATCAGGGATTTACGGTATACCCCTATCATGGAATTCCTAGCCCACACTAGGACCCCTGCCGATAACATCACTCGCAATGGCGTGCTAGTCCGTACCGTACCTGAACTTGTGAATACCATGATTGAGGGCCTCACACGGGCTGTCCAGGAAAATGACCCCGTTACCCACGATAGTGAAGGTTTCCCTGATACTGAACCTTTCCCCGAACCACAGCCTGACTTACATCAGTGGACCAACAACCAAGTGTATTCCCCACGAGAAGGAGAAGGGGAAAGAAGAAACGAAAGAGAAGGTAACACAGCTCGACGGAATGCAGAGGAAGTCAATAGGCCTCGAAGAAATGAAGGTGGAGCCAACAGGGGTCAAGGTCGTGGTGGTAGAGGGAATATCATTCACGACCTGAGACACCACGCCAACCATAATCACCACCAAAACCAAAATAGACCCCCCCCTTACAACTGGGAGCTGCTTAGAAACGTGAATAACCGTGAAAGACACCGAGATGAACACTCTTGTCGTCATGAAGGAACATCGGTGTCAGGGACGGGAAGTGAGTCTGAAGCAGAAACCCGACACCATCAACGCCCCAGGAGGGTGCAGCCTCTGGCCTGGATGGCTCAATCCCCTTTGGCCCTCTTAGGTCCTCTCCATGATATGCCCAGACACCCGGAGAAGCATCTTCCTAAGTTCGATCCAGAGAAAGGCACATCGGCAGAAGACCATATTAGTAGTTTTTATCTGTCTCTACAAATTATGAGAGTTCAGTCCGATGATGTTGCATGTCGACTTTTCCCACACACTCTTGTAAGCCAGGCAGCCACCTGGTACCGCTCCCTACCCAGTGCATCTATTACTTCATGGGACCAGTTTCGTCGTGTGTTCCTGCAAAAGTTTGCGGAAGATAAAACACCCTCTATGCTCCTCACAGAACTAAGCACCATCAAGTGTCATAGAAAAGAGAAAGTTAAAGACTTTAACCAACGCTTCGCAACCATATTGCAAAAATTTCCTCCAAACTTAGCGTTGGACGATTCTATCACCATCGACTACTATACCAAAGCCCTCCCTAGGGATATTGCAGTTTTCGTCAAACGTGAGGCCCGCGCTACTCTTACAGCAAATTACGCTGCTGCTCTCACGGTAGAAAAAGACATGTTGTCAATAGGAGTCATGGATCATGACGGAAAGGATGATCACAAATCAACCACT
Organism: Pinus albicaulis; assembly: GCA_034641835.2. NCBI lineage: Eukaryota > Viridiplantae > Streptophyta > Pinopsida > Pinales > Pinaceae > Pinus > Pinus albicaulis. The sequence goes on along the minus strand of CM076569.1, from coordinate 217,577,502 downwards.
AAAAAGGGCCAGTCTTCCACCCCAAATAGAGAGAGAGAAACTTTCGATTTCGAAAGTATGGCCAAGACCCTCAAACTACTAACGAATGAGGTCTCTGACTTAAAGAGAAAAGGCGTTGAAACCTCAACTACAAATAAACCTCCCAAACCTTTTTTCAAGAAAAGCAATCCCAACACCAACAGGCCTCCGTCAAACACCAGTGCCGCTCTCAACGTGGAGGAGATAGGGAAAGACAATTTTTGCTCTTTTCACCAAGCTGCCCATTCGGAAAAGACGTGCCCGCAATGGATTGGCAGCATGACCGCAGTGGTTAACCAACTTTTGGATGATCAAACTCCAGGAAGCCTGACAGAGGATGAAGTTTCTGATCGAGACGAAGTTTCGCTCCTAGATGGGGAATCGGGAGCCTCTGTCTTAACTTTTGATGTAATCCGCGGGGGAGAGAGTCTTGCTCCCATTGATATTAACATGGCAGGAAGTCCCAAGGCTCAGCCCACTCGAAACTATAGTCTTAGAAGCAAAGGATCTATTCCCGAACAATCATATGAAGACAAGAAAAGGGCTTTCCTGAGGAAAATTCTCCCCCCTAGCAACGAAGGACCAACTACGCCGGACAAGCCTACCAATAGTAATGGCAAAGCAAGTCAAAAGACCAAACTCCCAGTGGAACCATCGAAAACCACTACCGAACCTAGTCCCCAAACTGATACTAGCTACAACATAGTGGAGGACATGAAAAAGACCAGGGCTAATATCTCGCTCTACGAGTTGGCCCGCATCACGAACCAAAAGGAACTTATCCTAAAAGCTTTCGCCAACAACCAAAACACGAAGAACATCAGCAACACGTCTGCACAAACCAGTCCAGATATCCAATCTATAGTGAACGCTGTCAACACGAATTCGAGAGGATCCACCCCTCCATTTCTCTTATCGTTTGAGATGTTTAATTTCAACGTTCACAATTGCCTCGTTGACTCTGGTGCATCCACGAATGTCATGCCTCTATCTGTGTGCAATAAACTCAACATCCTCCCAGAGAAAACTGACGCAAAAATCATTCAACTGGACAGATCACAAGTACCAGCAGTTGGAGAATTAAACAATGTCATCATCCGCCTCTCATCCGACTCTAGGGTTCATCAATGTATTGATATTGTGGTTGTTGACATCCCAGAAGCCTATGGTGTACTGCTTAGTAGAGACTGGTCTAGCAAATTGCAAGGATACTTCGCCACAGATTGGACTCACTTATGGCTACCTTACAAAGGGAGAAACAACCAAATCAGAGTCGAGAGTGAACCATACATGAAACACACTGTAACTGATTTGGATGCTACGAATGAACCCATCAGCTTCGCCCAAGAGGAACTTGGTATGTGTTTTCTAGATTCCATTTTTGGATGTTACCAACCTCCCCAGTCTGCAGTAGGCCCCGAGGTCCTTTCTGAAATGACTCTCGTCGCAGAGGAACAAGCCCAAACTGTATCTCACCAACCCGAAATTCCTCCACAAACCGCCACCCCAAAGGACCCAGAAAATGATATATGGACATTGTATTACGACGGTTCCAAGAATCTCGATGGTTCTGGCGCTGGCTGCGTTTTGCTTGATCCGCATAAGAAAAAATTCTTAGTCTCTTGTCGTCTCGAGTTCCAATGCACTAACAACACTGCCGAGTACGAAGCTTTGATCCTCGGGCTTAAAAAGGCGCTGGATTTGAAGGTAAAATGCTTACGGGTCATTGGAGACTCCGAGATTATCACTCGGCAGGTACGCAATACTATTCACTGTTTGTCTCCACATTTGAAGGCGTATCAGCAAGAGGTATGGCGATTAATTTCTGCTTTTGACGCTTTTGGAATTAAATCTGTTCTAAGAATGCATAACGCAGCAGCAGATACTCTAGCTAATGCTGCCGCCAGGTTTACCCCTTTGAGGGACGGGTTTTCTATTGAAGTTATGTATAAACCATCCGTGCCAGACAATATCACTAATTTGCGTGTTTTTGATGATGATCAACAGGTGCTGGAATTTATGTGCAACTCAGAAATATTCAAAGACGCTGCTATAGATGAAGATGAGCACGACCAGGCTATGCAAAAGGAGTACGAGCAAGTCAAAGGAAACCCCATGCCTAAAGGGGTAGTATCACTGGAAAAGCTTTTTGATCTACAAAATCGGTTCCGTGGGCCCCCAAATGCAAAAGTGCAGAGCTCGATCTTGGCTCATCGACAAGTGAACTTGGGATCAGAAGATAATCCTAAATTCATCAACCTGGGGAAAGACTGCACCCCCCAAGAGGCTCAAGATTTCACTCAACTATTTCGCAAGTATCGTGACGTATTCGCTTGGACATATGAAGACTTACGCACATACGATACTCGAATCATACAACATGTGATCCCCATTAAAGAAAATGTAAAACCATTCCAACAAAAGCTTAGGAAAGTACACCCTACAATGGAGCCGCTGATTCTAAAAGAACTCAAAAAACTTTTGGACGCTCGCATTATCTTCAAAGTTCGCCATTCCACATGGGTGTCCAATTTGGTGCCGGTACGGAAGAAATCAGGAGAAATTCTCTTATGTGTAGATTTCCGGAACTTGAACCGGGCCTCGAGTAAAGATAATTACCCAGTGCCCCCTATGGAGCAGATCCTACAAGCAGTGTCCGGCTCAGAAATGTTCTCCTTGTTGGACGGATTCTCTGGCTACAACCAAGTACTAGTGGCTGAACCGGACAGGTTAAAGACTACCTTTCGGACTAAGTGGGGAACTTTCGCTTACAGGCGCATGCCTTTTGGATTAATCAACGCGGGAGCAACATTCCAAAGAGCTATGGATATAGCATTCAGGGGTCTGATTGGCCAAAGTGTGGTGGTCTACTTGGATGATGTTACGGTGTTCTCTAAACACCGAGGGGATCATTTGCGTCACCTCAGACAAATCTTCGAAAGATGCAGAAAATACGGTATCTCGCTCAACCCAAAGAAAAGCGTTTTTGCCGTAGCAGAGGGAAATCTACTAGGTCACATCATAACTAAACAGGGCATTGTCGTTGATCCAGAACGTGCGAAAGCCATTGCTCAGATTTCTCCCCCCAGCAGTAAGAAAGCAATGCAGTCCTTTTTGGGAAAGATAAATTTCGTACGTAAGTTCATATCAGATTTCGCCCAGATAGTGAAACCACTGCAGGGGATGATAAAGAAAAATTCCACTTTCAAATGGAATCAACCCGAAAAGGAAGCTTTCGACCAGATCAAGAAAGCAATAGCCGAAGCGCCTTCCCTCCAGAGCCCAGATTTCGGCAGAGATTTCAGCCTGTACACGTTTGCTTCAGACTCATCCCTGGCAGCCGTACTCACACAAAAGGACAGAAATAATGACGAGCGTCCCATTTCGTTCATGAGCACTGGTCTGCAAGGAGCTGAATTAAATTATCCCGAAATCGAGAAATAGGCTTATGCGGTATACAAAGCGGTCAAACATTTCAGACCATACATCTTGAAAAACCATGTCACAGTTTACGTTCCCCATCCAGCTGTTCGCTCACTATTCATGCAGCAAGAGTTGGGCGAGAGAAGAGGGAACTGGGTTGCGTGTATGCAAGAGTACGACTTAGAGTTTAAGCCAGCACGCACAGTCAAAGGACAGGGTTTATGCCAAATGGCTGCAGAGGCCGCAGGTTCCCAAAAAAGTGAAGAAGATAATTGGGAGCAAGAGATTGATATGTATCAAACTGACGTCATGCCCCAGGAAAGGAACCCGTCTTGGTACTCGGATATCTCGGGATATTTGGCACACGGGGTATTGGACTCAAATCTAGACGCCCGGCAGAAACGTGCAATTAGACTCAAAGCCGCGTCCTACCGTTTAATCCAAGGGAAGCTCTTCAAGAAACATTCAAATGGAGTAATGTTACGCTGCCTAGAACTGGATGAAGCTCAGAAAGTCTTAACCGAGCTGCACGATGGACCAGCAGGAGGTCATTTCGCCGGGGATACCACTGCCCATAAAATTATGCGTGCGGGTTATTATTGGCCAACCCTTTTCAGAGATGCTCACGCATATGTTCGGAAATGCATTCAATGCCATAAATTTGCAAGCCGAGAAGCGCGTCCGGCTGCTCCTTTGTTGTCAGTAGCTGTAGAAGAACCTTTTCAGCAATGGGGTTTGGACGTCATTGGTGAGATTTTACCCCACTCTTCTAAGCAACACAGGTACATTCTGACGGCCACTGATTATTTCACCAGGTGGGTTGAAGCGGTACCATTACGCCAAGTCAACGATCAGGAGGTAATGCAATTTGTCACTCACTCCATCATTACCAGGTTTGGCGTTCCAACTTCCTTAGTATTTGATAATGCAACGTATTTTTCATCTTTTAAATTATATGATTTTGCATTAGAAAATGGCATTGTTCTCAAACACTCTGCAAAGTACTATCCCCAAGGAAATGGTCTAGCAGAATCAACAAATAAAAATCTGATCCGCATCATCAAAAAGACCCTTCTGTCTCACCAACGAAACTGGCATAATGCTCTCCAAAACGCACTTTGGGCTGATCGCGTCACCCCTAAGTCATCAATAGGCACCTCACCATATTTTCTCGTGTATGGGAAAGAAGTCGTCCTCCCACCCAATTTGTCTCTTCCCGCTCTACAGTTGTCTCAAGAGTGCCACGGTACCCCTTGCCCCGCCTTGCAAACCCGCATTGACACCCTGCTGAAACTAGAAGAGGAAAGGCAGAAAACCTGGGAGAAATTCGCCATCCACCAGAGTCGGATCAAGAAATGGTTCGATAAAAAGTCTGCAGGAGATAAAAAATTTGAAGTAGGAGATCTTGTCCTAAAGTGGGATAAGGCACACGAAGAGAAAGGAAAACATGCCAAATTTCAAGCACTATGGATAGGTCCCTTTCAGGTTAAAGAAAAGATAGGCTCCCATACTTTCCGATTGCAAACTCTGGAAGGAAAAGTTGAGGTCCTCCCGGTAAACGGGCATGACCTCAAACACTACTTTACTTAAAACCCCCTAAAAAAAAAAAAAAAAAAAAAAAAAGAGCTAAAACTCTTTCTCCAACTCTGCAAAGAAAACCTTGTCTAAGCTGCCCGCAACCGACTCACTCCTTGAAGAGGTTCTATGCTGATGAAAGGCCCTTCCCGCCAAAACACGGGGCAGTCAAAACTCGCTTGTGATGGGCACCTAAAAGATAATACACGGTCTTACTAGAGTCTTCAAGCATAAGGAACCACCTAGCGGCTTAAAAGGGTGCAGGCAGAAAAGGTCTTGCATAGCAGCAACCGGATCGTGAGGGAACAGGGCTAACTCAAAAGAATTGCAGGTCATCCGGGAAAAACCTGAGTCCTCATATGAGACCAGGAGCAACCTCTCTGCAAGCAAAATAAGTCGGGATCCCTCATCCGCCCAGGCAAAATATGCCCATCTAAATAAGTGCTACAGGAACATTCTCAAATAAGTGCAATCGCACACAAATGAAGGGTAAAGGATTGATAAAGGCTTCCTGCGCAGAGAGGTGTTGTAACGACTCCGCCGGGGTACTGACCAGGCTCGCTGGTAGCGGAGCAACGTTCACGACTCCTTAGGCAGTGACTCCGCCGGAGCCGAGAGGTTCGCTGGCAGCGGAGCAACACCATGAGGACGAAATAATTGTACCGGACCTTGCAGTGGCCCAAGGTTTCCCCGACCCTCTCGATCCTGGAAGCGTGAGGAATTAAAATTCGGTTGATCTGCACCCAACAAGCCAAAAGGGCAGGCGACTACGCGGGGTGGCAAAGGAAGGAAAGTGTAAACTCTGAGGTAAAAGAACAAGCAAGTATTAGGCCCCTCCCTCCTCCCTCGTCGACCCTTCATCAGCAGAGACTCTGAATTCATCCAGTGAATCGCCATTTGTTGTAGCTCCTACAACACCCTCCAAAAATACATAAAATCATAACGCACACTTCAAAATTTTTGGAGCCCCCCTTTTTGAAACTAAAGAAGGAAAAAGCCAAGTAAAGTTCTAAAGGCAAGTCGCTAAGTCGCATATACATTATTTGCGACCCATGCGACCTATGCGACTCTGCGACCCTAAGGTCGCACAGGTCGCTAGGTCGCAAGAGTCAGAATTTGATCAACTTGCGACCTTGCGACCTAGCGACCTTGAGATCGCAAGGTCGCAAGGTCGCAAAATGAAGTTTTAGAGAAATTAGCGACTCAGCAACCTTTGCGACCTAGCGACCTGAAGGTCGCTAGGTCGCAAGGTCGCAAACTTGCAGCTTGCGACCTCATTAAATGTCCGCACGTGCGACCTTTTTATATAAGGTCGGGTCGCTAGGTCGCATTTGTGACTCTCAGCGAAAACCGTGGAATTGCTCTGACAGGTTGACTGACGCGTTTTCTTCCGGGTAAGTTGCCTTTTCCTCCCTATGTTTCCCTCTTAAGCATTTCTTGCCATTATTGAGCCTCCCCACGGTCTTATTTATTTGCTGGACAGGATGTGGGGTTTTCTTTGGAATTTCACCGTCGTTTTGTTTCCCACAAACCCCAAGGTCACCCGTCTCTTGCCTAATTCCTCATGGCTGTGCCTTATGGTCAGTTTAGGCCCTTTCAAACCGCAGACTTTTCCCATTAAAGAAAGTTTGGCAGCAAGGTCGCGCGCGCGCAAAACCCCCGTGAGTCGCAAGTGCGACCTGCGACCTAGCGACCAGGTCGCAAGGTCGCAAGGTCGCAAAACTCCCACTCAGCGACTCTGCGACCCTGCGACCTAGTCGCAAGGTCGCGAGGTCGCGGGTGAGTCCTTTTATAGATCAGCGACCCAGCGACTCCCAGAGAACAGTCAATTAAATCTTTGCATGTACAGACTCTATTTAGCCATTATCATCATGTCTTTCTTATCCTGTGATTCTGTTCTAAATGCAGCAGGTGAATTCAGAGCAGACACAGTACCGGTCCCCTCCGACTCTAGCAATATGGCACCCCGGGTATCCCGAAGGAGAAGCAGGCAGGTGGTGGAGGAAGAATCAGACGCAGACATACAAATATCTCCGTCGCCAATATACAGAGACACCCTTTGCACCTTCGCAAAGGAGGATAGCCTCAGGTGGTATGAGGTATACCATGAATTTGCCATGACAGCAGAGGAGTTACCAGAAGATCTCCCGGACCGTGAAATATATCTGAAAGTCAGAAGGTCCAGACTGCACCTGGCTGGGCCTCATCCTGCCATCTTTCCATGCCCTAAAATGCTGGACTGGATCATACAGAAGACGGATCCGAAAAGCTTCGCAATCTGAGATAGTGCAGGGAAAGCTTTCCTAACATTGGAAAGTTCAAGGGCACAGGTCTACTACTCCCTACCCAAAGCAGAGGTAAACTTCACCCCAAGATGGTTCACTACAAATGAAGTGCCGATGGTTGACACAATCAGAAGATGGTGGGCAGAACCAGACAAATTTAAGATCAAAAAGGACCAGGAGTACCCGGTGGCCGGTCTGAGGAAAGTCTATAAGCTAGTGGCCGCCATGCTGTGCAGGATATACGGACGTTCGGACGCCACCACCTTCAATGGAACATGAGCAACCATCATAGAACACGTAACAGTCCACGGCACTCGATTCAATTGGGCGGGAATATTAATGGGCTCCATGCACACAAACTTGGCTTCAGCTTTAGCCCCAGATGAAGGAGCGCCATCAGAATTCTACATGGCTTCGTATCTATTAGATGCTGTCTGTGCCCAGATGCATGTCGAGGGATGGCCACATAATTGGGACCCCGAACAGACCCAGGCAATTCACTTGCAGACCAGGGTATTCTGGGAATCTAGGTACAAGTCGGACATCGAACAAATCTCTCACATATTCATTCCCGCCCTCTACGGGAAACTATTTGGTCAGGACACCCCCTGCATGTCTTGGCGAGCAATGGAAACACTGGGTCAGGTGGCACACTGGTTCCCATTTGCCGAATTCACAATCATCCGAGTATTTGGCTCGTTTAAAGCACCACACGCTCTACCTAAGTTTGTTACCGACAAGGTGCTCATACAGGAGGTGTGTTTCCAGATGACCTTGGGTTTCTTTAACGTCCTTACCAAAGGGAAGAAGAAACCTTGGCCTGCTCTACCTCTCACCATTGGTGCCTATACGGTCAAAGACTCCAAAGAAGTAGCGCGTGAAGGGGAAGAGGTGAAAAGCTACCACTTCAGAAATCTGGACTGCCGAACTTACGATCCAGTCAGGATAGTTCCTGAACATTGTAAAAGGGCCAATTTCAGATGGAGTTATTAGCATGTCGAGCGCCCGGATGAGGACGAGAGAAGAAATTGGTATAACGCAAACCGGCATCTCGCGCCAGGAATCGACTCTGACCGAGAAGGAGAAGAGCATCAGAATTTAGGAGAAAGGAGCCAGAAGCTTGGAGGCTCTTCCTCCTCCAAAGATAAAAGAACACAGACCAGTACGGGACCTGACACCGCAGATCAGCAAAGGGAAGCAGAAGCCCAAGCCAAACTGGAAGAGGAGAAGAAGAAGAAGGAAGATGAAGAGAAACGCAAGAAAGACGCCAGAACAGAACGAAAAAAGAAAAAAGAAGAGGAGAAAGAAAGACAGGAAAAGGAGGCACAGGCGGCGGCAGAAAAGGCACTGAAAGAGGAACTCGATAAAGTCGATCGTCAGAAAAAGGCAGAACAGGCCGCCGAGGCAGAGAGGAAGAGGAAACAGGAAAAGGAAGCAGAGGCAGAGGCAGAACGCCAGAAGAAAGAAGAACATGACAAGGCGGAAGCAGAGCGCCGGCAAAAGGAGAAAGAAAAGGGTCAAACGCAGGATGAGGAGGACGAGCTAATAGATGACATTGATCTATCTCCCCTGAATATCCCTGCAGGTGGCGCGGGAAGTACCCTCAGTGTTGATGACTTTCCGGGGGAGCAAGAAGAAGAAGTCTTCGACTTGACCAGATTGACCTTTGACCAATTCTCTTTCAAGATACGGCAAGAGAAGAGGAAATCCTTAACGCCAGGCTACCCCGCCATCTCTACGGTCTCCACCGGAAAGGACATAGTCCCAGACACAAGGACAAATCCAGTTATGATAGCGTCAGCAGGCACCGCTTTTGCTGCAGCCACAGAGGAAAATGTCACGAGGATGAGCAGAGAAATTATTTCTTTACAGAACCGGCTAAAAGCGGCAGAGCAGGAGAAATCAAGGCTAGAAAATGAGATGCTCCAGCTTCAGGGTAGGCCCTCTCAAGTGAATGAGGTCCCACTGGCGGTCAGGAAGGAATGTGATGTGTTGGAGATGACAATGAAGCAAGTATACCAGGAGATGCTCACCCTGAAACAAACAGTGGCCCCGTTGGCAGAGGCACGGGAAGAAACCAAGCAGAAACACGAACAGCTCAAGGAAGCCTCGGCAGCCTTGGACAAAATGATGAATTGGACAGCCCAGTATCAGCAAGCTCCCGAACACGTGCCTCGGAAGGATTGGAGTCATACGCAAGAAGCCAAAGTACAAATTCGGATGAGTATGCAATCCAAAGACAAGTTGTCCAAAGATCTGGACAAAGTAGTGTCTGCGTATAACCACCTAATCAGTGGTATCGATTCCATGAACGCTCTTCATCACATTCCATCATTAGGGGCACTAAATGAAACTAAAGGCTGGGAGCAGGTAGAGCAGGAAATTCAGTCTTTTCTGCAGCCCGTAAGACAAGCTGCTGCCGCACCGGAATTCGAGGCATCACAAGAGAATCTGAACCGGTTGCTTGTCACTCCAGTGCAAATCTACACCAAGCTTGCTTCTCTCTCAATGCTAATCTCCCAGAAGAAGGAGACTCTGGTGCCGAATGCTCTAGAATGTATGCATCGGATAAAAGAGGAAAGCCCTCTTGTCGCTCCTATAACGGCGGATTACCAGACTTGGAAAGACTTCATCAAAGGCAAGAAAGTCGACGCTCCAGAAACCTCAATTGCGCGACCACCTTCATAGTTTCAAACGCTGGGTCGCAGGCCGCATTCGCGACCAGGTCGCAGGTCGCATTTGCGACCAGGTCGCAGGTCGCAATTTTGGCAAACAGGAAGCTGAACCGTCGGGAAGTTGAACCGTCGGAAGGCCATAAGTGCGTCTGTTGAATCTATAAATACCCCTGTGGGGAGCATTGTAAAGGGCTGCTCTTTTGTGGACTGAAAGGCAATATTGCATTGTAACTGAAAGATCATACTCTTGATATATGAAATACAATACATGTTAAAACCCCTTTGATTGGATGATGTGTTTAGCCGAGACAACATTGTGTGTATTCTGCGTGCAGTTTCAGAATATCTTCTGATTAATGAATCTGTGTTATTGTTAGTATCATTCATGCACCATAGCTATCTGTGATTGTGTTGATGATGCTCAAGTTTATTATTCACTTTATGAGGAATGTTAATGAAATGTTTTATTAGCATTTCGTTATATCTTTCGGAAAGTTAAGGGATATTCTTGCCGTAAAGAACTGTTTCTTCGGCGGTCAGATTATCCTGCATGCATACCCCATAGATGTGTTGCTAACGACACTTCCTGAGTGTATGCATTCTGTCTATCACCTTGCTACGCATAGTGTTATATATTGGTTTTATACATCAGTCATGTATGTTGTATCGTGTGAATGAGTGTATGTTTGCAGTTTCAATCAGGTTGCTCGAAACCGAAGAGGTAGTCATTTAAGTGGTAGCCGGACCCACACCCCGGACGGGATCCCTATTCCAAACGGTTCAAAGTCTAATTGGGACTTTCTCTGGGAGATCCTACGGTGGCCGGACATATTTTCCCGTCAACGAGTTGGTTACGCATGAGTGGACTCCTCCACTCCATGAGATCTCCTCCTTTGAGGCTGATCCACATCTAGAGGCTCATCTTTGGGAACAAGAAGTTCCTCCTCTAGATGCAAGTGTGGCTCCCTCTCAAGCGACAACTACATGGCTTTCACCTCATTGAATTTTATATCCTGTCGCACAACAGTCATCCGATTGTCTGGAAAATACACACGATAATTATGGGGTGTTTCTGTGTACCCCACAAATATCCCAACTTATGCAGTCGGCCCCAGCTTCTTCCTCGCATCCTTTGTCACATGAATGTAAACAGGTGAGACAAAAATCTTCAAATGAGAAATATCAGGCTTCTTACCAGTAAAAGCTTCTCCGGGTGTACTCATGCCAAGTACTCTACGAGGACAACAATTTTTCACAAACCGTAGTGTTGCATGCTTTCACCCATAAGTGCATCAGTAGGCCCTAGTCATGCAGCATCGCTCGTGCAACACCCATGATCGTTTTGTTCTTCCTCTCCATGATCCCATTCTATTGTGGGTTATGAGGCGCTATGAGTTCTCTTCGAATTCCTTCTTTGCTACAGAAGTCTTTGAATTCACCCGAGATTTATTCACCACCATTATCACTCCGTAGAGCTTTCACTTGCTTCTCGGACTCCTTCTCCACCAATGCCTTGAACTCACAGAACTTTGAGAACATTTCACTCTTCTTCTTCATGAAGAAGATCCAACATCTATGAGAATATTCATAAAAAATATAACATAATACCTGTGTTTTGTTGTTGAAGCAACTGAGAAATGTCCACACACGTCTCTATGAATTCTCTCCAGGATCACCGAAGCACACTTCTCTTTCTCATGAAAGGTGGTCTTCACAAACTTACCCATAGTACATAACTGGCACTAATCTGACTGTCCAAGAGTACCCTTGGGAATTCCAATAGAAATATGTTGCAAAATCTTCAAAGCGCCATGGTGAAGATGGCCCAATCTCTTGTGCCATAATTTACCCTCATTCCGGCTCACCACTTCTTCTGCTTTGCCCACCATTGCAGTGCATCCATCTACCTCTAGCTTGTAGATATTCTTAATTCGAACCCATATCTTCTTGGTTTGACCCATTTTTTTATGTCGAAGGAAGGCTTTTCCCTCACTGAAAAAAACATCATAACCTTTGTCTTCTAGCATTGCGACCGAGACCAAGTTCTTCTTCAGACTTGGAACATGCATGACATTCTTCAACAAGAATGGATTCCCAGAATCCCTCTCAAAGGTAGTGGTCCTAATACTATTCGCACCGTACCGACCATCATCACCCATCTCTATATGCATTTGGAGGTCCCTCTCCTCCAAGTCACTAAACAACTCTTTGTCTCCTGTCATATGGAAAGATGTACCACTATCAAGTTTACCACATTGATCCCATACAAATTGAAACCAATAAAGAGATCAAGGAGAAATCAAGCTCAAATTATGAGGCTAAGGCCTTTCCAGCTGCATATCCAGCAGCTTTCTTATTCTTCTTCTTCTGTGGACAGTTAGTGGCAAAATGTCCATGTTTGTGATAATGAAAACACTTCACTTTGGACAAATCCTGCTTCTTGCCTTTAGCATCAGATTTTGAAGGATGTTTATTCCCCTTTGCTTTCCTTTCTTTGGCATCCAAAGCGCAATTCTCTTCATCTTCATTCTTCGATGAAGATCCATCCCTGGTACCCTGCCTTATTTCCTCCTGCACAAGATCCAACCAAAGTCGCTCCCATCCTCGCAGTTTCTCTCGTCCATTAACAGAGTCTTCATAGCTATGCCAACTCTTCGGAAGCGCAAGGAGAGCCAAGGTCACCAAGTATTCATCATAAAAATTAACCCACACACTTCCCAGTTCATCCTTGTAGTGGCCAAACTTCGTGAGGTATTTTGGAATACTGTCACCCTTCTCCATTTTTATTTTTCTCAGCTTGTCTTTAAGTGGCAACTTCCTCTGGTCACTTCTGCTTTGGAAAAAGTCTATCAAATCCTTCCACATTAAGAATGGAGTGGCTTTCCCATGAAGGCTAGACACAATATGGTCCTTCACACCTTCCAACAGAATTCTCCTCGTCTTTGCTATCTTCTTTTTCCATGCGTCAAGTAATGCAACATCGCTAGATCCCGGCTTAGGAACATCGCTATCGATGAACTCCTTCAGCCCATTATCCTCCAGCACCGCCTCCATCCTGTCCTTCTAGGCTATGTAATTCGAGCTCCCATCAAGGGCATACTCCAATCTCAACCCGTTGAAAGACATTTCAATGTATACTCGATTTCTGCACCAAGAATCTTCTGTAGCAAATTTGAATTGTCCACCAGCACAAACTCACTTCACAATTGCAATCTTCAATCAACAACTCTCTGATACCATGTAAAAATTATATGCACTAAGCATGCATATGTCCAAGATCCACCCGATCTCACACTATTTAACTTTATGCAAGATACTGAATCTATTCCACTTGTTAATCTTTTGCGGAAAAATTAATTGCACACACATGTGAAGCATAAACAAAAATATTCAATCGCACATAACACAGTTTTTAACCGGGAAAGCCTGAAGCTGAAAACCCCAACTATATATTATGTAACATGGAGATCATATGACAATCTCATACAAACATACAAAGCTTATCACAAGCTCTCAGTACAATACAATCGTCATACACTAATCAGGCCCAATCTTGCAAATCCATGCACCGATCTTTGCCACCTGCTAGCCTACCTCCACTGTGCAATCTCTGATGAAGAATAGCTTTGAATGAATTCAAATTACTCTTGGATTGACTGCGCAATCCTCATTGGCATCTCCACTGAGTGTTGGATGCAATCAATGCATCACTATAGTCACAACAGATAGTCTATCTTTCCCTTTCACCTATCTCTCCACTGGTCTCCACTGAAACTGCCATGCACTGTAGTTAACTGTTGTATTGTTTAGTTGATTAATGAGTTATTATTTGTGAATTAATTAACTAATTAATTCACTCCACTCTCACTAGTGTATCATTCATTTAGACTAGATACAACTAGCTCAACTGAGTCTAACTGAGTTAAACTGAATACAACTCCATAACTACTTCTTCCAACTGTGTCATAACTCTGCCACTTGAGTTCTAACTGAGTCCTCCATGCATTAGCTCCAGTAAACCCTTGGGAATTGCGTAATTCCCTCAGTCCAATGATGTGCCACATCTGTGCATTGAAACAAAGTGCTCCAAGAGAATAAGTTGTTGTTTAGAGTCTGATTATTATTAAGAGCTAATAATAATCGACATGCATCTATTTTTAGATCAACGATCTATAAATAGACTTTGCCCAATATTCTAAAAATAGAATTTCATCTATTTTTTCAACTTGATCAACCATCCACAAATAGCATCCTGCAACTTCTGAAATATGATCACCATGTCTAAAAATAGACATAGTCTAAAAATAGACTTGCGCCAAAAATAGCCTGCGGGCCCACTTAGTGAAGGCGACTCTTTTCACTAAGCTCATCATCTTGTTGAATCTCAACAAATATATATAATATATATATATATATATGTAGATATAATTGAATAATTATGAAAACCAATCATTGATTTGCATACTTATACAGAAAATATAGGCTGAAAACAAAAAGATCTTTTTTTGGCATCTTACATTTTCTTTATTCCCGTTCTAAAAATCCCAATTCTTTGCATCCCTTTTTCTTTTTTTTTTAGAAAATAAAAATATAGGTACAAAATTGATGAAATTCTGCAACTCTAATGGATTTATGCAGCTCAGATACGATAGGAACTTTTTGAATGAAGTAGTTGAAGAAAACAATGAAGAATACCTAAAGACAAGACAAAGAGAAATAATTGAAGGTTAGCAACATCAAAATTTAAGGGATGAAAACGAAAATTTTTATTTAATAATAAGGATGAAAACATTGACATATGAATTAGATGATCATTTTATACCACCAACTCAAAAATATTATTAAAAGAGCTGACCATGTCAAATAGAAATAAAATCTCACACCACCACTAAACTCTTATCATTTACACGACCACTCCAACATCAAATCACGATATCGTTGGTGAAATAATCCAACTCATACTTTAATGGTAACTTTTCATTAAACCTCATTCATACTCTCGACAAATTCAAAACCTTATTCATTCACTCATTCACTCATTCACGCTCCTAGCTCATATTGAAACCCTCAGTCTACCCTGTCAAACAGGCAGTCTTAAGGTAAATCTTCTCGGCAGCCATGGAAGTAATTGTGAGGACAGAACCCGAAGGGAAAAAATGTATGGAAGGTTACCCACAGATAAAGGAAATTTGATAGAGAGCACAATGGCTCAGTTTTGTGGAAAATATGAAGGGTTTCATAAGGAGGTTACTAAATATTTCTCCCAAGCATTTGATGGAGTGGAGGTCAAAATTAGAAATATCAAGTTTGTAATAATAGAGTCTTTCATATACAAATCCACCAGACTACCGAAGACATGAGAAACATGGTTTAAAAATAGAGTATTTGAAGTTGAAGGATGGAAAAGATTTCTTAAAAACCTAGTTATGGATACCAGCATTTTTAAAAAGGGCATTCCTAGCACAACTCTTAAAGGAAAATGAAGAAATTTGTTATTGATAATCCATAAATTCATTACCTGTGAGGGAAGGTTTGGATGCATGTTATTTTACCATGTTAGGCTATTAATGAATTTTATTGAAGATAGTGAAATAAACCTTCCATACTTTTTATTGCATAGCTTGAAGAAAATGGCAGGAACTATTCAGAAGAAAATTCAGTTTATAGAAAATACAATGTATCATCATGGGTTAATAAAAATTCTCATTGATTTCACCTTAAAATCCTAGGGGACACTTGGGAAAAATTCGTAATTCGGAACCATTTCCAAGAAGGAGACCAAGAGCAACCTAGTTGTAGCAAGGAAAAAAGAGGAAGACAAAGAAAAATTGAAAATGAACAACCACTCCAAGAACATTCAGAGGATGAAATCCCCATTGCAAAATTTTGGGAAAATTTTAGAAGAAAAATGATAAAAAGAAGAAGGATAGCATAAAAGGGTAGGGTAAATCCATAAATGTAGAAGAGCTTAAGATAACGAAAATAAACACCAAAATTCAAAATCCTCCTCAACTAGTGTGAAGAAGTTATAGACCAGAAAGATAAAAAAAGGAACCACCTTCAAAAGAAAAAAATTTGTTGATTTAGAAGAGGATCATAGGGTTCCATCACCCACTGCTATTTCACCCACTTAGATTCTAGGTTGAATAAATCCAGAGATCGACACAGTGAAATAATAAATTTATGATTATATTGAGTCTTTGGAGAAGAGATGTTGTGAACCAGCTCCAAAAAGAGAAGAAAAGAGATATCAACGCCTTAGAAATAAGCCATTTCGAGGGGACAACCTCCAATACATTACATGAATGAACGATTCTTGGATGATACAAATCACCAAAACCTTCTTCTATATATAGGAGTCCATGGGGCCACAATATAATCCTCGTCGGGCCACAATGTAATCCTAGCCGACCTAACAATAATAATGTAAGGGCACAATAATAATAATATGGGGGTTACAGGGGTACAACAATAACAATAAAGGGGCTACAATAACATAATAAGGGACTACACTATTAATATAGGGACTTAACATGCTCCTCTCCTTCAAACAAGTGTTTTCCTCAACGCTCGATTATTTCTTGATGCTTATGTATAAAATTCTCATCCTCCCATGCGGAATCTTCTACAGGAAAGTTCTTTGACTTGCTGAGATACTCTGAAATTGATCATACTTTTTGAGTTCTTGTTTCTCTGACTGCTTCAGAAATTATTTCGATGTGATGTTGATCTTCCTATTGTTTCATTAGATTCTACACCAAAGTTAGGTTATCCTTTGAGAGTTGGAGAACTTGTTGTTGAAGCTCGATGTGATCTTCCACTAATTTATCATCCATATTAGCTATTATTTTATCCTTCCAACCATCTAACTTAGCCTCCATTTCTTCTTTTAAACCATCTATGTCATCTTAGGTTGCTCTTCGTAAGATTGAAATTTGTTGCACTTGGTACCATAATTTTGATATCTCATACTGCAATTCTTCCTCTTCATGCATCATAGTATAGATTTTTAAGGGCTTAATGGGTATGGAATTATTTTTACGAGGCATTTCAGAATCCAATACTAAAATATATTCTCAATATGCCCTTGGACTCATTTCAAACTGATTCTTCAAACAAGATTTATGCAATTCGGAAAAAAAATACACACCTTTTACTTGCTTTTGAGGAGCTTGATATTGCAATTGACTTATCTATATATTTGCAGATCCTCAATATCTGAAATTTGGCCCTGTAGTATTCCTCTGAAGATTCTTTCAAATGCCACAGGTCTGATCTGATTTGGATTCTTCAAGGTAAAGTTATATCCAATCTCCCACAATGAACCAATTTTGGACTGGTTCAGTAGATCAAACTTGTAAGACTTGCCACGTGTCACTGTTTCCTCCTTTGGCTCTGAAATTGATAGATCAAAAAACTAAGTTCGTGTACCTTTGGCCACTTTTTACATCATTCCAATCTGATGCTTAGAGAGAGATATATGAATAGTTTCCCACAATCACCTCTTTGAGATGAAATTCAGAAGCCTCAAAAAGCCCTACCTTCCACAGATCATATCTACGAAACTGTTACGAACCAATATCTGAAATTTTGCAATGATGTTCCTCTAGATTGAAGCATCACACTCTAAAAATTTCAGCTTCTAAACCTTCGTAGAAACAAATTTATTACGAAAATACCAAGATGCCCTATTTAGGTTAAATTTAGGAGCCTGCAAAATGACCTAACTTGCAAACCAAGCTCTAAAATTTTGTGATGATGTTCCTCAAGATTTTGTCTTCGCACTCTAAAAATTTCAGATTCTGAACCTTTGTAGGAAAAAATTTATAGCGAAAATTCAACGTTGACCTTTTTGGAGCAGCGAAACCCTAGAATCTCAAAGCTCTTATACCAAATGTTGTGAAAAAGCTCCAAAAAGAGAAGAAAAGAGATATCAACGCCTTATAAATAATCCACTTCGAGGGGGAAACCTCCAACACATTACATGAATGAACAATTCTTGGATGATACAAATGACCAAAACCTCCTTCTACATATAGGAGTCCATGGGGCCACAATATAATCCTAGTGGGGCCATAATGTAATCCTAGCCGACCTAACAATAATAATGTAAGGGCACAATAATAACAATATGGGGGTTACAGGGGTACAACAATAACAGTAAGGGGGGCTACACTAAAATAATAAGGGACTACATTATTAATATAGGGACTTAACAAGAGAGATGTAAGAAAGACATCATTTTTTGAAGACGAGCCTCATAGTCCACAAGAACCTCTAGCTTTGAATACTCTAAAACAAGAGATATTTGAACTAGAGACACTAAACAATCATATTAAACAGGAACACGAAGCCTTGAAGTTGGAGAACTATATTTAGAAAACAATAAATGAAATTACTCTTCTACATCCGGTTTTATGGTTCAAGAAGAGAAAAAAATAAAAAATAAAGAATAAGCAGCTAAATAGGCAAGTCAGAAACCTGAAATATAAACTTCTAATGAGAAATCCAAGGGAAGTTGTAACCATAAGGAAGGCAAAGAAGATGAAATTAGATATTTTAGCAAAGGCCCTAGGGCAGATGCAGTAAGATGATAACACTCACCATTAATTTTTTTTGCATGAGGACATGCAATGGTCTCCTCATGGGGGAATGTAGAGCCTTAAGACTGCCTCAATTTTGACACTCCTTTTCACTATCTTTCCCTCATTTTGGCAACACCATAAGCTCAAAAAAGTGTTGAAATGCACATTTTGACTTGGTAAGGTATCCTAATGATCTATTTTTCATATTTCCATTTGTTCCTGATTATTAGAATGAAAATTGTATTTAGCTATGAAATTAATACAATTCTACAACCAAACTTTGTTTTTGTAGCCACTGCCATGGTTTGACAGGTTCTGAGGAATTAATGAAGCGGAAAAACATATGGGTAGTTGAAAAATGATCCGTTCATGGATCCTATCCTATCCATCCGTCCAGAATCAAGAAATAAATCACCAAAAATGTGGTCAAAGGAAATATCAACCAAAAGAAGGAACATGTGAGCGAGGATGTTTAAGGCTTCATGATTTGCTTTGCCACGTAGAAAATCCTGAAGCAACGAAATTCTCATTTCTATTTAGAATTTAAAATATAATTTGTTTAGTCGTAGAAGGCGTAAATGCCTCAAAACATTTAATGACAGGCTTTTATAAATATGTCGCTAAGTAATTGTGTAAAGAGTACAATTTATTGCGAGACTGTGATATCTTTAAAACTCAGTTTTTATTCCCTAATCGAATGAAGAAGAATTTTGGAGTTCTAATTCAAAGTTAGTAAAGAGTAGATTCAATCCATCTATTATGGAGGGCCCCTGCAACATAAGAGGTTTCATTTCGTTTTCATTATTTCATCTAAATGTTACTTCACAGCTTAATTATTATGTGTTTATAGTGTGTCATAGCGTAGATACATGCTTTGATTTCATTATTATTTTCATCACAATTATTTCTAGATTTTAACAGTGTTGATGTTCAGATTATACCCTTGTCCCATTTCTTTCAAATAATGTGCTCCTTCGGTTGAGGTTATTAATAGCATCCATATCAAAAGCACAATCTAACCCTAGCAATGCAGGATACATGTTTGTATCATCAAGAATCTCGATGACTTCAAAATTAGAAAACACCTTGAATCCTTCAATGTCAACTACTACCCTGGGGAGTCTTCCCATGGGATAATCTTTTGCTGGTTAGCCATGCGCAGTTAAACTATGGACCATTCAAGCTTATATTCTCCCATTTTTTGCCATGTTTTCTTAGGAAGTACAATTGCATCAGATCTCATATCCAAAATGACTTCTTCCATATCAAAATCTCATATTTGAGCACTCATGCACATTACTGTCCGATCCTTCTCTTTATTTTGTATATTTTATTGAGATCCCTCTGTTCCTTATGAGGCTATCCCTTCACATGTTGTTCCTTCTCAGCATAGTTATCAATCAATGTTTGTAGATTTTCAACCACTTTCTTATTGTGCAGAAGCTTAATACAAGCCCGCAGGAACATTTTTATCTCAGCTGGATCGATATCCTCTGTAATATCAACAGGTTTATCACTGATTTTTATTTTGATGCACTAGGGTCCATAATATTCTTCTTTTCTTCATTAAAATTATAATTTTACTTCTGCAAGTTAAACCCTTCCATATTCTCAGTATCTTTCTGAACCCAGATATTTGTAGCAGGTTTCTTACCTTCAGATTTCTTTTCACAAACTGTTATACCACTTATGGTCACAATATTAACACTAGGCTCTTCATCATGTGACTCTTCCATCATCATCTGAACGTCTCGTGTAGGTTTCACATTATTCTTCTCCAACATAGTTGCAAACAGGGCAAGGAAATCTTTAATTACATGGTCAAACTGCCGAAAATACCTACAGGATTTTTGTGTTGGGTTCATGTAGTTGTGCGTAAACTGGCCTACTTCTCCACAATTATAACAGATTATTTGACCTCTTCCTCGACAAGATCCTCCTCCTCTTCCACGCCCTTGGCCTTGAAATCCCCCATGCACAGAGGGTGACATAATTGAATCTGGACCACTATTCTTTGATTGCATCATATAGGTCGCAAATTGGTCAATAATTAGGTCAAAATCGTCACAGTGCTTCTCATCATGGCCTACAAATCGACAAAATTTTCAACGAATTTCTTCTCCATTAGAATATATTTATGCAACCTAGGGCAATAGTCTGTATGGTTTTGTCAGACTACTTGACATATTGCACACCATATTGGACGGTTCACACCTAGTGGAGCTCCAACCCCTAAATTAGCTTTGATCAGACTCGGTCTTCCAACTGCCATATATTCACCAAATACGGGGCATTTCTCCTTTTAGTGTCCTTCATCTTTGCAGTGCACACACCATATCTCTGCGCACACATCCTTTCCATTATCCTTCCACAAAAATTATAGTTCTAAGTGTAGGGTAGCCAATTGACACTAAATATGTTGAACCTCGGTCTGTGCATTCTAGACTTAAGAAGCCTCCAACTTCATTGTGATTTCTATAACTTCGGCCTGGGACACGATATTTTGTTGAGACAAAGGCAGGCGCAAATGTGGTAATAACATTGAAATGAAACATTCCTTATGCTTATCATCACTAATAATGAAGCCTCCCTCTCTAATAATGTGTTTTAACTACTGATCTACTTCCCATATAGTCTCATTCACTTCTTGATGAATATATTTTAGTTCAGTAACACATTGAGCATATGATTTTGGCTTTCAGATCTGTTCTTTCAATGCATCTTTGAGATTATCTATCGTCTCATTAGGGTTATTTTCTACATACCTCATATACCAGTACAACACATGTTCTTGAAATTTAGTAGCGAGATACGCCTTCTTAACATCATCATCTTTAATATGTTATGCCTTCCACATAGCCTTTGAGACAAACCATAATTGTTCAATGTCTTCATTTTTGACACCCTTAAAAGTATATATCTTAATAGAGTTAGCCATATCGAATATTGGTGGTGGAGGTGGAGTGGGATGGCGTGGAGTGTGAGGTGGATTTGGGAGTGGGGTGGATGGGATCTGAGGTGAAAATGTAGCCCTTACTTCAGATTATGTGGATTCACCAGAACTACTTGTTTCAGACTCTTCGTCACTGTCATATTTTCCTTTGAGGGGACTGTACACAAAATAACCGTTGGGGTCTGTATTGTAAATTTTCTTGACTGCGCGTAGAGCTAGGTTGACCTCTTATGAACATTCACTTAGTATGGTTACATAGAGTACCCTTTTCACATAAAATAATTTTAACCCAAAACTTTAAAGAGCGCAGGAACTTACCTCAAGGACCTTTGAAAAAAAATCGTTCAACTTCAAAATATGACACAAAGGCGTCAATGGAAAATTCAGTGACAAATCCACCCAAAATGTTGTCAATCTAGTAATCCACTGTGCAGGTGATCTTATTATTGTATTTTTCCAATTGGTGAATCAACTCAAGAGTCCACTTGGTGACTTCGTCATCCTTCGTGTATGTCTGAAACTCCAGAAGCCGAGATAACCACTCGTGTAGTTCTGTTGCAAAGGAAGTGAATAAAATTCCCTGTTGCTCTGTATAAATAAATCTGTGTTCCCACTCTTCAGTAGATAATTGCAGATTCCAATTCTCTTGAATCGTGAATTTGTGCACCTTTCTATCCAACCAATGTTGTAATTTAAGTCCAACGCCACAACATAAAATCTCCCTCAAACATATTCTAGTCCCAACAACAGAACGATTTTTTTCCTTAAGGGATCCTCACCGAAGTTTATATTGTTCTACGCAACCAAAAAAACCCTCCAACTACTCGCCCTTTCAGCAGTGATCCACTTGCGCAGACCAAAGTGTCACCTGAAGTAGTATGGGGGGGGGGTGTTGGAACCAAGTTTCTGCACTCTGAGGGAGAACTATTTTGTGGATCTAACCCTTACGATCTGATATAAATACTATTGTTATGCGCAAGTACCTTATAGCCTAATTTAGATCTGTCTTTAACAAAACAGAAACAGACTTGTGCAATCACTAATATATATTTTATCTAGTTATTATCTCACATAAACCCTTAAACATAAACCTATACAGATATTGCGCAATTATATAATAAATTTAGATAGATATGCATCAATACTGTAAACCATAGCAGATCTATATCAAATCAATACATCAATACATAAACATTAATCATGCAAATAAAACCGCATTTTCACCAAAACTTCTCTTTATGAGCAGATCTTCCATGGTTACAATTTAGTCTCTTGTGCACATAGTCGCAGAGTCCTCATATGCAGCTCAGGACGTATGTCTCTGTGCACACAGCCGCAGGATCCTATATGTACTCAGACTTATCCCAAATGCTTCCCCAAAATCACATCAACAATACATAATAAGCTATCAAGTTATGAAATGATCTTCGACTTGACTCAACATACCTATTTATATAATTCAAATGCACAAAGACCATGGGCTAAAACCAAGATTTGAGCCCCATATTTTACCCTTTAACACGTTACAAAAAGAACGATATTTTAGCTACCCTAAAGCCCCTTGACCTATTCACTGTGCTTTAACAAAATAGAAAACATTGACTCGAATTTGACCCTAGGGGACCCTAGCCCAACATAAATAAAAAGGGACCCACTTCCACTTAGACAAATCTAATTTCAGAGACACCTGAGCTGCAAAATTTTATTCAGAGACTGAAAAGAATTTCCATATCTGGATAAAAGGTTGTTCAATCTGGGCTTTCTGAAGAAATTATTTCCTCATCCTTTAAATATTTTGGTATTTTCACTACATAATATAGTGAGAAACTTGGAATCCAACCCTTTGAATTTACTTTACCCACTCACCAAAGAATAAACTACTCGACAGAAGTAGAATCTTCAGCTAGCAATATCACTTCAACTTCTCCACCTTAAACTCCTTCTCTCAACCTTGTTTCTTCTCAAACTCCTCTGTGTTCTTATTATCAACCTCTTTCTCTCATTTCCACTCAATCATCTCCTTCACAAAAAATTAACACTACAAGGGCATCATCTTCGACAATAAATCCTTCTACAACCCCTAGCTCAAGTACTACCACTACTTGACCTACTCCTCAAAGAATGGCTAAATTTCCATGGAATAACCCAGGGACAGTTCAAATGGGAGCACCATTACATCATCTTCCTACAAATCTGGAAACATGGTTACCTTACTTTAATCCAAATGATGGACTCTTTGCAAAGGAACATCTTCAAAATTTCATGTTAGCCATCAACTTAAATGGATTTACAGAAGAATGTTGTGTTTTTAGACTTTTTCCTTACAAATTTGAAGGATCGACAAGGTCTTGGTATTTCTCATTACTAGTTGGATCAATTACTAGTTGGGATATATTTGAAGAGCAGTTTTTAATGAAATTTGGAGATGATCGAACAACTAATTAGGGAAATTTTGAGGTCTAAATGGGCCTCCTAAGGAAATTATAAAATAATAGTGGAAATAATAAAATAATATTTGATTACATCATCAAATTTTAGAGGGGAAAAAAAATAAAAAAATAATTTTTTAACTCATATTTTGAACTTATCTCCCTAAGGTTTTACTCAAATTTTGAGCAGGAATACTCGTCGGGTGAAAAAATTAATTCCCCATCCAAGCAGTACCCATGATGCATACTTTTGGTGGACTCTACTAAACGAAAAATGAGAAATACATGAAAAACGTGATTGCAATCATGTTTTTTATGTATTTCTCATTTTTTGTGTAGCAGGGTCCATCGAAAGTATGCAACATGGGTACTCCTTGGATGAGGAATTAAATTTGGCATCCAACGAGTAATCCCGCTCTAAATTTTAGTAAACCCTTAGGGAGATAAGTATAAAATACGAGTTGAAAAAGTAGTTTTATTATTTTGTTATTTTTTAATCTTTTTACTTTTTTACTCCAAAAATGGTGAATGATCCCCTATGGTTGACATCATCATATTGAATTCTATTGGTTCTCATAAAGTTTGTTTTGGTTGTACATTTTTCTTAGGAGGCCCATTTTAGACCTCAAAATTCCCCTAATGGAAACCTTAATTAATGATTTGTCAAATCTTATGATAAATTTAAATGAGAAAATAAAAGATTTCAACTTAATATTTAACAAGTTGTTAAATAAAATTCCATAAACTTCCAAACTTGGTGCTGATGTGCAAATTGAATGGCACATCAGTGCTCTTCCTTCAAATATTGCTATGTTTGTTGATAGAGCTAATAAAACAAAATATTCTTGATAACATGAAATAAGCTCTCTATGTAGAAAAGAGATTTCTCGTTGTTGAAAAGAAAGTTGTTACCGATAAAAGAAAGAAAACCAAAAAAATTTACTTTTAGAGATTAATCCAAGAAGAAAGCTCCTAAAGATCCTTTCGATTTGGAAGGATTACAAAAAGTTCCAAAAAAAATGTCCAATGAATAGTATACATTAAGAAAAGTTTGTTGACTCTTCTAAAAATTCCTTTCGTCCTTTCAAAATAAATCAACCATCTCAGTCACAACCTCCTGCCATTATATAAAATGCAGAATATGATCAGGATGATGATGAAGAATAAACATTTTTATCTGTTGAAGAATCACAAAAGGAAGAAATATTTAAAGCACATGGTTTATGGGAATTCATTCTCACCACTTCAGAAAATGAAGAAGAAGAGGAAGCCCTACTAGTAAGTAGTATAATTATGGACATGCTAATACATCTCCATCAAATAAAAAATAGAAGTCCCCTACTCCTTCTATTAAAGAAAAGTGTATTGTAAAAAAGACAGTTCCTACACCTTCTAACTCTGTTCCAACTACTTCTAAATCTCCTTCTTCATATAAAACTTTGGTAGTCTCTGATACTATAGAATACAATATCGTGGAAGACATGAAAAAGGTCAAGCCCAATATCTCCCTATATGAGTTCAGCAAGTTAAAAAAGAACATAATTTTTTACTCAAAGAGCTAAATGTAGTCCCTGCATCTCCATTACCTAATTTTTTCACTTCAAAAGCCTCGAAAGGGAAAGGAAAACCTCCAGATGTCTCCTTAGATAAGATTGACCTATCTAGTGTTATTCTAATTGGAGATAGATCCAATTGGTACACTCCTCCCTTTTTATTGACTTTTGAAATTTTCAACAAGAACATTCACAAATGTTTAGTGTATTTTTGTGCACCATCTAACGTCATGCCTTATGCAGTTTTCCTTAATTTGAAAATTTCACCTCAAAATTCTATTGTTCAAATTGTTCAACTAAACCACACAAAAAATAATTTTTTGTGAGAAATTAACTCTGTTTAATTAGATTATCTTCCAATTCTAAGGCTTGTCAAATAATAGATATATTAGTTGTAGACATTCCTGAATTTTATGGTTTTATATTGAGCAAAGAAGGGTCTGAAAAACTACATGCTTACTTTGAAAATGACTAGTCACATATGTGGCTTCCCTACAATGAAAAAACGAATAAAATCGGTGTTGATAGGGAGAAACGCATGAAATATTCAATGTCTAACTTTGAAGAATAAAATGAACCAATATTATTCACAAATAACATCCTTGGAAATTATTCTCTTGAACCTTTCTTTGGTAAATTTCCAACACAGAAATCTCCCTTTATTGTGAATTATGTTTCTTCTCAGATTGAAATTGTTTCTCGAGTAGATTCAACCAGATGTATAAATATTGTATAAAACCTTGAAAATAAGTGTGATAATTTATTTTTGGCTCTTTACTTTGATGGATCAAAATATAGTGATGGTGTAGGAGTTGGTTGCATTCTAGTAAACCACGAATGTGAAAAAACTATTCTTGCATCTAGATTGGAATTTAATTGCACCAATAACATTGTTGGATATGAGACATTGGTACAAGTATTACTAAAGCCCATGAGTCTTGATGGAAAATACCTTAAATTTTTCGTTGATTCAAAAATTGCAATCAAACAAGTTAGAAACAACATTCATTGTGTTTCTAATCACCTTAAACATTATCAATATTTGATCCAAGACTTAAATTCTCATTTCATTTCATTCAACATAACTCTAATCTTGAGATTACATAATTCGAGTGATGTTCTCATTGCTAATGTTGACTCCAAACTCATTCCACCTGAATATTTTAGTCCTGATATATTTTCTATTGAGTTAACTTTCTGCCCTCCATTCCAGATAATCTAACCAATTGGAGAGTTTTTAATGATCACAATTATATCCTAAGTTTTTTAACCTCTGGAGCATCTTATTCTGATCAAATCATTGATGGGGATGAGGATTATAAGAAGAAAAATAATTATCCTGAAGAGAACAATTTTCCTAAACTTGTGGTGAAAGATTGGTTCAAAAAATTAACTAATTGAAAAATACAAAGCTCTACATTAATATTTGAAATGGTTAACCTAGGATCTGATCATAAACCTCAAAAAATTAATTTAGGCCTTGGTCTTACACCAGATGAAAGATATTCTTTCATCCACTTGTTAAAAAGATACAAGGATGTATTTGCGTGGATTTATGATGATCTCAAAACTTATGATACATATATCATTCAACATACCATACCTATGATGCCATATGTGAAACCAATCCAAAAGAAACTCAGGCAGATTCACCCAAACTTAGAAGAAAAAATTAATACCAATTTAAATCAATTTCTCAAAGCCAAAATCATGTTCCTGGTCAAACATTCCAAGTGGGTTTCTAATATTTTTCCAGTTAGAAAAAAATGGAGATATTAGAATTTGCATAGATTTTATGAATTTGAATAAATCATGTGAAAAAAGATAACTTCCCTTTGCCTCTGATGGAACAAATTTTACAATATGTTGCAAGTTCAAAATTAATGTCATTTTTAGATGGTTTTTCAAGCTATAACCAAATCCTTGTGCATCTTGAGGATAAACTGAAAACTAAATTCAAGACCAAATGGGGAACATATGCATCCCCGAAGATGCCTTTTGGGTTAATCAATGCAGGACCTACATTTCAGAGAGCAATGGATATTTCTTTCAAAGGTTTGAGCAATAAATCTGTTGCAGTGTACTTATATGACATTACAATTTATTCAAAAAATAAGTCTAATCAGCTACATGATCTAAAACAAATCGTTGAAAGATATAGAAAATTCAAAATATCTTTGAATCCTAAGAAGTCATTCTTTTCTCTTAGTGAGGGTAAGATGCTAGGCTTTATTGTTTCTAAAGAAGGAATTTGTATTGATCCCGAAAGAAGCAAAGCAATATCAAAAATTCCCTTACATCACAACAAAAAATCCATGCAATCTCTTGTTGGTTAGATAATTTTTTTCAAAATATTTGTTCTTTATTTTTCACAATTTGTTTAACCTTTGTGGGCTATGATAGAGAAGAAAGAAATATATAAATGGGGAAAATTGAGAAAAGGTCTTTTGAATCAATAAAACAAGGTATTGTAGATGTTCCATCATTATCAACACGCGATTTTTCTAAAATTTTTGTTTTATATACCTTTTTTTTCTGAAATTTCTTATGCAACATTTTTGACTCAAGTAAATGAAGAACCGATTGAAGCTCCTACTTATTTCTTTAGAAATAATTTACAAGGGGTTGAGATAAATCATTCTGATGTAGAAAAAAAAATGTAGTTTTTAAGTCATTAAAGAATTTCAAGCCTTTACTCCTAAAATCACATACAAAAGTAATTGTTCCTTTGTTGTCTCTTGGGAGATTACTCATCCAGAAAGAATTGGGTGAGAAAAGGGCCATTTGGGTTACTACTTTTCAAGAATATGATTTGGAAATAAATCTCGCTAAAATAGTAAAAGGTCAAAGTTTTTTCAAATTAATAACTAATTCTCTTGACACCTTAGTAAAAGAAGATTCAGGTAACATTATCCAAATTTTAGAAGTATGTCCTATTGAAAATCAGTCCTAATATGCTGATTTAATATATTATCTAAAAAATTGTCATGCTCCAGTAGAGCTCAATTACAAAAGTGAAAAAGATTTTAGACTTAAGGATAATCAGTATCAACTTGTTGAAAATGTCTTATTCAGAAGAAATTATGACTCTTTTTTACTAAGATGTTTTGAGCAATATGAAGATGAAAATGTATTGCAGGAAATGCATGATGGACAGTTGGAGGACATTACAGTGGGGACACTACTGCTCAAAAAATACTTCATGTTAGATATTACTGGCCTACCTTGTTCAAAGATACTCATCCTTATGTATGAAAGTGCAAACTCTGCCAAACAATTTCAGGAAGAGAGAAGATACCAGACTTATCCTTACAACATGACATCATTGAATAACTATTTGAACAATAGGGCTTCAATGTTATAGGTGAGATTGTTCCAAACTCTTCCAAATAACACAAGTAAATCTTAACCGCTATAGAATACTTTACTAGGTGGGTGGAAGTTATTCCTTTGAAGGTAACCAACTATGAAAATATTATGGACTTCATTGATCAGTATATAATTACCAGATTTGGTTTACCTAATGTATCATTTTTTATAATGCATCTTATTTTTTTGGAAATACTATTACTGAATTTTCCTGTAAGTGAGGTTTTAAACTCAAATATTTTGCTAATTATTATCCATAGAGGAATGGATTGGAATAATATACCAACAAGAATCTCTTAAGAATAATCAAGAGAACCATTGATGACAAACAAAATAATTGGCACAAATATTTGATTTTTTCTCTATGGGCTCATAGAATCACACATAAGGCTTCATTAGGAACTTCCCCTTACCGACTAATGTATTAGAAAGAAGCAATTTTACCCCCTAATTTATATTTTTTCTCATTTTCCTTAGTTCAGTCCATAGAAGAACAACCTTGCTCTGCTTTACAGCTAAGAATGTCACAACTTTTAAATTTAGAAGAAGAGAGAGATAAAGGCAAAAAAAACTCATATTCAACATTAAAAAGTGGTAAAATATTGATTTGATGTGAGTTAAGTAAACAAATTTTTTTTTGAAATTGGTTATCTAGTTATAAGATGGGATAAAGTCCATGAAGAAAAAGTTAAACACATAAAGTTTCAAAGACTATGGCTCGACCCATTTCAAATTGTTGAGAAACTAGGCCCATCAACCTTTATTCTACAATATCTACAAGGAAAGAGTAATACTCTTCCTGTTAATGGGTTAGTTCTTAAAAAATGTTTTTCTTAAAAAACCTATCCTACTATAAATATGTAAATAATCATATGTACATATCAGTGTTTTTAGTTTAATATTTTTTTGAGTAATACTCTGATTGAATTCATATTTCCATATATCATCAATAACATGAAGTTTGATCAATTAAAGAAGAAGTTATTAGAAGGAAATTATAGCATTGAAGTATGATATTGATTCATTATAAATCTCTGAAAACCTTTATATCCAGTAGTTTGTAAACATTTCATCACTTGAAATACTAAAATATCTCATTATCCTTTGATCAGTCATGAAAAATATATTTTCAAAAGTAAAGGCTATTTTGAAGTTCTAGCATCTTTTGACTTTGATTGTCATCCAAAACTCTTAAGGAGAAATATTACCTCCCCATCCACTAATATTGAATTTTTAGAGTATAATTCAATAATTTTTAAAAAATCTTGAGAGATAAGGGGTCTCATCATGAGCCAACTTACCATGATCATAGGAAACCAATGGTATTGAAATTATCATTACTAGTAATCAAACCAGGATAATGGCATATATATTTATATATGTAAGACAATAGGTCTCATCACGAGCCAACTTGTTCAATTTCATTATAACCTGTGAATTTAACTGTCATATTTTGGTTACCAAACTAGGACAATGGCATTCAAGAAGTAAAAAGAAATAATAAAATGATGGACGGTGAATGCATCTAAATATGTCACTATAAGTGTATGGGATACTGGTATTATTTGGGTAAATGGTAACCCTGTTGAGGATATGGGCGCTTGCTAGCAGCAGTGGCTCTACCAATGACAAATAAGTCTATCTTTACTCTAAACTTATATAGTTCTCTATTTTTATCTTTGTAATTAATTAAATGACTGACATATATAATATAGGGTTTTCATCCATAACAAGCTTTGAATATTTACAAAATATTGAGTTCTTTTATTGAGAGTTATTTTGGTCAATACAAATATCAAATATTTGAAAATTTTCTAAAATTATTTTTCCTTAGTTAATTAAAATTTCACCCACTTTTACAGAGATAATTGTTTCACCCAGTATGTCACCAATTTTTGTATTACTCAACAACCCCCAATTTTATTTTTATCTTAGTTAAATAATAAATAATGAGGATCCTTTTGAATGCTATAAATTTCTTTGATTCCAATAAAATAAAGCAATTTTAAGTTTTTGTAAATAAAACACCTTTTCACTTGAAGAACTCCCTTATCAGAACTTTCATATGGGAGATTAATTCCCATATGATTCAACCTACATAAGACTTGATAGGACTTTATTATTTAAAGATTGAATTATTGGAAGAATTGTATCGAAACTCTTTAATATCGTAACATTCTTCATAAGAAAGTTACGATAAAAACTATTCTTTGATCAATATTCCCCGATATCCAAGTTTAAAACTATAAAGGTGTTTATTTTTGAATATTTTAAATAAATTTTTGCCCCACCTTACTTCCATGTGTAATATTGGAACTCTGAAATATCCTAAGTTCTCAACATGCACCATCACAAAATCTACGATATGTCGATCCTACGATAGTTGACAGCGTTGATACCCCTTCTCTCTGATATCATAATACTCCAAAATTCCCCGCTCGATTCATATTGGAACTTTTTATATTGATGGCACTCCTTAAAACCTGGATATGTCACTCGCTGATATGAAACCTCTGATATATTTTCCTGTCAACATTCATAACCATTATATCTTTCGAAAACATATATCATAAGTCCCGAATATTGTAAGTTCTTAACTATGACCACAAGATTTCTCTGATAAAATTCTTTCGATATGCTGACATGTAAAGGGCCCACATGAATGCACATTTATCAATTAATTCCTAAAGGGTAAAAAATTTATTTTTTTCAAAGTTATAAAAGACTTAATCATTACAACTTGATATCATCATGATTGGACTTAAATACATAAATCATTATGGAAAGTAGTTATTTGCGCTAAAGAACTTTGTGGCAAGGAATCATCTCTCATTATTGTGTTTTCTTTAAACGCTAGTCCCGATAAGAAAAAATTAGAAAATATGTCCAAGGTAGCTAACGCAAGGAAGCAACATATGGCTTAATAGCAACTAGTTTCTCCTCCAACAGAAAACGCTGAAATTGCTACTCTATTTTCAAACTTCCCAATTATTCCTAACAGGTAGTATGATCCCATTAAAATTTCCAAAAAGGTTACATGACCGATAAGTATCAGGAAGTTTTTTCATGAGCACGATGAGTTTGATGACTTATTCTAAAAGGCCTCTACATATTCACCAGTTTTGAAACAAGAAGCAGAGTTGAATCTAGAAGAGATAGCTCAATTCAACCAGTACAAGGTGAAAAGGATTGCCAGTTTTCCTATGGATTTATTGAAACATTGTCAAAAAAGAACAGAGCAGGAAGATGTTATAATTATTAATGAAACACAAACTTCTGATATATATTAGAAAACAGGGAAAAAAACTTCCTCCTCCTCTCAAGCTGAGGAAAATTTCCATGATAATAAGCTTGGAAAAATTTGTGAGCAATTCAATCATATTATGAATGAAACAAAGCCTTAGGATCTCCAAAATCCTTTTCATGAAAAAGGCACAGATACTTACAAGACTATAGAGAAGACCCTTCTTACTATTGGGGCTTCATACAAGCCTTTGGAGACTGATGATATAGATATTATACTAGCATTCCCATCCTCTGAGGTCATTTTAAGGGTTGAAGGGATTTCTACCCTTTACATATTCTACAATCCTCAACATAAATCCATGGTCAAGAGACAAAGAAAAAGAATAAAAGTCGATTAATCCCAGGCCTTAGTCCCCTGAGATACTTCATTTGAGGTAGTATGTAAAGGTAAACAATCCACACCTACAGGGGATCTTGGAAGGATTTCACAGTTCATAGGAGGATATGCTATTGCCGCCATGGAAAAGGCCACCGAAGTATAAGAACTTCTGAAAGATAAAGATGACATATTTATGTATTTGGAATAGGGTATTAATAATGAAAAGCTGATGATTGCTCAACGATGGCAAGAAAAAATTTTGGAGCTTCAAAAGGACTTTGATGCCCTTAAACTTCAACATGATTTTGATTTGAGAATCATTGATGCTGAAATTCAGGAATTACAAGAAAGGATTGAACAGCTAAAAGTTACTCCTAAATTGGTTGAATTTAAAAGCACGAAATTAAATACTATACTTTCAACAACTAAGTCTGCTAAATATAGTATCTATTATTCATGATTTATGTCAAGCAACCAATACATTGGTAGATTAGTTGTATGATATGAGAACATGATTTGAATATATTTACGAGAAAATTGCAGGCCATATAACATGGCAAGACAACACTGAAGGGCAATCAACCGATCTCCTAAGGATAGAGCAATCACAGAAAGAAATAGTCTTTCGAGAATGGGAAATTTGCATCAAACATTCTGATATAGTGATATTCAGTCCAAGGGACATTTCCAATGACATCATTGAATCTATTAGTGATAATTTATTGTAGAAAAATAGTATTCCCAACAGTCCTAAAGGAACTCTTACAGATTACAAATTGTTGACTAAAACATGGCAGGAATTTTCAAAGAAGAAGGTTGAGAACATTGAAAAGTTATCAAAGACTGAATTAGAATGACATTGGAATTTCTTATTTAAACTTCATAGTCAATGGTTAATGTTGAGATTATTATGTAACAAAACTAATCCTATGCTTCCAACACTTAGGGATGTTATATTCATTGTAAAAATGGGGATAATGCCACAGACTCCACTTGAATTGAAGCCAATAACAAATATTTACGAGCTGAGACAACATATAGGAGGACATTCTTCATCATAGTCTTAGCCAAGCTATTACAAGAGAAGTCTAAAATTGTCTTTTCATTTTATTTTAAGCATTTTTTGTTAAAACCGCCTCACTTTTATCCTGCTTTTCTATATTTGTATGTAATTGAAAAACTATAAATCCCCTTCATTCTAATGGAAAAGGGGTTCTGAATTTTGAAGAGAATCTTTTTTTTTGCACTAATGTAACAGAATTCAGCTTATTATAAGGTTAAACCATTACAGTTTTCTCATGAGCATAGTTACAATATATCGGGTACTACTATTTGTGTGTTTTTCATTAGCTTAAGAATTAAATGGTTATTTCATTTAAAATTATCATATATGTGTTGCAAGCAGTCATACATGTTTCACTATTGTTATGTGTGATTGAAATCATATGGAATATGTCTAAATAGTGAAATCATATATATATATCAACAAAAATTAATTAACTATTTAATTAAATTTAACTATCATTCTCTATTTTAGCTTCATATTTGTTTGATGATCTATATTGTCATTTTTTTTTATGAAATAATTTTATATCACATATGAATTTATAATCTTTCTCAGGATATAAATCAGTTTTAAGTGTTCATGATATTTTAAATCTTTGTTACATTAAAACCATTACACATCCATCCCATGCTTTTATAATTTTGTTTAAATAGGAAACTGGTCCCATAATCCCAGTCAAAGGCACCAATTCAAACAGAAAATGATCTGCTCTAAGGTCTCGACTAGGTGCTTTTCATTAATGTTGAGGCAGAAATTTCGAGCCATCAACAATAGGTCAAATCACGCCATATGGGTATTCCCAACTTCATTAGCAGATGTCAGGGCCAATTGTTTCTCAAGTTTTTTATCAAAATGTTTCCCCTACTATGTATTCTCAATATGCACCGCCTAGTGCTCCAACCCCTCTAGCACCAACACCCTAGCCTACCATGCCTCCTCAACCTCTGCCACAGGAAAAACCTCCTCCTCAAGGTCAGGTGTATACTCAACAGAGTGGGACTAACACCCCCAATCCCAAGAATAAGAATAAGGGGAAAGGTAACTGAAACCAACAAAACCAAGGTAATGAGGCGAACCAAGGTCCTCCACCTAATGCACATCAAGGAAACTAACCTAATCCTGTAACCCAATAACAGGGCGGATAACCTAGGAAGAATAAGGTCCTTTGTATGAATAAGGCTTGTTCTTTTTGCGGCATATATGGCCATTATACTCATGATTTTCCCCTTTTACCTTAGATGTGTTAAGTATGGGAAGCTCAAGCAGCTTCCCCTAGAGGACAATAGCCTATGGCTTTGCTTCCTCCAACCCCTGCTTCATCTTAACCAGCTATTCTTGCCAACCCATTTCCTCACCAAGTATATATAGTTGTCCAACCTACACAAGATCAAGAAGCTCTACAGCCTCCACAATCTAGTCACCATGATTATCAGATTTTGATGATGAATTATGATGAGGTCAACATTGAGAAACTCAACCTTCAGACTCAATCATGCTATTATGACAAGCCACCTAATAAGTCTAAAACTGAGTCCTAACCCCAAGTTTCCACCAATATTATTCCTTTATCTAATGGTACCTTACAGATCCCTTAGCCTAAGGCATAGGTTACTACCAAGATCCCGAAAGGTCCATTACATCGAACCGCATATTTAGCTAAAGTTTCCCATACCTATAACATAATAGATGACTTGGCACAGTCTCCTACTGCCATGTCAATGCTGGAAGTCCTCCTGTCATTCCCATCCGAAAGAAAATCTCTACTCTTTGCTTTAGTTGTCGTGGATCATTTTCAATATCATATGATATTCTTTGACATTGATCAATAAGAATATCCCCCACATCCTTCATATGTTTCTTTTCAAATACTAGCCTCCATAAGAAATGACACTGTTCAATGGTGCATCATAGATGAAGGTTCCTCCACCTGTGTGATGGATTCTAGTGTCTGGAAGAAACTTGGTTGACATGACCTGTCCCCATCCACCATCACTCTTCGTGCATGGAATGATTATCCATCTCAGCCCTTTGGCTCATATTGAAGTTCTCCTATCACTTTTGTCGGCAATATTGTCTCTATTGACATTGAATTCATAGATGCCCCATTAGATTATAACATCCTTCTGGGTCATAGTTACACCTATGCAATGTCTGTTGTAGCATCTAATTTTTTTTGTAAGATGTGCTTTCTCCATAACTTAAATATCGTCACCATCAATCAACTGACACACTCCCAAGGCACAGACTTCACCCCAATCCAATATCTCATAAGTGATTGGAAATATGACTATCTCGTCCCTCACCAATGTCTCACCTAGAGTCTACAAAGATTTTTATTTTCTTGGTGCTTACTATGGTCCACCACCTACCCCTTCTGAGCCAAACACATCTAATGTTTAGATGTTGCAAGCATCACGGGCTGCTCACAAGCGGTCCAGTATGCCCATCCAACAACCAATGCCTCTGCAACCTGTTGTTCCCAACTCAACCCAACATACATGTATAATTCCTCAATGAAAACTTCCTTCTGCTAGTGTGTCTCTTAGTCCATTTCAACCAGGAACTGTTCCTCCAGTCCTTAACCATTCAGGAGTAGTTACTCTAGGCCATTATACTCCGGTTCAGATAAATTTCTTATTTCCGCCACCTAGAATTTTCTCTATCCCTTTCATGGTTATGTTGAGTTTACCCAATATTACCTTTGGGATCCCAGTATAGTACATTGATCTACTCGCAAAAAATCCCCCTCACCAACTTAAACATTACATAACTTTGACCCCGATAAAACCTGTTGTTCCTTCCCCTTCCTTTTCTTCAGTTCCACATAAACCTAAACAACAATCTACACATGTTGTGAAATCATCTGATGAGGGGGGTAAATCCCAGGAAAAGGGAATCAAAGACAAGGCACCACAAACAACTCTAACTCCTCCTAAGCCTCCAAATATGACACCTCTGTGTGCTTGTACTGATGTTGTTGGGAATGCCACCAATAACTTTCTTTTCCTCCCTCATCTCAAAGATGTGGTTGCTGACACCTTTCCTGACTCTAACATCCCAGAGGCCCATGTCACCTTACCTGAGTCAGCTAAGAAAAATAAATCATTATGCATAAATAACCCTTGTGCTTTATGTGATAATTTTGGCCAATGTTCTCACCACTATCCTTGTCTCAAATATCTTCACAATACCCATCAGGATCTTCGTGAAATAGAGGCCACTCATAGTGAATCCACCTCTTCTCTACCTGTGGATTCTAGTACCATATAGAACAAGATATCCCTTCACCACATGTTCCCTCTTTCCGATGTCAAGATGATACATAGCACAACTCCTATTCTCTACCTTTCATCATCCATGGGATCATTGCATGGGGACTCCCTTGGTGTTTCCAATTGTGATTTTATCAAACCTTCCTCGTTGGATACCCCACTCTCAACATCGGTAGATATTCCATCTACTAGTCATTCGTCCATTCCTGTTGGAAATGCACATGTGAACCTTGTCTCTCATGACGATGATTTAGGTATTTACTCTAGATCATGTGGTATCTCCTCCTCTCATCCTCCCATATTTAATTCATTTGAATACATCATGGAAATCATGACCACCCCTAATTATCCTTGGTACTATATTAACCATCATGCGTATTTCATTAAGTAAGAAAGTCATGCTAAATATGTTTTGGAGTCCATTAAAGACTTCATCAATTGTGAGGTCGATTTGTTCAATAAACCCTTACT
The DNA here is from genome assembly GCA_034641835.2 of Pinus albicaulis. Classification (NCBI taxonomy): domain Eukaryota; kingdom Viridiplantae; phylum Streptophyta; class Pinopsida; order Pinales; family Pinaceae; genus Pinus; species Pinus albicaulis. Next base: position 217,540,203 of record CM076569.1, on the reverse strand, counting down.
TTGAACCCATAAATTAGAATCACATCCACCATGTGGCCATTACATTACCACTCAGTTTTTGGGTAAGGGGGCATCCACTTTCGAGAGTCCAGGAGAAGAAATTCTCTCAAACCCTCCGAGTGCATCTAATGGTTTTGACTTTATTACCATTATTATTCCCCATTTTGAAGAAACCTCTAGAGTCTCATATCACTTCACGTCACACTATGGATGATCAACTTAATCATTCCTCCATAATACATTAAAAATCGAGTCCCTTAGAAATTATTGTTTTTTAACCTTTTCATTGTCTAGATGAGCAACAATTCATTATATCTGAAGCCACTCTTTGGTATGGTGACACCATGTATGCGAACCAATAAATTTAGTCCATTTTATTCATATATGCAGTGCCAAGAAAGATTGGTAATCCACCATTTCCTTTCTCTTATTGAATCCTTTATCCATTCTTCCCACAAGAAGACAACCAAAAACATCAACAAATGGCAAACCAAAATCATCACAAAATATGCATAACCATATTATGTACCATCATATCAAAAAATATAAGTGTTTGGATTCAACTAATCTAAATACATCTGACATGCCCATAGCATATTAAAATACTATAAATGAGACCCACATGTCTCTATCCCTAGTCACTAGCATCTAGAGGCTCTCGAGCCAATGGCTCCATACCACTAGCTTGTAAGTCTCAAACTTCTTGGCCGACCATAGATATGCGCTGTAGGATACCTTGCCACTTTGAGGGAAGACCAATGCATTATTCTGTATACTGACCTTCTAACTCGTGCTACCCACACTCAGTCACCACGGTCAGTAGAACATCGAAGCTATGATGGAGTTTCTCTAGCAAAGCATCATTGTCCAGTCTATGTTGTGACGTCAATCAATTCTGGTTTGCAGTGCCAGACACTGCATCTCGGCTTGTATATCCTATTGGTTTCATAGTTCCTATATCTACATCACACAGGTTTGGAAATTAGTATGACATATATAAATTTTCTAAAATTTAAATGCAACCAAACATATAGTAACTCTCACTTACCATCTAGACCCCATGCTCGTCCTGGCAGTAGTGGCAAGTCAAGATCCCCCTGGTAGTTCATGCCACTATACAGATAGTCATCTATGTACAATGTCATTTGGTCCCAATGTGAAAAGAACTCAGGTTAAAACAATCATATGTGTTATGCACTTGACTTGTTAGATGAGCCAGAACATAATAAATATGAAACAAAATAGCCAAGATAGATAGATATCACCAGAAAAAAAAACAAGCAACAAAGATATTTCATTATGCAGAAACAAGATACAATGTTCACTTGCCTCTTCGAGGGTGCAACCTCCAACAAAGAAAAGCTCAATTACAATATGACACAATACTTCTTCCTTCTATATAATGCTATTTATAGCCTAATGACATCCCAAACCCTAACTACTAGTGTTCCCTAACATAATCATGGGTTAACCACCTTATTTATTAACTAAGGCCCATTTATAACTAATTGTGGTCCCTTTTCTATAATGTGGGTTGACCACTTACAATTATTATTAATGCGGATAACTGCTTACAGGCTTAATTGACTCAACCAACTAACTATGACTCGGACTAGGCCCTTATGGGCTTATTATATAAATAAAGGGGTTAGGATTGGACCCTAGCATGCCCTCCCCCATCAAAAGTAGGCTTGTCTTCAAGGCTGAAGTTGCTTAAACTGTTGAAGAATAGTGGTCAGATCCCATGTCACATCTTCCAGAGAGGTGTCTTTCCACTTGATTAGTACTTTCTTGATCGTGTGACCATGAATATGATGTTTGCAAGTAACCATGACCTATTATGGTTGGATCGAAAGTGAGCCTTCCTCATCTAATTTTGGCAGAATTTCTTGAACCCTGCAATTGTTCCCCACCACTTTCTTGAGGCATGAGACATGAAATACTAGGTGGATTCATGAAGTGGTTTGTAAAGCTATTTTGTAGGAGACAGATCCTATACGCTGAAGTACCTGATAAGGCCCATAGAATTTTGGGGCAAGTTTCTGACATCCTTTTTGTTTGAGAGATATTTCCTTGTAGGAATACCTAGCAAGCGACTTGAAATGACCATTCAGATCAATGTTGATTTGCTTTTCCCTTCATTCTTTTTTGCACCTGATGTAGATTATCTTTGAGATGAGTGATCATGGCGGCACAGTTCTATAGGATTTGATCAACTTCCTGCACTTTGGAAGAATCGGGGAGGTAAGAAACTCGTGATAGTGGAAGTTCTCCATATATAGCCTCATAAGGTCCCATCTTGGTGGCTTCATGATAGTTAGTGTTATACCAGCATTCAGCTAGAAGTAGCCATTGGACCCATTGATGTTGCTTCTCAGAAGTGAAACAACGTAGAAAGGTATCCAAGAATTTGTTGACTGCCTCTGCCTGACCATCGATTTGAGGATGATAAGCTATACTGAGTTGGATTTTCATGCCCTAGAGCTTGAAAATTTCTTGCCAAAATTTTCTGGTGAAGGTGGGGTCACATCATAGCACAATAGAAGTTGCCATGCCATGTAGTTTAAATATTTGGTCCATGAAAATTTGTGCCACCATTTTTCAGGTAAATGGGTGGGGTAGAGCACAAAAATGGGAATATTTGGAAATCTTATCAAAAACCACCATGATAACGGATTTTTTTTTGGACTTTGGGAGGCCAGTAATGAAATCCATGGAGATGTTTGTCCATACTGAAGCAAGGAGGGGTAAAGGTTGTAAGGTTCCCATTTGCTTGATTATTTCCCCTTTGTTGTGCTAGCATACATCAGATTCAGAGACACTAGTACATTTGGCAGAAATTCTGACACTTGGTTCCGACACTTTTGACCAAATGTCGGAAATTTCCCCAAATTTTTTCAATCCCGCCCGAAACCGTCACTATACCGACGTCTAGAGAAATGTGTCACAATACCGACACTTAGAGAAAGTGTCGCAATTGCGACGTTTGAAGGAATACGTCGAAATTGCGACACTATGCCCCAAAGCGTCGCTATTGCGACGGCTGCTTCCAAACATCGCAATTGTGACACAATTTCTAAGTGTCCCAATTGCGACATTTGGAGACAGTCGTCGCAATAGCGACGCTTTGTTTGTGACACAATGTCTAAGTGTCGCAATTATGACGTTTAGAGGGATCTGTCAGTGACGCTCTGGCCGCCGTCGGTATAACGACACTTATATGCAATAAACGACAGTTATATGCCTTTGCAAAAATGGTCGGCTTACAGAGCAGCGCAAGGAGTAGTTAATGGAGGCACCTTTGCGATTGCGTATAATTTGGAGAGAAAATAGTAATAATGAGAGAGGATCCTTTAATTGCGTCTTTGATATGTGAAGGTATGTATTGTCTAGCCTGCAATTCTATGTTGTCGAGAAAGACTCGCAATCCTCTAGAAACAAGACTGTTGTGAATATGCCTGGCGAAGAAACGGACATCGGGTTCATGACTGTTGATGAACACATCGTAGTCCGGAAAAGAAGGCACCAAGGAGGTTATTCTTAGTGAATGAGGGATGTTAAAATATTAATTTCAACTACCTACCCTATCCTCTGGCCGCTTTCTAAATCTGTTTGAATGGCTCTGTCAAACAACCGCTTTCTAAAACTGATGAACAGTCAATTTTGGTTTTGAAATCACAGTCCACACTTAAAAACAGAGCGCTGTATTTTTTTGGAGACAGAGAAATTTAATAGTAAACACGGGATATTTAATTCAGAAGAATGTGGTCCCATAGACCACAGACCAAATCAGCCATCCACGTGGAAGCAGGCGATTTGATCGCGTTATTTTTTGGCCCATCTGCATTGTGGAATTCTGGACCTGAAACATTATAGGGCAGAATTAATTTGATTTTCGCGTCACAGTTTTCCTCCGTACGAAAAGCCAAAAAACAGACCCGAATTTTTATATGGTGTATTCTATGAAGTTTTCACGTCACAAATTAAGGTGACATCAGCAGGCTATTTTGGAACGCGAATTTGTGATTGAAATTGGGTTTATTTTTTTTGAAGTCCGGACGTATGATATAGTTTTATTAATATTTTGTTATAAGTTTTGTTTCACCGCCCGATAGTTAATTAAACCATTGGCTCATATATAACATATGCACAAATATTTCACTTTGGGCATTTGTAATGTGGGCCCCGAATACTTTAAATAGGTAAATATACATTAGACAGTTTAAAAGTTTTGAGGATTGCACCCCCGGTGCAATTGTTTGTTTATAAGATTATATGATACATGTGAGATAAAGGTTTATTATTTATCATATATAAATAAATTTTATCAATATTGGACATTTACACTTTTATGAGGTGATGTTATAAGTAAATTCATAAATATCTCTTTTTAATCCTCATTTTACTCCATGAATATGTTTGGAAATGAAATCTCAATAGATTAATTTTCTCCTAACCTATGTATCATCAATATTGTACATTTACATTCTTAATTATGAGGTGATGTTATAGGTAAATCCATGAATATCTCCTTTTAATCTTCATTTTACTCCATAAATATGTTTGGAAATGAAATTTCAATATATTAATTTTCTTGCTATTATATGTTTTACGAAGATATGGTAAGGAATTCTCTCTTGTTCTTCTTAGAAATAATTATATATAATTTTATTTTATTTTCAAAATAGATTAAAAAAATTATATGAGAAAATTTATTAATTCATCAATATGTGTGTGTGTGTGTTGTGAGGAATAATTTCATAGTTCAACTTAATGGTTCATTATATAATCATGTGATCATCACCAATGATATATCTTAAAAAGCCACTGAAAATCCATGTGTACAAAATCGATGTATACTCTAGAGAGTGGTTCTCATATCACTATGTAAATTGTTGTATGCTACTTCAAAAAAATTATAAGATAAACTGTAATACACATCATATATGCACCATAACAATTGGTACAGGGTAAAACCCACCTGCCACACCTTTGTACTCGATCCAATTTTCTCTGTCAACTCTTCTAGATGTGGGAGTTTCCTCCAAGGATCATAATACCCCCAAGGCCTATTATCACCCTAGTAATTCTCAGGTTGTGGGATAGGGATTTTTGTAGTTAAGAACACCAGGGGTAACCAAGAACCGCTTTGGGAATTCAAGATCTAGCCTTCTTGAACCCTAGAGAGGGATCTCTCCGTATGATTTAGCTTTGTTTTAGTAACATATATTAGGCTAGCTATGATTGTGTATTTGGGTTTGATTTTAAAATATTGGTGGGAATAAAGAGATTTCAAGGTAAACCAGAAGGATCTACCAGAATATTGGGCAATGGAGTCAACTCTCTAGGCAAGAAGAACTAAGAAATAAGGCTTAGAGATGCAAATGTGCTAAGGGCAAGATAGGTGACCTTATAAGGCTATGTATAGGCTTGATTTGAAGGAGTGGATGGAATCTGAGCAAAAGGGCACTTAAGAATCCTTAAGCTACAGATAAGAAGATTGAAGAAGGGAATCTAACTGGGAACCGTAGAGCTACCCATAAGGTTTTACGAACAGGCTATTACTGGCCTACCATCTTTAAGGATGCCAAAAAATTCGTGCAGGCATGTGATAGCTGCCAAAGGGCAGGACGCCCTGGGCAGTCTGATGAAATGCCTTTGAACCATCAACTAGTGACTGAACCATTTGAACGCTGGGCACTTGATTTTTTTGGTCCTATTAGTCCTCCCTCAAACCAAAAAACATACATCCTAGTTGCAACCGAATATGTCACTAAGTGGGTCAAAGCAGAGGCACTTTCAAAAGCTACAAAGGACTCTGTAGTACAGTTTCTTTTCCAAATCTTTGTGCGCTATGGTCTCCCAAGGGACATAATCACATATGGAGGACCAAAATTTGTAGGTAATAAATTAGCTGAAACATTGCAAAACTACCAAATTTAGCACAAGATTACAACTCCATATCACCCACAGGCCAATGGCCAAGTAGAGAGCATGAACAAATTAGAAAACATTAAAATGCCAAGTAGAGAGCACGAACTATAGTTGTCTTGAGAAATTTTATTCACACTGAATACTTTGAATTGTGAATTATTTATACGAAAAAATGTTTACAAAATATCTCAGGAATTGAGATAATGTTTTAATAAAAAATAGGAAATAAAACTTAAAAAGAGGGACAACTGCAAAACAGTTTGCAAGCTGTTACCTTTTTACAAGCAAAAATAGAACTAATTATTCTAATTTGAACTGATTGTTGTTGTGCACTTTAGCCCTGTATTTTTACCATTTGAGGTAACAGTAAAAAATGAATTTCCAAGTGAATTTCTTATTTTTTATCCATTAAATTCACAGCAGATCTGTGAATTCTTGCCACTTTTCTGCAGAGGGGATCTTCATAGTCTTCAATTTTCTGTAACTTTCATCTGCCTTTGTATACTTGGAAAATTTAGGCTTGATAGTGAACATATGCCTGATCTCATTATCTAAAAAGAACAGTTTTTCAAAATATTGAAGAAGTATTTTGCCTCTTGGTGATCCTTCAGGCAGTTGTTGTCTGGCTTGCTCTTTTGCATGATTTCTGATTTTTAGATCATAATCTTTCTGAGGCATTAAATTTTCATTCAATGGATGAATATCAGGCAAACCTGCTTCTGACAATGTTTTTTATTTGGCTAAAAATCTTGAGATGGATAAATTCGTGTCTTTACACCGGTCCTCTAGATTACTCGTTATGTTTCTTTTGTTCAGGACCTTTTTGATTTGAAGAATGGTTTCTGTTCTATCAACAATTTTCAATTCTTCCAACTCTTCCCTGGTTTTACTTTTTAAAAAAACTATGATTTGGATTGCTTGGGCTGGTTTTTTGTCAATTTCCCTCTTAGTCTTGTCAATATCTGCACTAGCAACTTGAAGTAACTCCCTCTGTTCATAAATTATCCGAATTGAAGGCCATTGAGAATGAATGCCATCAATAATTTTGGTCCATAAATGATTTTTTATAAATGCCACTTGATCTGTAAGATTTACTTGTGCTTGCAGAATCTTTACTTGTTCTTGTAGTCGACCAGCCCTTTGCTCATGTCCTCTAGAAGTAATCAAGGCATCATTTTTGGATTTTTCTAAATTTTTCATAGTGCCTTTCAAACTAAGAATCTCTTTATCTTGGTCTTGTAGTGTGCTCCTCTGTGAGGATGAAGAAGAAGAGGTAGGCATTAGAGAAGTAATTGGCACTGCAGTTGGCAGTACTCCTTTCGGTGCCAAGTGTTCTACCAAAGTATATGGTATAGCAGTGTTTACAGTGGGGATCACTGTAGGAATTACCATTGGTTGTGCTTTTCTTAGTTCTTCATTCTCTTTCATTAGAGCTTCTATTTGACTTTCCATTGTTTTTATCTGATCTATCATTTGATGTACAAGCTGATTTAAATCATCATTCTCTATTTTTTGCTGTAGAATTTCTTTTGCTTGAGAGTTTTCACTCTGAGGCAACTTCAACTGTTTTCTAAGAGCAGCTATATCCTCATTTTTCTATTTAATTAAGACTTTTTCCCCCTCAATGTTGGTTGGGTCACCCCCTGCTTCAATCACTATATCTTCTAGTGCTTTTATTCTTAAATTATTAGCATACAGTGAGGCTTTGTCCAACCTCATTTGATTTTGGAGGTTGAGCACTGTTTTCTCAAGCCTAATTGATTTCATAGTTTTACCGACAATTTTGGAATATAGCATTTCAGTATTGCTCCTATGAAATTCAATTTGATCTAATTCATGAATGGCATCTGCATCCAGTTCAAGATCTGTTTTGGAATAATCTGCCACTGATTTTGGCTCAGCCACTGTAGGCTTCAAGAATGACATTACCAATTTATTGGATGAATAATCAAATGCTGAAAGAAGCATGTATTTGTTTCTAGGCTTTCCCTAAGAAATCTAGAATGAGCTTGATTCTTGAGCTATTCATTCTTCTCTTTAATCTGTCTAAATCTGATCTAAATCTATAACTCTGTATTGTCAGTTTCTTGAGAAGAAGGAGGCAAATCGACAGTAGCCTGGTTTTCCTTCATGACTATATCTTTTTGTTGTGTTCCAATTTTTATATTTTGAAGCTCTTTTAATGTTTGAGTGACTATTCTTGTTGCTTCATCATTTATATCAATATTTACAGCCTTATCCTTTTCTTCTTCTGTTGACTTGCTTCTTTTACTATAAGGAGTTCCAAATTTTATGTCCTCAATAGTCTCAGCTATGAAACTATCTCATTCTCTGTCTCTTTTATGTACATTATCAGTATCTTTGCTTGTAGAATCCACCTGTACTGTCTGTTCAATCTGTTTTCCTTTGGCACTATCTACCTGTATTACCTGTATTGCCTGTGAATCATCATCAGATAGTGTTTTTGGCTCCCATTCAATTTTATTTACATATCTTTCAATATGGCGCTTAGGATCATGCAAGTAAATAGGCAACTTACATTTTACCCTTGCTGCACCCAAAATACCTTGTGGGTCATACTTCCATGTAAAAATACATGGGAACTTATACTCTTTAAGTTTGACATTTATCTCATTGGCAGCTTCTCTATTGTTCACAATGAATGGCCCAATTTGATTTTTCAGCTTAAATTGGGTCTTTTTCTTGAAATCTATGAAGTTGATTTCATCTACATTCAATAGTTGTCTCATATATTCTAAAGAAAATATTCTTGTAGTAACAAATATGGGTAACTTATATGGGGCCAGGGATGAGCCATACACTCTGATTTCTATATGATTTTTATATAAATACCAATCTCCAATTTTGTAGCTCTCTGATAACTGCAGAATTCTTCTTGTCTCATCATTGATCCTAGGGATCTCCTCTTTTCCAAGAGATACATAGCAGGGGCTATAAATGAGTCATTGAAATCTGTAAAACTATACTCTCTGTTCCATTTCCTTAGAATAGATGACCAAAATACTATTGATAGAACTTTTCCTTCTGCATCCACTTTCTCACATTCAATTGGAAACTTATCTGTTTGATAATATAGGAAGAGGTGGAGTAGATAAGAGGAGTATCTGAAAACTCCTTCGTCTGGTAATCTGGATAACTGATAATGCATACTTTCAGCAATAAATCTAGCAAAATTGAACTGAATGGATGGTGATTGACCAGCGCTTAGAGTTGAAAAAAAACCTAGGATAGCCACATCAGTGAATTCATCACTGGCGTATCCTAGTATGAAGGAGAGCATTGAGACAATCTGTCTAGTTTCATCTGGGAAATCAACAGTGTCGAAAGGAGGATTTAACTTAGGAATATCAACTTGATTTGGACAAAAATTCTGGTATATTTTGAATCTAGCATTGAAATCCAAGTCAAGATATAGTTGGGTTAAATCTTCTATTGATAGGGAAGCAGAATTGGGGTCATGATTCATTTGCAACATGGAATTTATCGACTCTTCGGTGATGTAAAACAGGATATCTTTTTCTTTGTTTACAATACATCTTTGTTCTGGCATATAATAGGCTTGGCATAATCTGATAAAGTCAGGAACAGAATGACTGAGAGGGACAATATATCTAGGCAGATTGGATTCCCAAATTGGAATATCTTTGTCACTCTTTTCCACTGATTTTCCATAGCAACAATTATAGACATCAAACAAGTTAAACTCTACATTAGCGTCTAGTATTCTACAGTCTAGATCAACTAAAGGGTTGTTCTCTGGAGAAATGACTGGAGGCTGGACTGGTCTGACCACTTCTGTAGAATCAGCCATGAGTACAGGAGTTGGTTTGTCGATTTTGAAGGACATAGGCTGAGGAATCTTTGCAGAAGACTTATTTTGAGATTTTGGGCCTCCATTCTTGGGGTTTACCTGTTTCTTGGTCATTTTTAATAATGAACGAAGCAAGCTTAAACGGTTTGCTAAGTTCCTTTATGAGAAACAGGGGTTTCTTGGCGAATTTCTACTGAAAATGGGGTTTCTAAGCAGGTTTTTTAGGAAATGAAAGGAATTTAAAGCTCAGAACGTGTATTTAAAATCGATTTCAACCGAAAAATAGACCAGGGTATGGAAAAAACTGCGAGAAAGGGCAATTAGGTATTCCAAGGAAATTTTGACAGAGTTTCCCCTGAAAAATGTACACTTTTTTGCAGTAACTTTGGTAATTATTTGAAATCGACAGGAATTTTGAAATCTTAGAGGGAAACTTCGAAGAAAAGTACCTGGAGAACCAGCAAAATTCGGTTGAAGACGGTGCAGAGGTGCTCAGTCTTCAATTTTTTGAAAATGGCTTCACAGAGGACAATGTAGTATCTTGTAATGGAAATTTAGGGCAATTGGCGTCGAAAAATGGTACTGGTAGGTTGAAAATGACTCTGCAAATTTTCTCAGGGTTCAAACGGTGTGATTTTGAGGAAAAACGGTTCTGCAATGTTTTTACAGGTTTAAAGCGAAAAGGTGAAAATTGAATGAAAATATAATTTTAATGTATTAAACGATGGTATAACCATAGTTAAATGACATTAAACTCGGGTTAAATGGGTGAGGTTTAGGGAATACCGCCAGTGGTATTCACGAGGGTAAATGGTGGTAAGCAGAAACTAGCTTTTCGAACGTGATACAACGTGGTGGCAACACGTAAGCGCGGGTGGTTTGGAAAAACCACCCATTTCGCGTGGCTTTGCCAAAACATCAAACGATTACTTTATGAGCGCGAAAATGTATTAGCGCCGTCGAATCTGGATTCAACGAGAAAATGGCCATGATCAAAAGGAAAGGTGTGGGGAAAAGGTAAGTTATTGGGTTCACTTTGAGCCATTGACCTTGGGAAACCGTCGCTATACCGACATTTAGAGAAAAGTGTCGCAATACCGACACTTCGAAAAAGTGTCGCAATTGCGACATTATGCCCCAAAGCGTTGCTAGAAAGCTCCCTCCAAACGTCGCAATTGCCTCCAAACGTCGCTATTATATGTTTTACGAAGATATGGTAAGGAACTCTCTCTTGTTCTTCTTAGAAATAATTATATATAATTTTATTTTTTTTCAAAATAGATTAAAAAAATTATATGAGAAAAATTATTAATTCATCAATATGTGTGTGTTGTGAGGAATAATTTCATAGTTCAACTTAATGGTTCATTATATAATCATGTGAGCATCACCAATAATATATCTTAAAAAGCAACTGAAAAGCCATGTGTACAAAATCGATGTATACTCTAGAGAGTGGTTCTCATATCACTATGTAAATTGTTGTATGCTACTTCAACAAAATTATAAGATAAAATGTAATACACATCATATATGCACCATAACAATTTCCATACAAGTAATTTGTTTTAGGATACATGTGGCATTCTAGGGGTAAATTCTATACCAGCGTAGATCCATCTTAACTCCGGATCTATCAAGCGCCGAGAGGGATCAAATCTCTCGAGGTGAAAACCTTTTTTTTTAGTGCAAAACTTGAGAAAAGGTTTGCACCTCGAGAGATTTGACCCCTCTCAGCGCTTGATAGATCCGGAGTTAAGATGGATCTATGCTGGTTTCAGTCATGTACTGCCAAGGAAAATCTATCGAAGATATGATTAATTTTATCAATAATATGTAAATATATCAAATATTAATATAATCATTTTAAATATGCTAAATATTTTTGAGATTAACTTGGTCATTTTAATTTTAAATTTTCTTACTTACCTTAGTTTTTTGAGATGATAAATATTGTTAATAACTATAATGATGAAAAATGATGAAATAATTTTTTTGAATGCAAAGTGACAATAATAGTGTTGAAAGATAGAAAATGTGAATAATAAGAATGTACTCATGTTACAAATAGTCTTCATTGTGATCAATCTCAAACTATTTTCTTCCACTATTCTTATTGTCACCCTTGTTAGTTTTGTTATCTTTTCATATGAATTATATGAAAAATAAAATCTAAATCATAAACCAATTAAATCTTTAGCTCGAGTTGTTGTAGTAAACATGATACCTTGTCTCTCTTTCTCTCCAATATTAATAGGTTAAATTACTATAACACAAAAATCAATGTACATTGTCAAGAATTTTTTGTGCTTACACTAAAATCAATGCATATTGTTAATCCAATCACTTTAAAATTAATGTACCGTCATATATCCAATTAGATCAAATCATAAATCAACATATACATTAAAATCAATGCATTTAATGCAAGCAATCAAATAAGATTAGAAAATAACTTCTACATTGAAATCAATGCAACTAATGCAAGAAATAAAATAAGATTAGAAACCAACATCTACACTGAAATCAATGAATTTACTCAAAGCAATCAAATAGGATTAGAAATCACCATCCACACTGAAATTAATGCATTTAATGCAAACAATCAAATATAATTATAAATAGACGTCTGAATTGAAATCAACACATCCAGTGCAAGCAATCAAATAGTATTGGAAATCACCACCAACAATGAAATCAATGCATCTAGTGCAAGTAATCAAATATCATTAGAAATAAATATCTACACTAAAATTGATGCATCTAGTGCAAATAATCAAATAGGATTATAAATCACCATCTCTTGTTTTTTGTCTCTCTATCTCACCCCCCTAAAAACACACGCTCTCGCACTCCATATATATGATTCTATTTGTCAATCACCCCCTCTCCCCATCTCTCTCTTCTTCACTCTCTTCACCTTCCATCTATATCTCTATCTTCCCCTTCTCTCCCTCTCCCCCCCTAATATCTCGCTTTCCTTCTTTTTTCGTCTCTCCCTCTCTCTCCATCTTCCTTATCACTCTCTCTCTCTCTCTCTCTAGAAACCAACATCTACACTGAAATCAATGCATTTACTCAAAGAAATAAAATAGGATTAGAAATCACCATCTACACTGAAATCAATGCATTTAGTGCAAACAATCAAATAGGATTAGAAATCACCTACATTGAAATAAATTTATCTAGTGTAAGTAACCAAATACAATTATAAATCGACATCTAAATTAAAATCAACATATTTAGTGCAAGAAATCAAATTGTATTATAAATCACCACCTACACTGAAATCAGTGCATCTAGTGCAAGTAATCAAATATCACTAGAACTAAATATCTACACTAAGATCGATGCATCTAGTGAAAATAATCAAATAGGATTAGAAATCACCATCTCCACTTATATCAATCCATCTAGTGCGAGAAATATTCCTCCCTCTCTCCACCCTCCATCCATATTTATATCCCCTCCATCTATTCTTTTTTGTCTCTCTATCTCACCCCCCTAAACACACACGCTCTCGCACTCCATATATATCAATCTCTTTGATAATCACCCTCTCTCCCCATGTGTCTCTTCTTCCCTCTCTTCACGTTCTATCTATATCTCTATCTTCCCCTTATCTCCCTCTCCCCTGCTAATATCTCTCTTTCCTCCTTTTGTCCTCTCTCCCTCTCTCTCCATATTCCTTACCACTCACTCTCTCTCTCTCTAGAAACCAACATCTACACTAAAATCAATGCATTTACTCAAAGAAATCAAATAGGATTAGAAATCGCCATCTACACTTAAATCAATGCATTTAGTGCAAATAATCAAATAGGATTAGAAATGATCTACATTGAAATCAATTCATCTAGTGCAAATAATCAAATATAATTATAAATCAACATCTAAATTGAAATCAAAAAATTCAGTGCAAGCAATCAAATTGTATTAGAAATCGCCACCTACACTGAAATCAATGCATCTAGTGCAAGTAATAAAATATCATTAGAAATAAATATCTACACTAAAATTGATGCATATAGTGCAAATAATCGAATAGGGTTATAGATCACCATCTCCACTTATATCAATCCATCTAGTGTGAGAATTATTCTTCCCTCTCTCCACCCTCCATCCATGTCTATATCCCCCTCCATCTCTTCTTTTCTGTCTCTCTATCTTACCCCCATAAACACACACGCTCTTTCACTCCATATATATCAATCTCTTTGTCAATCCCATCCTCTCCCCATCTCTCTCTTCTTCCCTCTCTTCACCTTCCATCTATATCTCTATCTTCCCCTTCTCTCCCTCTCCCCCGCTAATATCTATCTCTCCTCCCTTTTTCCTCTCTCCCTCTCTCTCCATCTTCCTTATCACTCACTCTCTCTCTCTCTCTCTCCACATTTCTCTCTCTATGTCTTTCTTCTTACCTCCCTCTCCCTCCCCCTCCAAGTCCATCTCTCTTTCCCTCCCTCTCTCCACTCTCTCACATCCTCTCTCTTCCTTCCTCTCTTTCCCTTTCTCTCCCATCTCTATCTCTCCCTCTCCCTCTCTCTTCACCCACCAACTATGTTACTATATCTCTCCCTCTCTTCTTATATCTCCTTCTCCCCCCCTTATCTCCATCTCTCCTTATTTGTCTCTTTTTCTCATCCCCAAAAATACACACTCTCTCTTTGTCTCTCCCTTGTCACTCCTTCTCTCTCTCCACTCCTCACTCTCTATATTTCTTATTTCCTACATATCTCCCCCTCCAACTCCATCTCTCTATCGATCCCTCTCTCCTCCTTGATCTCTCTCTCTCTCTCTCTCTTCCCTCCAATAATCTCTCTTCCTCCATCACTCTCCTCCTCTCTCTCATCCTTCCTCTCTCTCCCTTTCTCTCCTACCTCCCTCTCTTTTTTCCCTCCAATCCTCTCTCTTCCCCCATCTCTCTCTTTCTCTCTTTCTCTCTCTCTCTCTCTCTCTCTCTCTCTAATCCTCTCTCTTCCCCCATCTTCCTTTCTTTCTCTCTCTCTTTCCACCCCTCTCCCTCTCCAACTACATTACAATATCCCTCCCTCTCACCTTATCTTTTCTTCTCTCCCCCCTTCTTTCCATACATCTTACTTTGTCTCTTTATCTCACTCGTAAACATACAAAATCTCTCTCAATCTCTCCCTTATCACTCTCTCTCTCTCTCTCCACTTCTCTCTCTCTGTGTATTTCTTCTTAGTTATGTAAACTAATGAACATAAATATTCGTAAATATAAACAAGATTATGGAGTAAATATGAAAAGAGGTTTTATTTACTTACCATAACTCTGGTTCATTTATATTTTTATTTATTTACCATACCTCTTTTATTTACTATGGTATTTGGCCCATACGCTTGTTATATACTTAGATTTTTATTTATAATCCTATTTGATATATTGTTATTTATTTACCTTACCTCTTTGTACCTCTTTAATATCTATTTATTTACCTTACCTCTTTATACCTCTTTAATATTTATTTATTTACCATACCTCTTTATACCTATTTTATATTTATTTATTTATCATACCTCTTTATACCTCTTTTATATTTATTTATTTACCATACTTATTTTATAAATATGGTATTTGGCCCATGGTATCAATATTAATTTGTCCCATGGTATTAGTCCCATAGGCTTCATCTAAACAAAACCTCTTTTTAATTTTGTTTTAAATATAAAAAAGTTTATGGAGTAAATATAAAAAGAATTTTTATGTATTTACCCTACATCTAGTTTATATATATTTTTATTTATTTACCAAAGTCCTGGAGTAAGTATTAAAATATGTTTTATTTATTTACCATAGCTCATGTGTATTTATATTTTTATTTATTTAAATTTTAAAATATTGCAACTTTGATGGGGAAATATTTATGTCTTTAAATATTTTAATTTATCCATAGAATATGGGTTTTCTTTTTAAATATTCATTTTACAAATATTTAATTAAAAGAAATATTAAAAGATTTTGGATTTTGATTGTTTGTGTTTAATTAACTCTTTTCTTTTGATTTAGGAAACGGTATTGACTTTAGTAAAGAGTAAAGATGTTTAAAATTTTACTTAATTTGGAAATTCAATGTGGTAAATTTTTTTGTGAAAGGTAAATTTTGATCCATTCAAATTCAGGTATATAATTTACTATCCATTCAAATTATATAAATAATACATAAAGTTATATACAATATAAATATTCAAGATTAGGTTAATGCTTTGGCCGACATTAGAAAAAGTAAAATTTATTATTTTTTGAGAACCTGACATACTCGACATGGGGTCATTCAACTTAATGGTTCATTATATAATCATGTGAGCATCACCAATGATATATCTTAAAAAGCAACTGAAAAGCCATGTGTACAAAATCGATGTATACTCTAGAGAGTGGTTCTCATATCACTATGTAAATTTTTGTATGCTACTTCAACAAAATTATAAGATAAACTGTAATACACATCATATATGCACCATAACAATTGCCATACAAGTAATTTGTTTTAGGATACATGTGGCATTCTAGGGGTAAATTCTATATGATGTGTATATCAATATATTAGGTGTTGGTAAGTTGTGAGTATCTAAGAAATGATAAGGAATATCCATACATCATGATCTTGTAATGCGATTATAAATTGTGTCTATAATTTCCATAAAATGTATAAATGATTTGTTTAAAAAAAATCAACACAATCAACCCTAAACAATGCTCATGATGTGAAATGTCATTGGCGAAACCAAAATGATGGTCACATGTCCCATTTCTATGGTAATGGTGATCATATATATGTTGTAGCGACACTTGATGAGTAATTAAATAAATCTCATAGTGTGACTCATTGTGCCATATATTTTTAAAGCATGATTTGTTTTCCTAGTTTTTACTAATTTGTTAACATATTTTATTCATTTGGAAAGCTAATTAATGATGCTTTAAGTAATTAGGACCTAATGAGAGATCATCTTCACATCTTCACCGAAATATATTTGGTAATTGTAGTCACTATATGGACTGCACATGCATGCTACTTAAGAAAAATTGAAATATAAACTATAATACACATCTTATATATGCCATAACAATTGTCATACAACTTATTTACTTCTAGATACATATGAAATACTTCAGGTAAATGCCATATTATGTGTATACCAATATATTAGGTGTTGGTAAGTTATGAGGATCTAAGAAATGATAGGGTATCCACACATTAGTAGTGCCCTCGTGAATTTTTTTGCATAATTTTCTATTTGTTGTAATTTTGTTGCCTGGATTTGTTATAGATTTCAAATAATATATACAATTATCTACCAATTGTTCTTTATAAAGAATAAGTACAATAAGTAGTCACCTAAAAGTGAGCCATGTGAAAATATTGGTAACATGAGTAACCTGGTAAGCTGTAAATGAAAAGTGAATAACCTCCACTCACCAACAAGTGGCAGGCAGGGTTGGAATTTGGATTTCCCTTTACCCGTCACACAATTTTTTTTGACGTTTTGCTCATTATTTTTCTAGTCAATAAACGTTACGTTTAAAATTTTGCACTTCATTAATGATGTTCTCGTAATAAATTAACCCTTCACCAATAAAAGTTTGATTAAAAAAATTGAACGCTCTTCCATTTTCTTTGGATTTTCGAGTGTGATATATATGTGTCATGGACTTTTAATACCTAAAGTTTCAAGAGAAATAAGTGATTCTTGTCAAACTAATATTTCTTCAATATATGCTATGATCTACTAAAAATTACTTCAAAAATCAAGTAACCTTCCAATATAAAGAAAAAAACATGAACGAGCTTTCCCTAAATTGCAATAAATTTATGTTTATTATTAATATTGCATAATTTGTCTTATAAAAATTGCATAATCGGACTAAGAACAAATCCTCAGTGAATTTTTTATTGTTGTTGTGATTAAAAAAATGAGCCAAAGAACGCTAAGGCACTCAGAGAAATCAATCTATGTATTATTTCTCACAAAATCATGTTGAGTAGTGGAGACTAAGCGCTAGATTTTTTTTTGTCCTCAATCTCTCTATTAATTATGTCTATGTAGTTATAAGAATAACAAGACAAAGAAATCTCAGGCTTCCAGAGAAATTAGTCTCTGTGTGCAGAAATTGATGATTACTGTTGACTAAATGTTATACCATTTGAAATTGCTGAGCGAAATTAATCAGGCCATGATGTACCATTTGTCAGTATCTATTTTCTCATGTATGAAAGTTTTTTTTTTTCTAAGTAAAAGTAATTCTATTAAAAAAAGGAGTACAGTACAGCGGGCTGAAGCCTGATCATTGCCGAGTGTTGTGGCATTTGAAAAAAAAAACCATAGTTTGAAGACTGCCCTGCAAGAGGGAAACCAGTCTAAAACAGTTCATTTGAAAAATCCCGCGCAGGGGAACCAGAGAATTGTAGTACTGGAGACCATATCGAAGCAAAAAAAACAGATGCATTTTCAGAGACAGCAGGAAACACATGAACAGGCCCATGAGAATGGGCAGAAATAGAGAAAAAAACCAGAGTGAAGAGGAGGAACTATTCATCAGGATCAGGTTCGTAGACAACTCTGCACTAGAGTTCATCTGGTTCCCCGTCAGAATTATACAGGTCAGCAACAGAATGGATCACCTTCCCGGGAGGAGGAGGAGTAATCTGCGCCTCGGTCGCTTGCACTGTGTCCTGCCTCTCAGTAGGTTTACCCACTGCTTCCTTGTTCGCCTGGTCCTGCGTGGCCTTGCCCATCTGACCATGCACGTTCGCACTATCAGGGTGCTTCAGCCCAACAAACTGCGCTGAATCCTGAGCCGCCGAGAGGTTGCATTCCGCCAGGCGAGAACTGGGAACAATTTCCTGAGGCTCTTCATGAAAGACGACCATAATTGAGGCAGTCACCCTGGGTTGATTGAGAGTGTTGTTAAAGGAAAAATGTGCGGTGTGGGTTTGAGCAGGAGGAGCGGAAGGAGTGGGGGAAGCAAGGCGACGGCCCGAGCGGAGAAGGCGCCCTCTAGGTTGACTGTTAGAGTGGGAGATAGACGCAGAGGAGGTGCCAGAGGTGGAGGGAGAGCGTCAAATTTGGCGCCTCGTGGAGCCTCTTCGGCAGCGCATTCTCTGCCTGAGGCGCGGCATAGTCGCACTCGAGACAGCAGGGCAGGGAGGAAAAATATGGACAGAAGACTGAGGCGAGAGGGGGGCGATAGAAGCAAGCTTGTAGGAACCAGCATGGGAGAAGTGGATATTTTCTCCAAAATCCAAACAACAATTGAGACAGCTCCTCTTACCAGTTACAGTGCGAACATTAGAAAGCCCTGCTCCTGGAGCGCACCACAGATTCACAGGCGGGGGAATTCTGTTCAGACCAGAGGGACGCTCCATAATAACAACCCAGTCTACCGTGCAACTGTGAATCGACTGCAATAAACCACCATAAGTATGAACTGGAGGCTGAGCCATGTCGCGGCATGCGAATGTGTATCGAGGAGCGGGACTATGGTTGATTCGAGCACCAGGAGTAAATGGCATTAAACGCCGATCAGTCGACATTAAGAACTGAATGACAGCACTCTTGCGGGTGGGTAATTGGCTTCCCCTTATGCCACACCCCCATCCCATCACGTTAAACACTACCAACTTCACCCACATCTGGGTTCTCATGTATGAAAGTTGATGTACCATTGAAAGTTTAATAATTCTATTGAAAGTTTAATAACTATAATAACTATATATATATATATATATATGTATATGTATATGTATATGTATATGTATATGTATATGTATATGTATATGTATATGTATATGTATATGTATATGTATATGTATATGTATATGTATATGTATATGTATATATATATATATATTTTAATTTAATGATTAATAATAATTAAATTAAAATTCTTAAAAGACAAAATAAAAGCCTAATAATCACGAACTATTATGATAATTTAAAAATATAGAACTTGGGCTAAACATAGTTACAAAGATACCAAGAAAAGAAGAGTGCATGTGCATGATAACCTCTTTCTTGACAACCTATGAATGCCATTCTCAATGAAGACTCAAGACTCAACTAGATTGGATTGTGTATCAAAACAATAGGAATGAATCAAAGTTCAATGAATGAATAACTTGATCGAGAAAATTTATAGGGAAAGGTAACTTGACTATCAATCTACTAAACCTCACTTCCATGATTAAAAAAACACCCCCACCTTCTCAGTGGTCCCATCATGGTCCACCTATTGAAAAACAAGCAAAAATTATTATTTTTTTTATATTTTTGCATGGCCATTGGACAATGATTTACTATGGTTTTCCTACTAAATTCCAATGGATGATTATTCAAAAATATTGAGAATTAGTTTAGTCTCAAGGCATAGCCAAGAGTCTTACTGGATAATTATATATTACCTCTCCATTGGATGATTGTACATTTTTCATCTACTTTTTCACGTGAATTTCAGTTGATGCTAGATCTTTGCCTTCTATTTCTTTTGTGAAGCTAAGAGTTAACTTTGATCTTACATTAATAACTATACTTGCATGAATATCCATGCTTTTATACTTCCCCACTGTGGTCAATGTTGATGTATGTACTTGGCCCATTGATCTTACAATCAACTCACTATTCATATTCAATTTTCTCCAGTTCATCCCAATAAAATAAGGAAAATAGAAAATGGAGTCCTGATTTATCTTTCCAATGCTCCTACATAATACAAATACTCTTAAAAACCAATTAATATATAAATTTTCATCATTCATGCTAAAATCAGTTTGAATTTTTATAATGAATCTACTTACAATTAATAGATTACATTGCTCACAGAATAAGAGATAATTTAGAACTATGATTTCACAATAATAAATTATCGGGCTCCCATAGGGCGATGAACTTGGTCGGATGTGACCCTTCTGCAGCAGCTCCTGAATCTGCCTCTTCATTTCATCGTTCTCCTGAACAGAGCACCGATAGATCGTTCCATTGGGTAGCGGCGCACCTGGGGTCAGATCAATCAGGTGCTTGACTTGACAGTGTAGAGGAACCCTTGTGGGTGAGGTGAAAATGTCCCCATACTCCTCCACGACCTTATACATTTGTTTTGTCGTGCAGAGGAGCCTTTTTTGGAGGTCGTGGCCATAGTCTTCTTCTTGCCCTGGGGGCGGATCATCAGGAAAATAAATTTCCTAGTTTGGGAAATGAGCTTACTGCATTGTTTTGCAGTAACCAAAGAGATAGTAGGAGGAGGTGGTACCTCTAGTATCTTGTACAACTTATTTCCCAAAGTAACAATAACAGCACAAGGCCGAGACTCATACACCGCATGACACTTCCACAAGTATGGTTTTCTTAATAATACATCAGAAACATCAATAGGAACAACCTCGCATAATACCTCATCCATGAAGGGCTTGATGCTATAGGGAAGGCGGCACTGCTGGCTGACGTGGAGATCTTGTCCTTGGTGAAGTCACCCGATGGTGTATGGATGTGGGTGAGATGTGGTCGGCAAGCCCAACCGCTTCACGACATCTATCGAAATAAGGTTCTTTTGGCTCCCATTGTCGACAATGAACTGTACCAGGGATCCCTTTACCCACATCTGGGAGTGGGAGATATGTTCCTCCTTCTGGATCTTTGTAGTGGCAACAGTGGCATTGGGCTCTGCATCAATAATCTGTTTCCCTTTTTCATTCCCCTTTTCATGTTCTGATTCAGAGTCAGAGCATGCATCTGACTCAGAAGCCCGCATCTCGGCCACCAGCAACTACTTGGCCCGACACTCACTTGTGTTGCGAGTGGAGCTCTTATGGAACTCACACCACTTTCCCGTGTCCTTCTTTGACTTTGCGGTGTTTTTCTTTGCTTGTGTCTTTGACAGGTTGTCTTTAGTTACCGTGCCTTGGCTCTATCATTTGTTCTGTGGTTTGGGAGCACCTTTCCCTTGCTTTTGATTCGCAGATCCAAAGTTTCGCTTCTTCTGTTTAAATTTCTGCTCAATCTTGGCAGCATACCGGTATGCCGTACCAAGCGAGGAGATGTCGAGGAATTCCATTACCTCCTGAATGTATCTGTGTAGACAACTGCGATACTTTAGCACCAGATGTTTCTCTGAATCTTTGATATCAAACTTGGTGCGCAGGGTATGGAACAGATTCGTTAGCTCATGCACATCTTGATCCCTTTGTTGCCGTAGCGTGGTCCATTATATGTACTTGTCCTCATAGCTCCCCACGGGATAGTATTGTTCCTTGACAGCGTCTCGGAAAGAATTCCAAGTGGGTACGACTGAGAACAGAGAGGGTTCTGTTTCATCCTTTTTCTCACAGTGGCTTTCCCACCAGTCCTTGACATGGGGGGCAGCTTTGAGGAGTGCAAAAATAATCTTCTCCCTATCGGAAAAGTCATGAACCAAGAAATATCCTTCTAATAGATTCAACCATCTATCTACGGCATCTACATCTATTTGACCCTCAAATATGGGAATGTCAAAATTTACTTGTACCTTAAAAGGAGTCACACCTCCAGAGTGGCTGCTGGATGCAGATGATGTTAGGTCCCTATATTACTAGTATAGTCCCTTATTGTTGTTAGTGTAACCCCCTTATTGTTATTATTGTACCCTTGTAAACCCCATTTTTTTATTATTGTGCCCTTAAATTATTATTGTTAGGACGGCTAGGATTACATTGTGGGCCACTAGGATTACATTATGGCCACATGGACTCCTATATATAGAAAGGAGGTTTTGTAAATTGTATCATCCAAGAATTGTTCATTTATGTAACATATTGGAGGTTGCCCCCTTGAAGTGGCTCATTTCTAAGGCATTGATATCTCTTTTCTTCTCTTTTTGGAGCTGGTTACACAACATTTGGTATCAAAGCTTTGGATTCTAGGGTTTCGCTGCTCCAAACAGGTCATCGTGGAATATTCGCTATAACTTTTTTTCTACGAAGTTTCAGAAGCTGAAATTTTTATGGTGCGAAGCTGAAGTACTGAGGTAGATTGTCCAAAAATTTCAGAGCTTGGTTCACAATATTTTCTGAGATATCATCTATGGAAGTTAGGTCTTTTTTCAGGCTCCTAAACAGGTCATCGCGGCATTTGCGCTATAAATTTTTTTTCTATGAAGGTTCAGAATATGAAATTCGTATGGTGCAAAGCTGAAATCCTGAGGAAATTTGTCAAAAAATTTCAAAGCTTGGTTCGCAATATTTTGGGAGATATGATCTGTGGAAGGTAGTGCTTTTTTAGGCTCCTGAATTTCATTTCAAAGAGGTGATCGTGGGAAAAGTTCAATAACTCTCTCTCTGGGCATCGGATTGGAGTGCCGTAAAAATTGGTCGCAATTACACAGACTTTTGTTTCTTGGCTATCAATTTCAGAGACAAAGGAAAAAACAGTGACACGTGGCAAGTCGTACAAGTTCGCTCTACTGAACCAGTCCAGAATTAGGTCATTGTGGGAGCTTGGACACAACTTTGTCTTGGAGAATCCAAATCAGGTCAGACCTGTGGTATTCGAAATCTACTTCAGAGTGCTACGTTGATACCGAAATTCAAATATTGAAGTGCTGCAATCATAGAGATAATCCAATTTCAATATCGAGTTCCTCAAAAGCAAGAAAAAGGTGTGTATATTTTTTTTCTTTCCAAATTGCATGAGTCTTCTTGAAGAATCAATTTGAATTGATTCCAAGGGCATATTGTAGAATATATAGCAGTATTGGGTTCTAAAATATGCCCCGTAAAAATAATTCAACACCCATTAAGCCTTCAGAAGGCTCTACTATGACTCATGAAGATGAAGAATTGCAACATGATCTATCAAAATTACAAAAGCAAGTGCAACAAATTTCACTCTCGCAAAGAGCAACAGAAAATGAAATGGAAGTTTTGAAGAAAGGCGTGGAAGTGAAGATGGACGGTTTGAAGAAAGTCATGGAAGCTAAGATGGATGGCATGGAAGCTAATATGGATGGCATGGAAGCGGACATGAAAGACAACATGGAAAACATGAAGAATGATCTCAAAACAGACATCGAAGGTTTAACAAAGTTGATACAAGAAATGTTTCCTAATGGTGAAAAGATAGTAGAAGAACTTCATGATGAGAACAAAATAGATATTAATCGTGATTTCATAAACTCTAATGTTGGCGGGAAGAACCACCAGATTCCAAAAATGGATATGAGGAAGTTTGATGGAAAGGATCCTGTAACATGGATACTACAGATGGAGCAATATTTTGATCTCCATAACGTGCAAATCACACAAAAGGTACGCATTGCAACTTTACATTTAGAACAAAATACATTTGTATGGTATCGATGGCTTTGCTCCCTTAAAAAAATTGTCACTTGGTCAATTTTTATGGAGGAAATGATAGCACATTTTGAGGATACAAAGAGCAACACATTCTTTAGCCAATTGATAAATGTCAAACAAAAGGGTTTAGTGGGGCGGCACATTGAGGACTTCCAAAAATTGACTATAAGGGTAACTAATATTCCAAAGGAACACAGGATTGATCTCTTCATAGGCACTTTAAAGGATAACATTCAACATGAAGTTCGCGTTCTGGAACCTGATTCATTGGAGAAGGCATTCAGGTTGGCAAGAAAAGTTGAATGTAAAAATATAGTGACAAGGAAGCCTACCACTCAATTCTATAAAGAAGGAAGTGTGGCTACCCCTAGATTTCCACAACCTACAAGGTTGACACCACAACAATTGGAAGAAAAAAAGAGCAAAAGGGCTTTGCTACAGTTGTGATAGCAAATACACTAAAGGTCATAAGTGTGCTGAGAATAAATTATTTTACATAGATTGTGAAGAGGAAGAAGAAAATGAACAAGAAGAGGATATACACTAGGAACCAGCCCTAGAAGAGGACGAAATGAATCCGACCATATCGTGTAATGCACTGGTAGGAATTACCACTCCTCAAACTCTCAAGATAGAAGGACAAATCAAGAAGAAAAAGGTAATAGTGTTGATTGATTCATGTAACACCCATAATTTTATTCATTGTAAGGTAGCCAAGGAATTAAATTGTTTCCTATACCCAGCACCAGAATGTCAAGTGATGGTTGCAAATGGAGGAACTATAAATTGCTCTGGAAAATGCCATAATATCAAGCTAACCATGGGGGAATATGTATTGACTAGTCCTATGCTTTCCATTCCTATGGGAGGTGTTGATGTTGTACTAGGAGTACAATGGTTACAATCTTTTGGGACGGTACCTTTTAATTTTCAAGAACTTTTCTTGAAATTTTTTTTTCAGAAGGAAAGGAAGTCGAATTACGGGGTATTAAAGGGAAGCCGGGAAGGATAATAAGCTCTAATGTCATGACAAAGCTTCAAAAGAAAAAACAACGAGGCGTAATTGCACAATTATGCTCACTAGAAGTTCCGACATCAAAATCATCTATTTTTGCAGATCTCTAACAAGTCTTGGACAATCATTCCAATGTGTTTGAAACTCCCAAAGGACTCCCACCTTTTCGTGATCATGATCATGCTATTCATTTGATTCCAGGAAGTGTTCCTCCAAACATCAGGCCTTATAGATATCCTTACTTCCAAAAGAGAGAAATTGAACGTATGATTGCAGAAATGTTAGAGGCGGGTATAATTCAACCTAGTCAAAGTTCTTTCTCTGCTCCTGTAGTATTGGTACACGAGAAGGATGGATCATGGCGCATGTGTCCAGATTATAGGGAGCTCAATAAGCTCACCATTAAAGATAAATTTCCCATTCCTGTGATTGATGAATTATTGGATGAATTACATGGAGCAATTTATTTTACCAAGTTGGATCTTCGTTCAGGATATCATCAAATTAGAATGAATGCTGAAGATATTCCAAAAACAGCATTTCGAACTCATGAGGGTCATTATGAATTTTTTCTCATGCCTTTTGGCCTTACCAATGCACCTTCTACATTTCAAGGGTTGATGAATTCCATTTTCAAACCCTTCCTTAGAAAATTTGTGCTAGTATTTTTTGATGATATACTAATCTACAGCAGGTCTTGGAAGGATCATGTTGAACATGTTGAAAGGGTGCTCAAAATATTGCAGGAGAAACAATTATATGCAAAAAAATCCAAATGTTTCTTTGGAGTACAAGAGGTGGAATATCTGGGTCATATTGCATCTCACGAGGGTGTTAAGGTAGACCCTAACAAAATTGAAGCCATTAAGGAATGGAAAGTCCCCACAACCATAAAGAAGTTGCGAGGATTTCTCGGGTTAACAGGGTATTATCGCAAGTTTGTTAAGAATTATGGGAGAATAGCATCACCTCTAACAATATTATTGAAGAAAGATGCATTTTCATGGACTCCTGAAGCAACTAAGGCCTTTGAACGTCTTAAAGAGGCAATGTGCCTAGCACCGGTCTTAGCTACACCCGACTTTACAAAAACCTTTATTGTGGAATGTGATGCCTCAGGAAATGGAATTGGTGCAGTTTTAATGCAGGAAGGAAGACCCATTGCTTTTGAAAGTCGTCCGATCAAAGGAAAGTATTTACAAAAACCTATTTATGAGAAGGAAATGTTAGCAATACTACATGCACTAAAGAAATGGCGAACTTACCTAATGGGAAGACACTTCAAGGTAAAAACTGATCATGATAGTCTTAAACACTTTTTGGAACAAAGACTATCATCAGAAGAGCAGCAAAAATGGGTCACAAAGATGTTGAGTTATGACTTTGAAATAATCTACAAAAAAGGAAAGCTTAATGTTGTTGCAGATGCACTCTCAAGAAAGAATGAAGAGGTGGAAGCATTGCTTTGTGCCATTTCTATTATCCAACCAGATTGGATAACCGAAGCAAGAGATGAATTGAAGAAGGACAAAGATGTATGGACACTTATTCAAAATTTGCAGCAAGATCCTAGTACATCTGATACATTTAGTTGGAAAAATGATTCCTTATGGTACAAAGACCGCTTATATCTTTGTAAGAATTCCCAACTAAAACAAAATATTGTTTTGGAATTGCACACTTCTCCTTTAGGAGGACACTCAGGATTTTTAAAAACTTACCACAGGGTGAAGAAAGATTTTTTTTGGGATGGCCTTAAATCTGATATTCAAAAGTTTGTGGCGGAATGTTTGGTTTGCCAGCGGAATAAGGTGGAGACAATTAAGACCCCGGGACTTCCACAACCTTTATCCATTCCAAGTCAACATTGGGGGGATATTTCAATGGATTTTATCACAGGTTTACCTAAGTCCGAAGGAAAGAATGTCATCATGGTGGTAGTTGATAGACTTACCAAGTATGCACACTTTTGTGCATTATCTCATCCATTTAAAGAAAGTATAGTTGCTACTACATTTGTGGACAGAATTCAAAAGCTACAGGGAAGCCCAAGCATTATTGTGAGCGACAGAGATCCCATTTTTACGGGAAATTTTTGGACGAAGTTATTTTCTTGTTTGGGTACTTAATTAGCTCATAGCTCATCTTATCATCCTCAATCTGATGGTCAAACTGAGATAGTAAATAAATGTTTGGAAGGATATCTTCGTTGTTTTGTATCTGATAAACAAACACAATGGGTCAAGTGGTTACCTCTCGGTGAATGGTGGTATAACACTTCCTTCCATACTGCAGCAAA
The DNA here is from genome assembly GCA_034641835.2 of Pinus albicaulis. NCBI lineage: Eukaryota > Viridiplantae > Streptophyta > Pinopsida > Pinales > Pinaceae > Pinus > Pinus albicaulis. The sequence continues at coordinate 217,512,776 of CM076569.1, read as the reverse complement.
AATGACCCCATTTATGGCACTTTATGGATATCATCCACCATCCATCACATCATCTTTAAGAAAAAATTCGAAGGTTCAAGCAGTGGAAGATCACATCGAGCATCAGCAAGAAGTTCTCCAACTCTTAAAGGATAACCTGAATTTGGCACAAAATCGAATGAAACAACAGGCAGATCAACATCGCGGCGAGAGAAGTTTTGATGTAGGAGATTGGGTATTTTTACAGCTACAACCATATAAACAAATGTCCCTCAAGCAAGCTAAGAAGGATAATAAATTATCGCCAAAGTACTATGGTCCTTACAAGGTGTTGCAAAATATTGGTACTTGGCATACAAATTGGAGCTTCCTGCTTCTTCGCGAGTACATCCAGTTTTCCATGTTTCATGCTTAAAGAAGGTTATAGTTGAAAATCTTCCAGTTCAAACAATATTTCCAGAACTTGATGAAGAAGGAAAAATCATATTGGAACCGGAAGTGGTCACGGAAACAAGAACTCGGCAACTACGGAATCGATCAATTTCAGAGTATCTCATCAAGTGGAAGAACTTACCCACTGAAGATTCTACATGGGAGGATGAGAATTTTATACAGAAGCACCCAGAGCTACTCAAGCGTTGAGGACAACACTTTTTGAAGGAGAGGGGCATGTTAGGTCCCTATATTACTAGTATAGTCCCTTATTATTGTTAGTGTAACCCCCTTATTGTTATTATTGTACCCTTGTAAACCCCATTTTGTTATTATTGTGCCCTTAAATTATTATTGTTAGGTCGGCTAGGATTACATTGTGGCCCACTAGGATTACATTATGGCCCCATGGACTCCTATATATAGAAAGGAGGTTTTGTAAATTGTATCATCTAAGAATTGTTCATTTATGTAATGTATTGGAGGTTGCCCCCTTGAAGTGGCTCATTTCTAAGGCGTTGATATCTCTTTTCTTCCCTTTTTGGAGCTAGTTACACAACAGATGCACCACCGGTGGGCAGCCGTTGAAGGATCTGGGCAAAGTTATCCATCATCTCGTTCCTTTGTTTTGCGAGGGCCTCCTTGAGCAATATTTTGATAGGATCTCTTGCTCCCTCATATTTCTTTTCATCCCCCATGGGTGTCCGTCGGGGTTTGCGAGGTTGATCTTGCAAAGGTTCCACCAGATCGAGCCCTAACTCCTTATACCCCGACCTCGTTGGGGACATGCAAAGAAGGATCGAGAAAAATTAGACCGCTCTGATACCACTGATCTGGATTTATGCAGGAACGCAACAGAATAAACACATAACCATAAATACAGAGATGCAACAGAAATAACACTTCATTTTATAAATATCAAAGAACTGAAATTTGCTTATAGAGAGAATGGAAATAAAACTAGCTAGGGCGCTCGTAGCTATCTCTGAGGAGAGATGTGGCAGCTACAGGCCTCTGAACTGAGTTACAATGAGGCTCAAGGGCCTATTTATTATTGAGAAACAATGGAGAACCCTAAACATCCAAAAACCTAACCCTAGGAGATGAAGCACCAAAACTATGGGCCCTGTTTGGGTAAATTGGTGTTTCAACTTCCCAGGGACATAACTTTGGCATACTATCTCTGTTTGACGCACATGATAAATCATTAGAAAGATCTATCCAAGGACTAAAACTTTCGCCATGAATATAATTCTGGAACGGAATGATACAGAATGATATTTGCTGGAGGCATGATGCCCAAAAAATGTCGTTTAGGGCCTCAAAACGGCTCCAGAACTTCAGGACCCGAAAAACTGCTAAAAATAGTAAGTTGTGCCGAAACTGAAAAACTGAAAGAGACAATGGTGGGGCCCCAAGTGGAATAGGCAGGTGGCCACCATTATCCACCTGGATCATTGAGTGAGCCAAAAAAATAACTTTCCTTACTTTTTGAGTACAGCCTTGCAATTGCGAAGAGGACTAGTGTTGCAAAATTATTGGTAAGTGGAAATTAAAGGGCGTAAGAACGGTTTTGAAAAAATTTCAAACGTCAAAATTAAGTCTTCTATCCTTCCTAGCACCTCATGGAAAATGGGAATCCGCAAATTCTAGTCGTCAAATATGTGCAAAATGCCTTATGATGGGCAAAATGGAGGACTGGTCCTATGCTGCTACATGAGTTAGGGTTTCATGTGGCAATAGGGAACCTTGTATAGTTTTTCAAGGATAGGAAAGGAGAATATTGTCAGTTAATCATCACATGAAACTTCATCACCATTTGAAAATTGTGTCCTAATTTGAAACAATAAGACTACCCAAATATTTCATTATTTAATTTTGATTGTGTAATACAAAAAAATATCCTAGATAACTTAAATAATGTAAGCACTTTTTCAAAAATTTAGTGGAGAGAACCTTCTATTACATTTATTTTGAAGTTCCACTTGCATTTTAAGCCATTTTAATTAGTCTTTCATGGCTATCTAATAAAAATTTCAACCTCTTGTAGAAATTTGTTTGTCACTTGTATTAGAAATGCAAAAATCAAATGTAAATAAAAATGATTTGAAATGCTAAAATTCAAATGCACGCTACATAAAAAGGATTTTTTTAAAAACTACATTAACGTCTGATATCACGCGCACATTCACCCTCAGCTCTTGTAGAACAGCATTCGCCCTTAGCTCTTGCAGAACAGCATTCGCCCTCAGCTCTTGCAGAACAGCATTCGCCCTCAGTTCTTGCAAAATGGTAAGTTCTTACTGCAGGCCCTTCCTCCTGTAGTAGGGTTGACCCTATTTGGGTTTTTTTGGAGCCTCTAAGAATACAAAGGTTGTGATTGATTATGGGGCACTGCCTATATTTGTGGAAATTCTTACCTCTGGGAATGATAATGTTCGAGAACAGGTAGCACGTTCATTTTAGAGGCATAAAATTATTCTTCCCAACTATCTTTATACGTTTGTAATTTTGGAATTTGATTTTAAAAACTACTACCCAACTTTGAGTTCAACTGGTGTTCGTGTAAGGCTATTTGGGCTTTGGGAAATATTGCTGGAGACTCTGCATCATTTATGGATCTTGCCCTCAGTCATGGAGCTCTGAGGAAGGTGGTTGCCCAGTTGAATGATACTGCCAGAATTTCAATGATACGAAATGCTACATGGGCTCTGTCAAATTTTTGCCATGGTAAACCCCAACCACTATTCGAACAGGTATGCATAATAAATTTTCTACCTCTTCTTCTTAGTTCGCAGATACTGTGGATTTTTTTTTATAGATCCTGGTGCTTGGTAGATTTGGACGTAATATGGACCTAGGCGCTTGTTCATTACAATGACTCCGTCATCAAGTTTTAGAAAATGCTCAGAAATTTGGGTTTCACAAGGGGATTACCCTTACTTGCAATTATCGATTATCAATCAAATTCAAAAAAAGTCTTTCATAGCATTGTTGAGCTCTTTGTAGGTGAATTTCCGAGGCAATTTCACAATATCTGAACTAAATTTGTCTGTCCTTTTCAATACTCTGCGCTTGTAACAGAACCAGACAAACAATCTAGTGGCCAATGCAACAACAACAACACCTCCTGTTGCAATGCCTACAATTCACCCTCTCTGCACGCATGAATGACTATGGCACCCTCTTTTGTGAACAGGTACTGGAGCTGAAGGTACTGGTTTCCATTAGGATCGTGGAATTCAACATCCAAAATAGTATCAAATTCCATTGCAATAGTATTCCCCAGCGAGGGCAACAGTTCATTGAGACCTATTGGACTCATCACCCCCAAATAGCCTCCAGGGCTACCCAGAGTGTGATCATCTGGAGAAATAAAAAATGCTCATCCATCCCCAATTGAAACAAGAACATGACCCACATTGGTTATAGAAAAGGAGAAACACGTTTTGAAAGAAAAATAAACTTTTGTATTAGGGTCCAGAAATCTAACTGGTCTATTGTACAATGCCCTACCTGCACTTCAAATTGGTACTCCCAACTCCATGCTAAGGCTCACTGTGCCATTCTTCAGATGAGCATCTTAACCTAAAGTTTGATTCCAAAAAACCCAAGTCCCCTGTTCTATGCCCAAGATCTCTGTTACAACGAGTAGAGTTCTGAGCGAAATACTTCACATTAGGAAGCAAAAGAAACATCACAAAATTGCTCCGCTTTAGACTAATAATTTTCTGTGCGAAAATTCAACTGCGGACAGTAAAAACATAATATCAAACACAACCAATCCACAATGGAATTTGAACATGAGGATTTATAACCACAGAAAACCCTCTCCAGGTTAAAATAATTCTAGAATGGCTTTAAGATTCTACTAATGAGTGCTTACAACACCATAGCAATTAGTTTCACAATGAAATCTATTGGAAGAAAAGCCCTTGTACAGTTTCTACATTTCCACAATGGAAGCAAGAATCTTTCTATCTCTCATGATCTCGTTCTGTGGTCAAATCCGTTGCTATGGCTGTCTTGTTCTGCTAAACGTGGATATATCTTAGCTTTGGCTCTAGTTCTCATTTAGGATCGTGGCTATCTGATCTTGATGTGGCTTTGACTATACAAACTTGTTCAATAGGAAAATGTTGACTCTGCTATAAATAGGAGCTTCAATGGGTGCTCTCAAACACTTTTTTGGGCAACTTTGTTTTGTCTTTGATTCAAGGCAGAACTATGTTGGCCTTGGTTTTTTAGTCCTTGGAACTTAGTTCTCTCATATTTTCCATCCTATCCCCAGTTTTCTACTGAGAAAGACATAACTTCACGATATCAAAATTGACTATTTTTGGCCATTTATCTTTAGTAATGGTACAACTTTAATTTGGTGCATTCATACAGTATCTGAAGAGCACTCTCAAGCTGTTATTCAGTATTTTAGCATAACTACTACATTTAACTTCCATGCTCTAATATTTATATCAGCCATAAGCATTCTTAAGGTAGTTCCACGTTTGTGAAGCAGAAGGAATGCTTCTGATAGCTTCTTATCATAGTGGTACAATTCTGTTCGCAGTTTATCTTTTATAAACCTCCAATTTTCCAAACGTAGTAGAGACTACAGTTTGCATCTGAAATTTTGGACAAATCTATTTAGTATTCTACAGAAAATGCATTAATAATAAAAAAAGCCCACAATTTGTAAAAAGCCCACAATTTTGTAAAAAGCCCACATTTTGTAAAAAGCTCACAATTTGTAAAATGCCCACTTTTATTTTCTTTTTGCTTATATATTGAGCTCCCATTGAGTTCAACAAGTCTTGGGTTTTATACACCATTGAGAGAGATTTATTGTTTTCTTTATAGGATGATTTGCATCAATGGAAGAAAACATTGGAGCTGGAAAAAAAATTCAAAAGGGTGAAAGGGGTGATGGCAGAGTTTATTGCCCTTGTAAAAAATGTTGTATGAGAAATAATGTTAGAGTTTTAATAGCAACAGCAACATTGCATTGTAGGAAATATGGGCACATTGATGGTGGATCGAATGACTATCGTCCGTGGTAATTAATTATCTATCTTCATTTTGATTATATCGTAAAATTTTATATTATTTTAATATTTTTTATATGCACACTAATGTTTAATTATTAATGTTTGTAATTTTCATAAAGGCACAGTTGCCCCCCAACTTTTTGCAGATGATCAACCAGCTTCCACAGCAAAATAGTAGTAGATTAGATGATGTTGCACCAATACAAGAGAATATTGCAGCAAATATTAGTATTGGAAATGATGTTGTACAAGGTGAAGACCATGAAGCAAATGATGAAGGTAATTTTAATGATCCCATGGAGGTAGATCATGATGACAGTAATGAGACAATTCACATTAATGATGGGACAAATCAAATTCTCCAAGACTTGTATGGTGAGTCAGATGATGATGGTGGAGATAGCAATGACGGTATTTATGATGTAACTTTGATTGAAAGGTCAAGTGAACGACTTTTTGAACACTCAAATGCAACTCTTCTCTCTACTACATTGTTGCTGGTGAACTTAAAGGTTATGAATAATTTTTCGAACAGATGTATGACACAACTCCTAAGGTATGCAATATGTATATATGATCACATATATGTAAATGTTGATTATTTTCCCTTTTTTCAGTTGTAATAAATGTGTAAAATAATATAACTTATATATATATATATATATACACACATTTATTACAACAAAAAGGGGAAATAATTATTTATATATGTGATCATATATACATATTGCATACCTTGGGGTTATCAATATACATAAAATTAAAACTAATTACGCCATTACTTTAAAAGTTCACCGATATACCTGATTTTCGGTGAACTTAAAGGTTATGAATAATTTTTTGAACAGATGTATGACACAACTCCTAAGGTATGCAATATGTATATATGATCACATATATATAAATGTTGATTATTTTCCCTTTTTTAGTTGTAATAAATGTGTAAAATAATAACTTATATATATATATATATATATATATATATATATATATATATATATATATATATATATATATATATATATATATATATATATATATATATATATATATATATATATATATATATATATATATATATATATATATATATATATATATATATATATATATATAGTTATCCATGGCTTGTGTGGAGACGAACATCAGATAAAACCGGCCTTGCAACCCGGTCAATAGCCTATTCTCACCTGTTTTGGCCGGTTAACCGGACCTAACCGGCTGGTTAAGTAAGGAACCATCTAGTTTATGCATAAACCGGCCAGTTCCGTACTTAACCGGCCGGTTAGGTGCTCCTCCATGAGTTGCAAATTCCTCAGTGTCTCCTCCATGAGCTGCAAATTCCTCTATTATACTAGCAACAAACTTATCTAATAACTCATACTCAACACCTTATAGTAGCAACAATACACATGATGACTGATAAATACAAGGCTGGCTAGCATAAAATCCCTGGCAGCATGCAACTCATCAAGTGTACTTGATGACAATTTCTGTTCTCAAAACAATCAGCAACAACCTTATTTCACACTCAGCTAGGAACTTTCAAACCCTCTCTCTCTGCTCACACATAGCAGCAGCATAAATAACAAAACCTTTCACACAACATACAATCAATTTGATCATGGCATCAATACTGATGCAAATGGTCTGACGCCACTCAAGGGACAACAACATACAACCTAATGAAAATGTGACTGGCAATAATAAATTGACCACTAGAAAATTCTCACTTGGAAATGCACTAAACTGGCTACTGAGTTTTCTGGGTTTTAATGAATCTTTTCAGTGATAAATTTTGTCAAACACATTGTGAGCAGACTGCTGAAGTTGTAATGCTCTCTCAACTTGTTACAAATAGCACTAATAGTGGGTTTCATAAACCAATTCAATACCTCTAAGTGTTGTATATGTTTTTCTAGAAATTTATTGGCAAGCAAACATAGATAATGAAGAATACAAGATCTTCAAAATGTTGGTCTGATATATATATATACTGAACCCATAATTGTCTTTAAGGCTGATACATTGAATTGACAACAGATCTGAGCAGGGAAAGATTGTATATTATAATATTAACTCAGCAATAAAACACAGTGAATAATATAAGAGAAACCTGATACATTACTTCAACAAGTTTTCTTATGTATTTTTCAATGATATGTATTGCATTTGGTTCCATTTTGATATATTCACCTTTGCATGGTATATAAATGAGCAAGATTTTCATATTTTGTCTCTATTGGCTTGGAATCATGGTTGCAAATCTTAAAAATAGTTTTTATTTTATTTTATTTTATTAAAAAATAATTATTTAATGTATTTTTTTTTAAACCGGTTCATTGAGATCTGACCGCTACTGGTTAGACCGGTTCCGGTTCGAAACTCGGTTCATTAGCTCCATCGATCCGGTCACCGGTTCCGGTTTTAATAAATATGATATATATATATATATATATATATATATATATATATATAGATATATATATATATGATTAATAATCTTTACAAGACACTACTTTTTGTTTCTTTTGTAGATTGTTGGGTGAATATTTGTTACCATCGCCAAATACTTTACCTCGAACATATCGAGATCTACGTGCTATTATGAAACACTTTGGAATGGAATATAACACTATAGATGCATGTCCTAAAGATCATATTATATATTACGGAGAACATGCGTTGAAAACAGAATGTCCAAAATGTGGTACCAGTAGATATCGAACAGATCAACTAACCAAAAAGGTGCCTCAAAAGGTTCTTCGTCATATTCGCATAATTCTACGTTTACAGCAAATGTTCAGGTGTAACAGCATAGCACAGTTTATGGATTACCATTCAAAGAATAGAAGTGGAGATGGTGTTCTTCGAATGCTTGCAGATGGTTCTGCATTTAGAGAAATCGAGGAAAAATATGTAGATTTTAAAAATGAACCTCGTAATGTTAGGCTTTCATTGGCAGCTGATGGTGTTAATCCATTCGGAGAGCTTAGATCTACTTACTCAGTGTGGCCTATTTTCGTTATCAACAATAACATTCCTCCTTGGATGTCAGTAAAGAGGGAGCACATAATGTTGACTATGATTATTCCAGGTATTTGATACATTATTTCTTTGAATGTAACATTTTCATTTCTCTCGTTGTTTGCATAAATATATATTTTATTTATTTACTTACTTATATATACATATATCATGGGAGTAATTATTATGTACCATAATTTTGAACAATTAGGTAAGTACTAGGTCAAAGATATGAATGTATATATTGAGCCTCTTATCGATGAGCTAATACAGTTATAGCATGGCATCACTATGTATGACATCACTAAACCAATCAAGCAGAAGAGATTTCAATGTCGTGGAATGCTTGTATGGACAATTCATGATGCCCCAGGACTAACACATGTTTGTGGTATGTAATATTTCATTGCACTTTAATATAATACATAATTATCTAAATTAGATATACCATATTGCATGTTTTAAAAATGATCTCCTAGTATATTAATTGTTATTGATCCATCTATTGAAGGTCTTCAAACAAAGGGTAGATTTGCATGTCTAGTTTGTGGCCCTAAGATGAAGTATCGTCATTCACCAAACTTAAAAAATATGGTGTTTGATGAGTTTAGGAACTTCCTCCCTAGGAACCATAAGTATCGTACTACTGAAAAAACATATTTTCAATGATAAAGAAGAAACTAGATTAAAACCATGAAGAATGACACCTCAGTTGTGGATGTTGGAATATAACAGAATTAATAATCGTCGAGCAGCTAGTACGTAATTTGTGTGTGTGTGTATATATATATATATATATATATATTATTTGTTTATGTAATGTTTGGAATTTTTGTTTTAACTAATGAATTTATTTTATTGTATTTTATAATTAATATTGTTCTGATTTATTTTATTCTTTGATATCAAGGTCATCGTCGCCGTGAAGGTACTAATATTGTACTTCCACCCGGAATGAAATGTTATCCTTCTCAATTCGCGAGGTTGCCCTACTATGAGGACCTAAAAATAGCTCATTTGTTTGATACAATGCATGTCGGGAAGAATGTGACAGAAATGTTATGGCGAACCATAGATGGTGCACACGATAGAGATAAAATTGACAAAATTTGTGCTGACATTGAGAAATCAAATCATGCAATGAAAAGTGTGATCGACGGATCAAATAACAATGGAGGTCGAAATTATAATAATATTCCATGGTTATTAACAGAACAACAAAGCAATGATGTAAAAGAGGTCCTTACAAGAATTAAATTTCCAACAGGTTTTGCTTCAAACATAAATAATATCTTAACGAAGAAAGGTGACTTCAGTGGGGTGAAAACACATGCTTGGCATGCCTTTGTTAAGGTAATTTTTTTTCTATACGTTTTTTTTTTTATTGCTTGAATACATATTTTAAATTTTCCTTTTTTCTGTTTAATTTGGAAACCAATAACGATTCATTTTTTATTGTTATAGTATGTTCTACCTGTATCTCTCCCAAACGACTTCGACAACAATGTCAAACAAGTTATATACGGTCTTAGTAAATACATGAGGTAAGTAGTTTTGATTTATACGCAAAATCTAATTGCTACAATTTCTTTTCGTACTTGATGAAATGATGTATTAATTTACTTGTACTGAAATATATATTTTGTTTCATTGAAATAACCTTGCATAATGATTTTCAGATGGTTGTCTTTTAAAGAAATCCATCAAGATGAAATAAAGTATTGGAAGAGAGAAATTCCTCGGCTAATGTGTGAAATGAAAAAGTATCTACCTCCAACATTTTTCAATGCACAAGAACACTACTTGATACACCAAGTTGAGGAGATTGAAATGTGTGGACCAGTACACACAAGGTCAATGTGGGTGGTCGAGAGGCACCTGAAATCCTTGAAGGCTTTGGTTAAACAAAGAGCACGACCTGAGGGTTCTATGGTGGAGGGATATGTGGTATATCAATCCATGGTGTATATTAGTCATTATCTTCCTAAATTAGCTGCGCCAGTCATGAAGGCAGTGGATTTCATTTGGGATGTGAACTCCATCAAAAAATTTGAAGAGGAGCACCTGTTGGGAAAAGGTAGAATGAAGAAAGTGAGAGGTAAAAGATTTATTATGTATAATACATATAATGTTTCAATTTTTTACATCATGTATATGATCATTATATTCATTTAGGTCTTATTCTTTCATAGTTTATTAATTAATATAATTTACCATGGTTATAAGTAATATTTATTAATATTGGTGAATTATTGTTTTTTTATTCAAGTGCTCAAGATTATGAGGCGCTACTTTTATACATTACAAACAATATTGAGTGGATGAGTGAATGGATTGAAACATGTAAAGCACATAACGACGGTAGGTTATCATGGCAACTACTATCTGAATTGATTAGAGAAGCGTATCATAGTGGAGATGGAAACGTTACGGACAGGGAAATCAATTTAGCATATGGTTTGAAAGATAGAAAGGTAAGCAATTAATTCACCTATTTTATTCATTACTTATTTTATACTATATTTATAATGTGACAAGAAGTTTGATTTTTCAGTTAATTTTCATGCTGTGTAAATTATATGTTAATTATTAATTGAGAATGCATATTTTTCATGTTTGGCATATTGTAGTTGAAACACCACAAGGCTATGCGGTGCAATGGTCGTCAATTTCGCGTTAAACAGTTGGATGATAACAGGAAAAATTCTGATAGTGGGATAACTGCAGTATTCTAGGTCACTAATGTTTCTACCAGGAGTGACAGACATCCTCGAGAATCTGAAAATAGATATTATGGGTTCTTAGATGATATAGTTGAGTGTGACTTTAATTCCTTCAAAATAGTTTTGTTCGACATCAAATGGTATAGGCTGCGAATGAATGTACGTGATGATGATAGAACACTTATTCAACATGAAAATGGATTTCTAATGGTTAAAACATCGCAGTTTGAAGCAAGAAAAGATCGTTATGTTTTTCCAAGCCAATGCGAACAAGTCTTTTACTCAGAGGTTCCAGTTGACAACGAATGGTCATTTGCTATTAGATATGATCCAAGAGGAAGGCCAATAGAGTATACTGTAGAGGAAGAAGGTGATATTGATCAAGAAGAAGATGATGCAGTGGCAGATGAGCAAGAAGATGCATTGACAGATGAAGAAGATATCTTAGAAGATGAACCAGGCACAGGAGATGAGGCAAAAATTATTGATGATGATGTCGATGGGGATATTATTGAAAATGACATAATTGATGATGATGATGACATGGTCGATCATTTCAACACCGTTTCTGAATCAGATGTTGATATAGATGTTGATTAGTTGGATGAAGATCAAGAAGATAGAGAAGAAGAATATTGATACAGATGTTATGTTCGAGTATGAGCTGGTATGTTATAACTTTATATTTTAATATGTAGGAATTATTGTCTGTTGGGAAAAATACTGAGAGGGGGGTGAATCAGTATTTAGGGCTGACTGAAAAATTTTCACCAGAGATCTTATTATGCTGTTAATTCTTTACTTAGATTATTGCATCATTCTTTTAGTAAACATGTGAAAATAAATAACAGAATAAGCCATTACACAAAAGGAACACATATGAACACCAATATTTAAGGTGGAAACCCAATTTGGGATAAAACCGCCACTGCTGTCGTCTCAGTCTTCAATATTTATTATAAAGAAAACATCTTACAATTTTGTGCTGGTGTAGACTCATACCAGCACGCAGGCACCAACCTGAAAAAGGCTTCAACCTTCTCTCCTTCTGCAGCCTCTCCTGGAAGGGAGCTTCGACCCCCTGATTTAACACCATCTTGAACTGGAAGAAAGCTTCCACTTCTATGCAGAAGACTTTAACCCTCAGATCCACTGAATTTCTTCAATTTCTTCATCAGACTTGCATCAGATCTTTATTATTTCTTTGCTGATCTTCCTAGAGCTTTTTCATTTCCTCGATCAACTCCATAGGTGCATCATGGATTCAACGTTATTAGACAACAGAGTTCGATCATGCAGATCTCATAAAGAGATTTTTACTTACAATGCCTCTGCATGCACACCTCGTACTATGATTCTCATCACCTTATATAGTTTTCGCCTTTATTGAAACCATGGGTCAAAACCATTCAATTGCTAATGGTATTATTAAAATTCGAACCAATCCAAATTGAAATCCCGATCTTTGTACTTCCATGCTCGAATTGTCCCAAAGGTAATCTCTATCTCCGCCAAATAATACTATAGCCAAGGTAAAGTACCAATAACGTGCCGCTGATGGTTTTCTTTCTTTTATTTATCAAATTTGTGGAATTTGATAAATAAATATTATTCAAAACCTTTGGCAATTAAATATATAATAGAAATTTATAGTAATAACCAGCGCTTTTATCAAAAGGCTTTTCAATAGACCTTTGGTTCCAGCCCCACATACATAATCGACAGCCCAATCAATATAATTTAAAAAACTGGGGCCCATCGCTTACGATCGTTTCCATCCGACGGTGGAGAACACATCGCTCGGCATCAAATGATCCGATGGATATCGTTCGTTGATGATGCACGGATGATAATGCGCGATGGCGCGCCGTACCTTGGGTAACTTTTGCACATCTATAGCAAATGAACACCGTCTGATGACCCCTTCCCAGATCAACGGTGCTTATCAATATCGCTGGGCATCCTGGGTCGAGCAATAACGTGCGATGGCACGCAGTGACAAGCGGTTTTGTGGAGTCGTACAAGGACATGTGTCACGCGTTCTATGGAATCGCTCCCAACCTCTTGAAAACTGCTTGCCCATCAAAGGTGGTGCGATAGAAACCACAAACCACCTTTACTATTTTGTCGGTCATGGTTCCACTCTTCCACACAAGGTTCCGTCACGCTTCCGTTTGTTATGTTCCACCTCTTTCCTTCCAGGTTCCGTTCATGATTCCAAAGGGTTAGTCCATGTTCAACCAAAAGTTCAATGCCAAATACTCTGTTTTAGTTCTTTCGCGTTATAACTAGTTTGCTCTCGCTCCTCGTTCCTTTCTCCATGAAAGCCATTCAGCTCCTTACTAATAGCGTAGACCCTTCCATCATATATTTAACGAATATATATAACTCCACTATCTACCAGTTTGGATAAAATGTCAACCATATTAACATCGGTTCCTCGATCAACATACAGAGCACAGGGTTTCTTACGGATGTTAATTATCCTTCATCAGGATGCATACATATGTTCACACATGAATTAACTTGTCCTTATTTATATCGATTCTCCATTAAATACAGAGCTTTCCATAAAGAACAATCATATAATAGGATACAAGAAACATATTGTCAACATTGTCTTTAAATAATTTACTAATTATGTGGGTTTGTTGCATGTTGTTTATTATTTCAAACCAATAAATAATGGCCTTACTATTGTTTATTAGTTCGTAGGATTTGCAATATTCATTTGATTCTATGGTCAGGTCTCTAAAAAAACCAATTAAACACTTAAATATTCAAGATCTGGAAGACAGGCTTTACCCCCACCATAAATTGTTGAAAAACTGGCCTTCAGTTTAGCTTGTTGTGCTGAAGACGAGGGTGGATTTGCATGATCAGTTGAATGAAAATGAATCAGATATTCGGGATGCTTTTGAGGGCAGATCCATAAGCCGCATAGATGAAGATCCCATTGTTGCAGAATTTCTGTCTGCGTTGAAGCACAAGTATAGTTTTGTATCGGAATACAAATTAGAGGACAACTATACCAAGTCTAAATCAACTGAATCCAGTTCTAGTGCTCTTGAACTTACCAAATTAAAGCCAGAAGAAGGATTTACAATCTCTAATGGGAACGGGTATGGTAGTTCCAATATTGGATTGGATGTCCAGAGCTCTGCAATAGGCACTGGACCTGATCGTAATGAACCCCAACTAATTCAATGTGATGAAAATATGGACTTTGATGATGATCAGGAAAACAAGCCAGAGCATTTTGGCAATATTGAAGAAACTGAAGAGGTTTCCTGTGATCAATTGAATCAACTCAGCCATAAGACATCTACTGCAGGCTGGTTTGTATCAGAAGGAGAATCGGTTTTGCTTTCCCATGATGATGGATGCTACTCTTTTCACGATATAGCAAATTCAGAGGTGTGGAGGTTTTAATTATTGTACTTAATTTTGGGGTTTATGGGTGTTATAATTTATACATTTTGGGATTTTATATTAGAAACAGGGAAAAGCCTAGGGGTTAGATTATTCTCATGGTTTAAATTTATATATTTGAAATAAAATTCACCAATTTCTATTTAAAAAAATGATTTGCCTAAATATTTGATGTAGTTTAAATAGGATGTAGTTCATTTCAAAGACTGTTGAAATTTTCTAGAAACTATGATTGGGATTTCAAGAATATTTATGCACTCTTTAAATTTTCCCTTAACATAAAGGGCAGTTGATGTATGAGTAATACTCAGTATTGTTTTTTTCCAATATCCAGGAGAGGGCTGAATATAAATCTCCATATGGGCTTACCCCAAACATGTGGGGTGATTGCTGGTTGATCAGAGCAGCTGGTTCAGATGGTCGCTCTGGTAAATACGTTGTGGCAGCATCTGCAGGTTGTACATTGGACTCAGATTTCTGTTCATGGGACTTTTATAATAAAGAAATTATGGAATTCCATACTGAATCAAAGGTCTTCACTTCAACGTCCAGTACCATCTCTCCAGTTTTGGTAGAGAGGGATGTCTCGGGGAGAAATTTTGGCTTTGCAAATGTTGTGCCAGAGAATCAACATTGGTGGTACAGGCCATGTGGGCCTCTTATGGTATCTACTGCCAGTGCCCAAAAGACAATTAATATTTATGATATTCGTGATGGAGATCCTGTGATTTCAATGTGTTTGTTTTGAAAGTTTAGGTTTCATAGTAAATCATCAATGGGCTCTAAAATAAGGCCACATTGAAATATTAGATACATGTTTCATGCCAAAATCAGTTGTATCTTCCATAAATACACAATCTTGGACCACTCTGCATAAATCTGCTTCTCGGACAATATTACATCTCCCTCATTATACAGGTGGTGTTCTTACATGCATAGCGAAGGCATTGTTTTGGCAATAATTTTTTAAGTCACTAGATATTGTGGGTACAAGGATCTAGGGTCTCCACATGAAATTGTGTTGCCCAGAGACTCACTCTGCCTGTCCTTAAATTTGTAAACATAGTAGTATTCCAATGCTTCTTTAATTTTGTATGCATAAGACGATTTTTTGTCAAAGTCCATAATTGTTTTTAAGTTTTATCCATCCCAGTTTTGTTGTGAATGCACAGGTTTTTGGCTCAACACATATCTGTTATATATTTGTACTTTTCCTTTACTAACTATTTGAAATTTCTAGTTATATTTAGAGGTGTCTTTTAAGAGATGAGGGGAATTACTTGGATTTAGTGCTCCCAGGCTTATCATTTATTCTCCAAATGAAGCCCTATAATCTGTAACACTATATGGGCATGCAACTCACTTGTTAAAATATAGTTGATACAATATGTTGTACATGAAGCCTAGAATTGTGTACATTCCTGGAATATATTAATTTGCAGGCATGCTTAAAAGAGAGATAGGGTTTGATCAAATCAAAAACCCTGAACATGAAGAAAAAAAGAGGCAATTATTTTATACAGATAGAAACAAGACACTATCTCCTCATTAATAACAAAACCTTAGTCCAAAAATCATATGTACAAATTCTAGAAGTCGAAAGTTGAAAATTTCTGAAATGGAACAAGGCCCTTTTCAAAAGAATAAATTTAGTAAAAACGAGGGTGAAGAAAGTTATCTTATCAAAATTTCCACATACCGTGTTAGCAAGGAATGACTCCGAGTCCTGAGCAGTGAGACTGAGGAATTGCTCTTTTGCTGCAGGTTGCAGTTCTCTTCTCCAACACGATGAAAAGAAAATTCTTAGCTTTGGAGTCTGAAGCCCAAGTCACAACTTGGAAGTTGGTAAGGAAAACTATCAGGGCTGTTTCCAGTTGGCTTGGAGTTCGCAGCCTCATTAATTTTCTTTAATGCATTTCCTTCAATGCTGCAGTTGTCACTGGCTAGAAACCTTTACAATAAAATTTATTAGACCCGTCATGCTACGAGGAAAATTTGACGTGATCACTGATCATTGATTTCTTATTGTGACAAAAAACATTGGAGGTTTACTGTCCTGTTTTAAATTTTAAATTTTTTTTTTTAAATTGAAACCGCCGTCGGTATACCGACGCCTTGTAAGTGTCGCTCTTCTGACGTTTTGAACGATTTCCATTTTCGTCGGTCTTGTGACGTCTGTCGATATTGCGACAGTTCAAGAAACGTTGGAAGAGCGACAGCACAAAGACGTCGGAAGGGCGACGTTCAAAATTTCGGACCACATTTCGTCGGAATTGCGACAGTTCTTCCTGGCGTCGATATTGCGACGATTCTGGAAAGCGTCGGTCTTGTGACACTTTTGCAATACATCAGTCTTCTAACACTTTTGTACGGCGTCAGAAATGCGACAGTTTAGACACATTGGAAGAGTGACGTTCAAAACGTCGGACGAAATTTCGTCGGAATGGCGACACTTTACAAACGTCGGAAGAGCGACGTTAAAAACGTCGAACCAAATTTCGTCGGAATGGTGACACTTTACAAACGTCGGAAGAGCGACGCGTGGTTGGAAGCGACAGAAAAAGTGTCGGTAGTGCGACACTTTGTAAATGCGTCGGAATTGCGACCGCATGACAAACCATGTTTTTCCCGTCCTCGAACTGTCACTCTTGCGACGACTGTGTGTCGAAATAGCGACGATTTGGCCGTCGGAAATTGCGACAAATTTTCTAGTGCCAAGATATTCAATTTTTAAGGGTCTTCTTTCTTTTCAAACTTTCCCATGGTTTACATATCTTTCCCATGCAGATATCATGGTCAATTCTACTAGTCATCAAATGTTGATTTCGTTTTCCATGCAACCATAGTTGCATCTTTCATGATCTCTTCTTTTCTCTATTCACATATCACTTCCCAGGAACTTCTAATCATATTTCCTCCATATTTTTCAACCACCTCATATTTCATATGAGGAAATATTATGCTGATTTCTTCTAGTCAATATGTGAACCGTGCCCCTTCATGCATCTTTCCAACAAAAGAGAACCCTTTCCTTTGATAAAATTCATGAGGTAGAGTATCTATTCCAGTTATCTGCAACTATATTATGACATGACCTAACTTATCAAACATATCCATACACACCTACTTCCTTCTTTTCGTCATTTAGAGTACTTAAATAAAAAATTATAAAGAGTCTGCTAACCTTAAAAAAATGATAAAGAGTCTGCTAACATTAAAAAAATGATAAAGAGGCATATTGCAAGAGAAGATAGTTGTTTAAGACTTTCACAAGACACAATTTCTACCCATAAGTTGATTAATTTAACTAAATTCTTAATAATGTTAATAATAATCTAATTTTAAGGTCACAACCAACCATACGCTAAATTGGTGTATAAGAGTCATTTGTTTGTGGGACAAGGGACCTGCCTCTGCATAGCAATTTCACTGCTAAAGTCTACAAAAGTGTGCATACTCTACCCTTTTGGATTTGAACTTGTGACATTACCCCCTTTGCATTTAAACTTGTGACGTCTTATGAGGAACCACATGTTCTTAACCATTAGGCCTGGTATTTGGAGACAAGGAACACAGCAACGTGCAAAATGTCTATACCTACAAGGTTGACATTGATATCCACAACACGTCCTTCTTTAAGGATGGCTCAAAAACCTATTTAGAGGTACTTGACTAGTCACAAAGTGAACCAATAGCCTTTGTACATTTTGCATGTACACCCTAGTTAAAGATCAATGGTAATTCATTGAGACATCGAGGGAATTAATAGGTGTTTTTATTAATAGAGTGAGTCAATAAGTGGACAAATTCAGCAGTTTTGGTAAGTTTATTTTTCTAGTTTATTTATTCAGCAAAGAAAATTTTCTCTTTGGTCTGTTCATTTTTCAAAATTTGGATGATGTGGATAGTCTTAAAATAGGTCAAAACCTTTGAAAGAAAATTTCCAAAGCCAAAATTTCCATCAATTAAGTGGAACTATAACTTCCAATAAAAAATTTACCCGATTAAGGGAAGAGTTTCATTAAAAAAATATTGACTTCATCCACTAATTAACTTACTCCTTTCCAACCTAGAGTAGCATCTAATTTCACCTCTTCAAACTTGGGTGAAAATATTGTAATTTGATTTCTTGGTGCCATCTATGTGATAAAGAAAATTAGGGTTCTCAAGGATCTTCTTTTGTAACCCTTAATATTGCTTTTATTCAATGGTTGTTACAAGCGTGTTGTGCCATGGAGGTCTTGTTATAATATAAACTCATAACAAAGGGGTTTTTTGGCATACAGTTTTCTTAGTGCGCAAAGTTCCAACTTATCCTGACAGTTATGAGGCAAGATTGTCTTTAAATTAAAAATTTTAATGAGAAATCAAGCCCATATTTTTTCAACAACATCTCTTTCGTTGAGATTAATTCTGTTAATATTGATTTTTTGGTAGCTATGGTATCATCCCAACCATTTTGGGAGACAATTGAAGTACCAAGTGATCCAAAGATGGATATGAATATTTATATAGCAGATTATTATAAGTATTTGGATACAATACATTTCTGTGTGTGGCTTATATAAATATATATGTTACCAAAATAAATACCATGAAATATAACATATCCAATATTTTTATAACAATTATAACCTAAATAATTTATTTGGGATCATTACTACTTTTTGGAGGTTTCACATTTTAACATGTTTACTCCTAGTTGTATTTGAAAAGGCAGTGTCGTCTCGTATAAGCATAAACTTGTTTTTCATCAATTAAAGTCATGAATGCAATTTAGGTCAGAACATACCATGGTTGTTTGTCTTTCTCTATACCTATGAAACAGTTGCCTCGTGGTTAGTTATCGCTCTCATTGCTTCTATAGTTTTGTTGTGAGTTATTTTTATGTTTTTCTGGGGGACACATTCAATTACTAAGCCCTCTAAAGGAGAGATAACTACAAAATCCATAACATTGTTTCATTACAAAATAATTTTACTAAAACTACATAAGAACAATCATCAGGATCTCAATTCAGCAAATTTTAGCTGGTGGCATGTCATGCAACCCAAAAAAATATAATTCCCCCATTAAATGAAATGTGCAGATGGGACCAAATACAAACCCTAGGTGACTTTGAAAAAATAATAACCCCTTGTCATAACAGCTTAGCCACATGAAAGTGCTTGTGTTAAGCCCCTTGGGGGTTGTTTCAACTTTCACATGCACAAGTGAAGCAATTATGGTGCCTCGCCTCTTTGGGCCAACTATAATTCTTCTATTAAGTTTAAAGGAAGCACTTTCAAATAAAACCTATATAACAACATAAGCATTTAAATTTTAAGCCTACAAACATCTTTACACTGATATGAAAAGTACATTGAACAAATCATTCACCAGTTAACCATTGAGTGAGTTGGTGTTCTCTTTATGTTATTAAACCATTAACTATTTAGGATTGTTTAGATATTGTCAAGAAAACTAACATAAACAAATACTATGAAAGATCTCTATACCTTTTTAACAGGCTTTCTCTTAATTATACTTGAAAGGCTAGTGTCACTTTTATTATTAGAGTTTTTTCTTCTTATTTTAAACTTTTAATGGATATGAGATAGATTGTGTTTAACCCATATTTAGGTTACATCCAGGTTGTATCATGTAGCATCCATATCATATAAAATTTTATACAAATCAAGGTGGAAAAAAAAGCAGGCTTAGTGACATAATTGTGGTATGTAGACTAGCAAAAGTCATGCATTTTAATTTGAGTTCAAAAGAATGAACAATTGCATAATAATGCTAGACAACAAGCCAAGGTTTGGATGTTTTTAGAGAGTCTTACTGTCAAAATGATCTCATCTACTCTTCTTATTAAGGCTTTTATATCCCTAACCTAGACCAACAACTCAATTCAGCTAAGGAGATTTGAATTTCTCTACCTCACGAAGCTTGTTACAATTTCACCATGTTAGGTTAATAGAAAAACTATTTAAAATTTAAAATAAATAGAAAACAAATGGAGGCAACTAGAATTTTTATGGTGCTTGATTCAGCCATCCTAAAAACATGTATCCAGTCCCAAATTACTTCTCTATAAAGGAGAGTAATCTCAAAAAATAGGCACAAAAGCATCCTAAATGCATTCAGACTCCAGAGCAGTAGTTGACTACTCATTGGAACTTTTATGTATTCTTGAGAATACAGTGCGAGTTGATTTGGTTCTGCTGCCTGAAAACCTAATAATTAACAAGTATCTATCTTGATGTTGAAGCCTTGAGTTTATTACTTAGGATGGAGGGATATTATTTCTTCTTAATTTCTGATAACCATTCCACAATGGCAGTAACACCATGGAAAATAGGTAAGAACCAACTAAATTAATCTGCATAAGACATAACAACTAAAGCAAAGATGATATTATTAGCTTGATCAGGATAACTAAAAAAAAGAGAATGGATTAAAGAGTCAATAAGTTTCTCAAAGAAAATCAGACAACAAACAGAAGCATAGCAACAAGTAGCAAAGCAAAGAGGAAATCTTCAAAATAATGTTCAAGGAATGACCTTACAACTAAACTACTTGGATAGTTGGTTCTTAACTAGATCCCAGTGGTCAAAGATATGCTCCACCCCTCAGGCCTAACAAATGGTTGCTATCTAGTTTCAAAAATTAACATGTGTTGTGGGAATGTAGAGTTGCTAGAAAATTTTGGGAATGGGTTACCGCTGAGTACAACAATCTCTTTGTGAGTCATCTTCTTTGGGAGGGCGTAAGTTTGGTGATGGATGGATGATCAGGCAGTCTAGTAGAGGTATATAGAACACCTAAGCATCTCTTTTGAGCGAAAATAGATGTTGTGCTACCTAACGGGAATGCCTCCCCCTTCATGTGAGAAAGATTGTAAATGCTAGATCAATGTTAGCAACATAGATTTCAGCAAGAATTGGAATTTTAAAAAGAGTGTAGAACCTCTCTTCAGAATATGGGCCAAAGAAGATATACTTGCATTCCTTGCATATGTAGGGAGAGGTAGACTATAACCACAGCTTGGCCCAATGATACATACTACTTTATGTACTCTTATATCATTCATAAACGAAATATGAGATGCAATTTCACGAAAAAACACAAACGAATATCAAGGAAATACTGTGAACCCACAATAAATGTTATAAATTCCTTAGAGAAATGGATAATGTAACTCCATGTTCTTATCCAAGTGGCAGATATGAATCCTTTTGAAGAACCAAGAAAAGAGGTCAAAGCACTGACTAAAATTGACACACTCATCTTGGATCTGCAAGGAACATATTTACCAAATGTGAAATTACTACTTAGGACAGGTAGAATTCCATTATATATTTGAATTTTCCATTATACTAAATAATAAAATAGTTGCTCATTGAAATTTATGGAGGAAAAATAAATGGCTCAACTAAGGTTGCTTTCAATGCCAATTGAGTAACCCAGTTGAAATACACTGGTATAAATTTTAGTGTCACAGATGCAGTATTTTGTCCACTGAGGTTCATTTTTTTGGCAACCATCCTAGCAAAGGCACATAAGTTAGTTTCTTCAATCAGACTTTAACATCACTCTAGTCCATCTTTCAAATAATGTCTCTTCCACGAAGGGTCAGAAAAAGAGACCTGCAATACTCATGGATGGAATTAAAGTATCAATGTATGTTATTTATGAAATAATGTCAGTATATATATGTTATAGTATAAAGATAAAAGCAATATTCTGGAATGTTAAACCTTCTGTAAGTGTAGATTTAAATGCAGAACATAAACACGAAGTAAAATTTTTCATGAATTGCAATAAACAGATTATTTCACGAGAGTTAGACTTTCTAATTACATATTATATGAAAGTTAGTTGTGACATCTACCAGGAATTGAGAGCTTTGCAATATTATTGTAAGTAAGCCACATAACTTTGCGTTATTTTTCAACTCAAATAGAGATGCCATGCTGCAATTTTGATCTGGATCATCCAGAAGCACATCTAACCATCTCTCAATATTGTCTTCAGTCATGTCATTGAAATTCTCATATGATGTTTCAGATGGAAGTTTTAAGTTTGTGTTATTTTCACCTTCTTGCAAAACTAGTGATTGGTGCTCACTATAGAATGTTTGAGCCAGATTTCTAGGGAAGGTGCTGTTATTTGCACCATCTGAATCATTTTTCTGAGTTGGGGCAACAGGCTGGTCACCACTTTTTGTTACTAATCCATTTTTCTTGACGACGTGACATAAGACAAAAGAATCCTCCAAAAGTAATTCCATCAATACTTCCTATTGAAACAGTTATTAATGACATTTAAAGAGATCTGAAATAATTTATAACTGAAGAAACTCCCCAAGAGACAGTATCTCGTAATAGCAACAACTTTAATGGTGCAGAGAGACTCAACATTTTCATATACTTCCCACAGGTTTAATGGCTACAAATGAAAAATATCAACATCCAAAGAAGAAGAGACATACAAGAAACATGTAAAACTGCTACTTGACACTGCTTCTCATCAAGCCAATACTCATGCATAACCCAATCTATCCTTTATCCAAATGGAGCACGACCCCTGTAGAATACTAGTGTCTTTTTTGATCCAATTGTACTCCACTGAGATGTAACTTTCCGGTCCTTGCCAGTTACTTTCTAGTAACCAGCTTCAATGGCCCTATTAGTACGTGAGCTATTTGGATACTTCCTATCGCATGGACTAAAGAAATGCCACTATAGATCTTTTCTTGGGAGGAAAATTTTATCTGCCAAAGAACAAGATATTTAAGTCAGCCCAGTAACCAGTAGTATTATTGGTGTTCCAGTGACTACAGAGCATAGTTATCCAAAATAGCAGGATAATCAAATTAAAAATAACATGTTACTTAGCAACCAGAAACTTGAACAGAGAAGATAAAATTCAATTATTGAATAGTCAAGCTGTTGAAGAAATGTACACTTGTTTTAATTGTCTACCAATATGTGATGCATGCACACACGGAGCTTAAAAAACAAAATCACTAGACTGCTAAAACTTAATTTAAGGCAGCCTTACCTTAAGGATAAAGTATAGAAAAATCTTAAACTAACTTGAAGATAAAATACCTAAAACATAACAGAAAACAAAAGAAATAGAAACAAAATACAACCTACCAGGAAAATCCCACAGTTCAATCTTGTAAAGGCCCACCTCAGGAATAATGTCAAGCTCAATCTTATGGCCATCTACTTTCCTCTTCAAGTAATAAGCAACAAGTTCTTCATCTATTGGATGTAAACCAAGGCCAGGAGGCAACGAAAATGGTGCCATAAAATTGAAAGAAATCTACCTATGTAAGAAAATTGATGTTTGAGCAATCTGTATGAAAATTAAGAACAAAAAGAAAATGAAAACCACTTCAAATCTACAAAAAGGAATTAAGGATTTTGAGTCTCAGTCAATTTCATCCCAAAAAAAAATCCTTTGCTCAATAAATTGAGAATTAGCCAAATCACATGCAAAATTATGAAGAATTACAAAGAGTTTCAAGTCGACTATATTTCCTATAAACTAGCTAGAAGGCTATTTAAAACTTGGCACTATTCTAGATTTCATTTTTCCTGGAAAACGTTAGGAGTTATAAGAATTTCTGCATAAGACCGTGTTCATGGCCAGGACAGTTGAGTCACTAGCATAAATTTAATGAATTCGAGGAAGTTCCAACTCAGGCTCCATCCTAGAAAACAGAAAAGGCCAAATAAACTCTGAAAAGAAGATACAATCAAAGCTTATCTTTTTCCATGAAATGGGGACTGGACAGTTCATAGACTCCACCCAAGGAAGATACTCCAGGCTAAGGATTGGATATGAGCATGAGGTTATGAGAGAACCCATAAAACACAGAAACCAAAACCCAAGCGATGTGATGACATTGAAAATACGAATCAGCACACACACTTCTTGGGTATAGCTAACAATTTAGGAAAACGTATAAGATCAACCATGACAAGGGCACTTTTTGCTACAGCTTCAGAACTTGTTACAGAGCATCAACCAATCAAGGGAAGAGTTGGTTCCTTCTCTGCCACAATGTATTACATCTACTTATGCTTGGCCATCTACTGAGCATCTACATGGCCTCCTACCTAGCTCATCAACTACAAAAAGAACAAACATAGAAACTCAATCTCTTAGTGGGAAACATCAACCAGTCAAAGCTAGAAACATTCTCAATAATAATAATAATAATCCAATTTTAAGGTCACATCCAAGCCATAAACCAAATTGGTGTATGAGACCCTCTTTTTTATGGGACAAGGGACCCACCTCCACGCAACGATTTGACTGCTAAGTCTACGAAGGCATACATACTCTACGCCTCTAGTTTTGAACCTGTGACCTCTTAGGAGGAAACACATGCTCTTAACCATTAAGCCCACTAATAATAGCAGAAGAAAATTTCAACAATATAGCTGATTCCAGATTTTCATGATACTAACTTCACAAACAGCAAAAACAGATTGTACACAACATGCCAACAACCCACTTTCTAGAGATAGAAGATGTTACCTAAAATAATCTTACATTTTAAATTATAGCAAGATAAACCAAAAAATGGTTAAGGAGGCAGACGAAAAAGTTAATACCACCCATTACCTTTTAGTCTAGTTTGCTGAGGCATTAAAAGGTGGTTATTCTCTCCTTGGTAAAGATCATAGTAAGATATGTTTTTTTATTCCAAGGAAAACCTTACAGGATTCCCCCCCTTCCCTGGAATATCTGCATGGAGGGAAATTCAACTACCAACCACAATACCCACTAGCGACCACAATGGACTCAACCAAATTTGAACCGGTGACCTACGGCCTCCGTGTAAGCAACATACCTTACGCAAATAGTTCAACTGACAGAGTTACCCCTTGGAACATAGTAAGATATGTTTTCACTTAACTACCTGCCCATCAATTTCACGTGGATTTGAGAAAGTTTATTCGCCCAAACAAGGTATCACTCACACGACCCAAATTGGCCGTCCTCACACACTCATGGTTGGTACATCTTCATATCCAATCCTTCACTACTTAAAATCAATCCAGCCACCTATCTTTAAGTCAAGACTCAAGACTTCCAAATCTTACATAGATGCACATTCAAGACTTTCAAGTCTTACATACATTGCACATTCAAGACTCATATGCCAACAAGAAACACAAAAATATCCAAGATATTTATAATTCCAATCATTATTCCACCCGTGATGGAGCATTTTTATACAAATCCCCACACAGTTTACAAAATCCAAATGATAGCATAATATTTACCAAGTGACCGATCTACTCTACTATTATGAAAATAATAGATATATAAAGCATGTACAAGATGGGGCAGTACAAACCTTACAAATTTACACTTCGACGTCTATTGTAAAAATCAATTCTGGGGATTTTTCTACAAAGAACAAAACCTTTGCTCGAATTCAAATAAAATCCTGTGCCAAAAAGAAAAAGTGATCCAATTCAGATAAGGTTGACACCATGAAAACGTCGATCACTAGCAATAATAAATAATTTGGTAAAGAAACTTTATAAATAAATATATTTGAAATTGTTCTGTCATTCTCTGTACCATAATAAAAGAGAAGCACTCAGATTTTCTTTAAAACTTGATAAATATAGGCCTTCGTACTGCAACAGTTTTCACTTCCATTTTCCTAAAAGGAAACTAGCTAAATCCCCACCTAAGGTTCGCAGACTACAAAAATGACCCCTTTAACATGAACTAGAGATCGAAATTAGCTAGATTTATTTTTGTCCAAATTCAACAGTTCAGAGAACCTTGCCTTTGGTTTACACTAGGATATTCAATATACAATCATCTAAACTATATTCTAGACTACAACCAATTTCAAACTTTCCCAATTCAATCTTTACGCTTGATACCATAACCAAACAAAATGTTCTCCAAAACGTTACTTTCGCTTTCATCTTTCATCTCTCTGCTGGAGACCACAACTCATGAAATCAAAAGAAAAGCCAGACGAATGTTGAGACATTACATTTATATATCTCAAATTTTAAGATGTTTGAGACATGTAGAAGAGCTATGGTACCAGTCTTTACTTGAAACGCCCAAAATACCAACAAGCTTTGAAAATTTCCACTCAAAACACTATGATTAAGAAGGAAACACTCCTTAGATGCCCCAGTTGTATGAATTTAAACATCTAAAGGTCTGACTTGAATCCTCGAACCCGTGACCTTGAGCGGCCGCACACAGTACGTAGGCAGCGCAACACAGGGGATCATTACCTGGTCGACGCCTGATCATATACTGTCATGTTAAAGCCTGAGACTATAACAAGCACTTTAGGATTTGTTCTGTGTACTTCCTTGGCTCCTTTTTGCATGAATGTGTACCAATCGTTCTGTTTTTTCTTTGAACCTCACAATTTGTTTCTCAGGCTCATCCCCACAACATTACCAATTCCATTAAACATTGAATCTACTGAAATTAAGCATTTAATCCAGGTATCTGGATCAAAATCCCTATCTCCAAAGAACCCATTGACATCTGTATTGCTGCAGCACCAGCCTGGCTTGCTGATATGATTATCGAGGATAGCCATAACCCCACTGGCGCCTAAGCTCGAAACTACTTTTTTATATACTTCAATGACAGGAAAATCAAGAAGATCCAGGTTATTTGTAACAACCCCTACCTCGGCATCCCAGAGGTTCGGTTTTCTCAAAAATTTCGTAACTTTCATGGCGCCAAGGGAAGAATATGTGAACATGAAGAGGGACCAAGTCAAGCGAACGTAGTTTAAACCCATTTCTCAGATATTTGGGGTTCGAATATTTGGGGTTTTTGTAGGCCCTCTGCCACCATTATGTCGACATGTGCAGCCCAACCAACACAGGCAAGCTTTACCCTGCCATACTGGATATTGGGGGCAATATTTACCTACAGCCATTTTGATATCGGGGGCAAATGTAGTTCCAAAACCCTCCAATGTAGTAAATCGGGGGCGAATACAACCCAAGCTCGTCCAAATTAGTAAATGCTGAGGCGAATCCAGCTTTTCAGGTTTTATGAGTTTTATTTTTTTGGACTAAATCATAATAATTAATTATTTTTAAAATAATTTTGGGGCTAATTATATAAAAATATACAAAATAACTTTTATATAAAAAAATTTCCCCTCTAAAATCTAAAATCCCTTAAATTTCACCCTTGGGCTAAAATTCGCCCTTAAAATTTTCCCTGCCCCACATGCCACCAATCTTGCTTTTCCTCCTTGCCCAAAACATAGTTCTTTCCCTCAAAATTACATCAGACGCACTTAATGGCCCTATTATGCATTCCAAAATGAAAAACAAGCCCCCAAAAGTGTTTCGTGACCGTGAGGATTAGTAGGGCCCCCCAACCGAAAGATGAGGCCCTAATTTGAAAATCTAAACTATTGAAATTGAAGAGTAAGGTTAGGCCACCTACCTTCAACTCACAAATCTTAATTCTGGTAGTCAGTTTGTCTTCTATGATATCCATAAGATTTAGGGCGTCATCTTGCTCTCCAAATTCTCCAAAACTCACTATGTAAATGAACTGGATTTGGAGGCAAGAAGCCCTTTTATAGGAAAAACCCTAGTTTTTCCATCGCCAATTGCGACCAAACCATACCTCAATTTGATGAACCATCAACAGTGTAGGAAAGATCTCAACGAGTTTTATAATGTGTCTTCCTTTGTTTTTAGTAATTTGAGACTTCACCCCAGAGCCATTTTTTCCACGAAGTTTCACTTTACTGCCAATTCAAACTGAATTTCTTCATATGAACCACCTGTACTTTGTTACCACTTTGACTTGGCACTTTTAAACTCATGTGCTGATTTTAGTCATGAGTAGCCCTTATTTAATCATGTTTTTTATGGTCCCCCTGGGCCTATCCTATGTGGTAGCACCACCGAGTCACCCATGTTCACAACATCCAAGATGAGTTGCCCTTGCATTCATGGAGTCTATTTTGAACCCCATTGTGTCCTGTGATAGTATTCCATCCATATTTGTGCCACATTCATCCCATTTTTATCCTTTTTGCCTCAAGCTATAATGTTCCATCTTTAAAAAAACCTCGTCTGAGTAATTGACCATCCCCTTCGGAATTGAGTTAGTAGCTTCCAAGTCAACCATCCATGTTATGATCTCACAAGGGAAGTTGTTAGTATGCCTCTAATTTTATATCCCTCCATAATCATCCCTGGTGTCAGTCCATTAGTCACTCTACTATGATCCCTTATGCCTTAGTTGAGGATTCCTTATTGCCTCATCTCTGGTGGGACCTCTTATGTCAACTTCAACACATTTATTCTAAGAGTGTGTTCTGGAGGGAAGTGTACCTTGGTTCCAACTTTCATCATTGTTTGATGCCTCAGATAAAGCAAAGTTCCCTTTGACTTGGTTGTTTCTCACGTGGCCAACTCCAACTCATTATCGCATGATTGAGAATCATACACATAATGGTCTGGTGATCCAACGGATTGTCCTAGAGATTCCTGAGCATTTGTGAGATGTTCCAAACCTCATGAGGGGGTGGCCCTTCAAGCATCCCCCCCCCCACATGCCTAGATGACCTCAGATTATGATCCAACCTCAGACACAATTCCGTAGATTTGATGGGTTCAGTTCTAGCCACATGCAGCACCCACAATATGCATGTCTCCTTCAGGTGATCTGTTCAGGTCTTCAGATCCCTTTCCTATTCAACATGACTTCTTTTGTTGCAGTTCCCCCTCCCCATGATAGATTGAGGGGAATTATGTCTCAGGTACTTAGATATTACTGTATTTAGTCCTCGCCTATGTTTTTCCAGGCACATTATGTATATGGGATTCATTATATTATTTCCTCGCCCATTGATGTAAGTGTATCATGTATCACATATCATGTACTTTGTATCTCATTCCCACATTGTTGGGCTCACCATTATTATTTTTACTCAATGATCTCAGTGGGTATGGGCATGCCTCTCCTGTCTCATTTATGATCATGTACTCTAGAATGAAATAATACTTATATCAATTTATTAGGTCTCACCCCCTCCATTTTTTTCCTTCCTTACATTGCTTCAATTGTATATCTCTCTCTCTCTCTGACTCCCCTTTGGTGTCTTGTGCAAGTTTAAATTACAACGTATTTTGGTCATATGATTTTCTCCTAACACTCATACGTTGGGGGGGAATATTTTATCACAAAAAAATGATCACCTAACCATTTCTAACTAGGCGAATTGAAATACACCATGTAAGTTTAATTTTACCATAGTAAAATCAATTTCACTATAAGAAATAATTTAATAAACCTCTTTTATTGAGTTATTTCTGATTAAAATTAAAAAATCCCATAAGAATAATTAAATAAATAATTATTTATTTAATTTTCTTCAGAATATCTATTAAATCAATGTTTGATAATTATTCTTTGTCAAAATTGACTAAAGCATGTATGAATAGTTAAATAAATCAGTAATTATTTATTATTCCTTAACTTCATCCTTGGAATAATTGTTAAATCACAATTTAATAATTATTTCATTTTCACACATTTCATAATATTTGTGAAATAATTAATAAATCATTTTATTTGTTAATTATTTCTAAATAAATATGTTTGACCATTTTGAATATATTTTCCCTCTCTAAAAATATAATAAACTATTCCTAACGATTATATCTAGATTTTGGTCAATAATATTTTATCATTCTCCATTTTTTAGATCAATCCAATACTTTGTTATAAATAAGAGGGTTTTTCATTCATTCTTCACCATAATAATTACCATCATCACCATTATCATCTCCATATTGTCGAGCTCCCACTACATTTCTACACATTTTTTAGGTTTTCACATATTGAGAGAGGAAGATATAAATACTAAAGTGTCAAGGACATCAAAGGACCCATCCCACAGAGGGGGATTTATGACCCTTTTGTAAATATCTTTCACCATGTGATATTAATAAAATATTTATACTTTGAAATTCTTTTCCATAATTGGGTTATTACATTGGATTTATTTTGTTGTTTTTCATTTTAGATCGCACATATATATTTTTCTACAGGTTTTTCTCACATTCTTATTGCATATTTGACATATAAGCAACCACAATTGTTGTTAGGGTCACTAGTCACATGTGATTTAAGTGAGATGTTTTTGGTGAACCTTCCAAGAAATTTCATACTAACATCTGTTTCCCCTAAAAATGTCGTTAAGGCCCTAAAAACGGCCTTGGAAGTTTAGAACCCGAAAATCTACCAAAAATAGAAAGTTATGTTAAATTTAAGGAGACAAAATTGAAAATAAATAATGTTATGTCAAGTTGGGATGATACTAGTGTGATCATCTATCACTGGGGGGTTGCAGCCAGTTCTAGACATATGTGCCCAATTTTCCGTAATTGCATCTTGGAAATCAAGTATTTTACAGTAACTCTCATCATCGTGTTTACCCTAATGATCAGGTTAAAGTGGGTACATATGGGGTGAGTTGGTTACATAAGGTCGATACTAAACACATAAAGGAACAATGAGTTTTGGATGGATATAAGAACCTTTATTGATGACCGAATAGCTATAATACCTTCTCCCTATACCGAACCTATCAAACAAGAAAGTGAAGTTCAGGATCATTCTACTAGCCCTCTTCTCTGTGACATAACCTCAAACATAGTAAAGAAGAGAAAGAGCTTAAGGAATCTAATATTGATGGAATTAAAGGCTATTTGATGAGCTCAAGAAATTCCAAGAATATTGGCAAATTAAGAGAATCTACGAAGCAATTTTACATGAACTGAAGTCTTCAAAATTCGTATATCAAGCCTTTGTTTTGGACAAGTTTTGAGTGTTCATAGTATCAAGTTGAAAGGTATGTGTATGAGTCTCTTTTGGAAGCCCTAAAAGTTTTTCCATTGTCACCTTTTCAAACAGATACAAAATCACTAATGAAATAGGATACACCCCTTTCAGGTGGTCTTGGGATTCCAACCATTATGTCCCATTGATATGGCCATACCATTTGTAGCTATTCGGAAAAATTATTCCCATTCACATTCAGCACATCTGCCAATAGGTCCATGACATATTGGACAAATACAATGCTAAGTGTTGAATCTCTAATTAAACTAAGAGGGGGGGGGGGGTGAATCAGTTTAATACATTCCTGATCTTTTAAAATTTTCAATAAACTTATTTACACCTTCATTTCAAACTCTATTTAATGTGAGAGTAATCTTAGAATGTAATCTGAAAGTATTAGTTTAATAGAGAAGTAGACTTAATTTGAGAGCAGCAGGTATTAAGCAAATGATACATATCAGATCAATACATAAATATCATGCACAGAGACACCAGATATAAGTGGAAACCCATAAAAGGAGAAAACCACATCTTATTATTGTTGTGATGCAAAGGCAAGCTCCAACTCCCTCTCACCACTATTTTTCTGCAGGCACCAACCTACAGGAGGCTCCTTTCTCCCCTGCCCTGCATAAGCCACAACTCTGCAAGGATTTGTCAACTCCTTCGCTTCTCGTGGGAGTCAACCTACAGGATACCCAACCTACCAACAAAGAACGACTTCATCATCAAGCCGCAACTTCTGATAGGGAAGCTCCAACTTCACAATTTATCAAACCGAATGTTCTGAATGTTTGCCGATTTTCCTCGTACATCAAATGCTTTTGTGCCTTCCAATCTTCTCTGTCTTCATATTCTCGTACTCTCTCTATATTTGCCTTCCTTGCTCTTTAAAAATGCAAAAACTCCCTCGTATATCAAGATGATATTATTTATAGATTTTCTCACATGACTGTTTGTATTCTGCTTGGAATTCGAAATGGAAAGTCATGTCTCTTTGCCTTCTGCCTTCTTACTCCTTTTATCAGCTTACTCATAAATTATAAACTGTAGGTGTCAATTTGAACATTACAGTGGGAGTTTGTTTTCTCTTGGAGACTTGCCAATGCATCACAAACAATAAAAACAATTAAACCATTTACATTTGAATTACAATGTGAATTCCAGCTCAACTCATTTAGTCTTTTGAATTGGTACGCATTTGTGTTTTCTTAGGTTGTCTTTGTCTTTTCTGTGACTCTGTTTTATCTCCTTTTGGCTCTGTTTTCTCTTCTGTCCTCTGTTGTGGTGTAACTGCTACGTACGTGTAATTGTGCCTTTTATATCCGCTGACTGTAAATCTGGAGGGATTCCAACACCTTTCATGCCACGAGTGTCTTGTTGATGTGGAACATTCCGCAAGTGGAACGGACATATATCACAGTCGTATATTAATAATCGCCCTCCCGTTAAGCTTAGGCCCGTGGGTCTACAGACCGCGCGGCATATTTTAATATAACCACAACCATGTTTTATATATCTAACAGCACCCTTTTAATATAACTGCTGGGGAGTTTCAACCAACGCGTATCATATCCATGGTCCGTTTATAATACAGCACTTTAATAATGTCGCCCTCTCTTCAATGTAGTATTTTACTTAAACTCCTTTCTTTTCACTTTAATGTATCTGAACCCTTTCTCATGTAACTTCCGGCGATATATTAATAGACCCATTTAACATTGGAAACAACCTTTCGGGCCACCTTGTCATGCTTTCTGATGCACTGACTCTCCTCTGATTGCAATTGATCGCTCCTGCTGCGATTCTGATTCAATCGGAAATCGCCAGTCGATTGAATTGTTATCACTCAACTATTGCAGCTCCAATGTGTTCGACATTCAATCGCAACGCTAATCGATTGAATTGCAATGCGCTTCCACCTTGGGACTCTTCAATTTTCGATCCGATCGAGGTCCCACCATAAAACTTCGTTTGTGTGCTCCATAATATATACCTTGGACCTTTGGTTATATGTTCAAGCCTATCAGCGACTTGTAATTCCCCTTCATGTATTTAAGTTTTGAGACTCTTCATCAATTACGCTGATTTATAGACCTATCTATATAAACCGATCATCGCAATCGCGATTTCCTGTGGGTTACATATTATGCTGCTCTTGTGATCTCCGATTGCGATTGGGGAGGGGTCCCACTTTACATTACGTGCTCCACTTAAATATATTAATGTATATGCCTTGATTATTGTTTATATGATGCGCTTCACACATATATATAGCAGATAAATAAGTATACATTTCCAATGGGTCATGCGATTCCTGGAATAATATTTGTGAATTATGTTAAATATATAATGCCGGTTGGAGTGTGCGATTCCCGGAATGAGGTTTGTATATGTTATATGTGCTCCGCTTGCATATAACTGATATATATGTTTATATATATATATTTCACCGCTGGAGTGAAGCGATTCCCGGAATAATGTTTGTATAAGTTATATGTATAATGCCGGTTGGAGAGTGCGATTCCTGGAATTTTATAACGGCTCTGCTTCTGCCTCTGCCTCTGCTGCTCCTGTCGCTCTGCCTCTGCCTCTATTGCTGAGATAACGGTTCTGCCTCTATTATATTCGTTTCCTCTGCCTTCATTTTCTTCTTTGCTTGAGCGCTGCCTCCTTTGCCATCAATGACAATATTTCCAACAGTCTCCCCCTTTGGCATTGATGGCAATCCACTTTCTCTGTTTGCTTTCTCTTTCTCTTGTTGCTTGCTCTTCCTGTTTGCCTGCTCTTCCTCCTGTTATTTGTTCTTCCTCCCCCTTTGACATCAATGGCAAAGGACGATGCCTCATCTCTCTGTATGGGTTTTGTAGTTGTATTTCCTTTCTCTGAGTTACGTATAGGTCCTCTTCTGCTGAAATTGGACTATGCTGCTCCAGAGTGATGTATGAAACTTGTTGAGAGAACATTTAATGATGCATTTAATCATGTGTTAACAATATAATCTGTGTTGAGGCTGCTGCTGCTATATATATCTCTGCTATAATCTGTGCTAGATTGCCGATATATGTTTAATTTTTTTTTTTTCATGCTGAATGCTGATAATACTGAGAATGCTGATCCTGTGGACCTGTTTTATGCTTCCCTTGCTTGCTGATTTCCTTTAGGAAAGATATTTTCGTTTATGCTCTCCCCCTGAGACTATGCTTTCTCTTTATATTAGAGAGTAGTATCTACATATACTACCCCTAGTCTGTCTCTGAAGTATTCGAATGGTTCTCTGGCAAGTGGTTTAGTAAATTGCTAGATTGCCGATATATGTTTAATTTTTATTTTATTTTATTTTTTTCATGTTGAATGCTGATAATATTGAGAATGTTGATCCTGTGGACTTGTTTTATGCTTATCTTGCTGGCTGTTCTCCCTCTGGAATGATATCTTCGTTTTGTTCTCCCCCTGAGACCGTACTTTCTCTTCATATTAGAGAATAGTATCTACAGATACCACCCCTAGTTTGTCTCTCAAGTATTCGAATGGTTCTCTGGCAAGTGGTTTAGTAAATATATCTGCTATCTGTTCTTTTGTTGGTACATATTCTAGTTTAACTATTTTCTGAGCCACCTGTTCTCGGATAAAATGATACTTGATTGGTATATGTTTAGTTTCTGAATGAAGCACAGGATTTTTGGATATACTTATATCACTTGTATTATCACATTTGATTGAGATAGGTTCATTAATGCTTACCTTCATGTCTTGAAGTGTCTGCTTCATCCACATGACTTGTGTGCAACATGCTGTTGCTGCTATATATTCTGCTTCAGATGTAGACAGAGAGATGGATGTTTGTTTCTTGCTTAGCCATGCCACCAGACTTTCTCCTAGATAGAATGCACCTCCACTTGTACTCTTCCTATCATCCACACAGCTGGCCCAATCTGCATCTGTGTATGATGTCAAGGTGAAGCTTTTGCCTTTAGGATACCAAAGCCCATATTGTGCAGTTCCTTGTAGATATCTGAGTATTCTTTTTACTGCCAAAAGATGGTTTTGTTTTGGTGCTGCTTGATATCTTGTCACTAGTCCTACTGCTAGCATGATGTCTGGTCTTGAGGCTGTCAAGTACAGCAGGCTTCCTATCATGGATTTGTAGAGTTTTTGATCTACATTTGCAGACCTATCATCAGCACACAGCTTGCATCCCGTGATCATGGGGGTTGTCACTGGTTTGCAGTCCTCCATTTTGAATTTTTTCAGCATTTCTTTTAAGTATTTTTCTTGAGAAATGAATGTGCCAGTGTTCTTTTGCTGAATTTGCAGTCCTAAGTAGAAACTGAGCTCTCCAATCATAGACATTTCAAACTCTGTTTTCATCTCATCAGAAAACCCTTTTGCTAGTTCATCTTTGTTGCTTCCAAACATAATGTCATCAACATATACAACAACAATTAGGAGTTCATTTTCATGCGCTTTTATGTATAGATTGTTGTCTACTCCACCTCTTTTAAAACCCTGTTTTTGCAAATATTTATCCAGTTTTGAGTACCAAGCACGAGGAGCCTATTTCAGTCCATATAGGGCCTTTTTCAGTTTACATACATAGTCTTCTTTATCTGTCAATGAGAAACCTTCTGGTTGTTCCATGTACACTTCTTCTTCTAGATCACCATTAAGAAAAGCAGATTTTACATCCATTTGATATACCTTGAAATCTTGATAGCATGCAGATGCCAGGAACATTCTGATAGCTTCCATTCTAGCTACAGGGGCAAATGTTTCATCATAATCAAGTCCTTCTATTTGTGAGTATCCTTTGCAGACCAGCCTTGCTTTATTCCTGATTACCTGTCCTTGCTCATTCATTTTGTTTTTGAATACCCATTTTGAACCAATGATATTTTTCTCAATAGGTCTAGGAACTGGTTCCCAGGTATTGTTCTTCTTTCATCTCAACCAATTCTTCATTCATTGCTTATCCAATACTCTGTCATTGCCAGCTTTTCCAAATTTCTTTGGCTCTATTTGTGATAACATGGCTATGAGTATACTTCTTCCTCGTTTGTCTCCGTTAGTCGCCTTCTTGTCTGGACTCCTGCTTTCTTGTCTCCTATGATCTGATCTTCAGGATGATTCTTCTGAGTGTATCTTGAGGGGGTTTTCGAGCTCAGCTCTGCATCATCTGTTGTCTTTCTTGTTTCATCATCATCCTTGTCTTCCTTTTCATGGTTGTATGATGGACTGCAGCAGTCTGTATTTCTTGTATTGTTTGGAAGTTCTTCATCAAATCTCACATCAATACTTTCAACTATCTTCCGAAGGATCTTGTTGTAGCACCTGTACCCTTTGCTTTTGGAAGCATATCCTAGAAAAATCCCTTCATCTGCTCTTGCATCAAATTTCCCAAGGTTTTCATCATTATTCTTTATGTAACACTTGCTACCAAAGACTCTGAAATTTTTTATTGAAGCTGCCTTCCCATGCCATAGTTCATATGGAGTTTTTTCACTGCTTGGCCTTAAGTGAGCTTTATTAAGGATATGTACTACTGTGTGTACTGCTTCTGCCAAGAAGGTTTGAGCAATGTTATTCTCTTGCATCATAGCTCTGGCTATTTGTTGTAGAGACCTGTTTTGTCTCTCTGCTACTCCATTCTGCTGAGGTGTCCCTGCAATAGTAAATTGTTGCTTTATTCCATGTTCATTACATAGGTCTGCAAAGTCATAATCTGTGAATTCTCCTCCTCTGTCTGATCTGATACATTTCAGCTTGCATCCAGTTTGATTTTCTGCTTATGCTCTGAATATCTTAAATTTTTCCAATGCTTCTGATTTATTTTTGAGAAAGGCAACCCATGTCATTCTGGAGAAGTCATCTATTATCAGCATGAAATAGGATTCTCCACTTGGTGTTCTAGTTCTAGCAGGTCCACACAGGTCCATGTGCACAAGGTGGAGTGGTATTCTTGTTGACAACTCCTCTTTAGATTTAAAGGATGTGCGAGTCTGTTTCCCTAATTGACAAGATTTGCATATAGTACTTGAAGACCTTTTTATTTCTGGCATATCCCTGACAGCTTTCTTCTTTCTTAGTCTGATGATATGGTCAAAGCTGAGATGTCCCAATCTCCTATGCCAGAACCATGACTCCTCAAGTTTGCTAAGATGGCAGGCTTCATCTTCCTCTTTCACTATGTATACATTGTTCTCTGTTCGAACACCTTTGAGCAGAGTCTTTCCTGTTGTGCTTGACCTGACTACACAATCTTGTGCTCTAAAAAGAACTTCATGGCCTTTGTCACACATCTGACTGACACTCAGTAAATTTTCTTTCAGTCCATCCACAAATAGTACCTCTTGGGCTTTTCCTCTGCCATTGTCTATGTTGACTGAGCCTTTTCCCTTGATCTTTCCTGATTTATCATTACCAAAAATAACATTGCCAGATTTCTTTTCATCAAGAGTTATAAACTTGCTTCTGTCTCTAGTCATGTGTTTGGAGCAGCCACTGTCCAAGTACCACTGGCTTTTCAGATCTTGAGCAGTTAGAGCCAGGTCACAGTTATTCACCTTCTTTATCCACTGAAGGCCCCCTTTTGAACATTTGATTATAGTTTTTGCAGAATTGTGAGCATGAACAAAATTGCTTTGACTCATCAACCTCCTTGAGGTATTGAACATCAGTCTTTGTCTATACTTTCTACATTCAATAATTTTCTGGCCAAATTCCTTACAATAAAAATAATAACCATAGAAATTATTTGCATACCTGATGTAACGTTGTTTTCTCCATTTGTTTGTTTGAGATAGCCTCTTCACTGTTTGCATCTTTTGCAGGTCTGAATTACTCTTCCTTGCATAACAATATGCAGCAATGTGTCCTAGCTTGTGGCAGACATAGCAGGTGGCATTCTTCATAGGAGGGAATAATTTCCTCTGATGACTTCCAAATTTGATATACTTAGGGGCATATGATTCTTTTTATGCCATCTTAGTATTCATTATATTCTTTGTTACTAGAGGTTTCTTCTGCTCTCTATCTCTCTTATTGCAGATATCTTCTTTTGTAGGAATTATTTGGGCTACTTCCTCATCCTTCTTTGCTTTTACAAAATTAATCTCTCTGTCAACCTTTTCTTTTCCTTTACTTGATTCTCCTTCGTAGCCTATTCCAGTCTTTATCATAGGGGATATTTGAGCAACCAAAATTTCATTCAACTTAATAGAGCTTGTTGTTTGAGAAGGGTATATAGAAACTTTTTGTTGAGCCTTTTCTAATTTCTTTCTCATACATAGAATTTCTTCTTCCAGCTTCTCTTGTTCTCGAGATTTATCTTTAATTTGCTGAAGTAACATATCTTCTATCTTCTTGGCTTCTTCAAGCCTTACTTTCAGCAGCATGAGGACTTCTGAATTTTGTTCTTCTTTAACACATTTGAGGAGAATATCTTTTTGTTTTCTGCATTTTAGTTTGAGTCTCTCAATCTCCTCCAGAGCACTTCTTAGCTCCCCCTCAAGATCGACTTCCCCTTCTTCTTCTTCTTCTAGCAAGAGTCCTTCAGGATCTTCTATGGCCATTAGTAAAAATTCAGAGGTTCCCTCTTCTCCTGAGGGTTCATCTGAGTCTTCAGATGCACTGCTGTCTTGCTGTGCATAAAAGGATTTTCTGCTGAATTTCTTTCCTTTCTGCCAATTCTTTGATGTGTCTTTCTCTGATTCTTGAGCTTGATTTCTTACTTTTTTGTGAGGACATTTAGCAGCATAATGTCCAACTCATCCACATTTAAAGAATTTGAAGGGAAGTTTACCTTTTTATCTACCTGAGCCTCTATCCAGTTTCTTGACAAATTTTGCTTCTTCTTCATCTGAGCAAGAGCATATTTCTTCCTCTTCTTCTTTCTTTTTTTCTGTTTTAAAGGCTGCTTCCCTCGAACTTGGTTTCTTCTGTGGGAGCCTCATTTCATAGGCTGTTAGATTTCCAAGTAGCTGGTTCATGGTCAAAGTCTCCCAAACCGCTGTCTCTTCTATTGCAGATACCTTGGGATTAAATCTAGATGGGAGTGATCTTAGAATCTTTTGCACAACTATACTTTCTGGTATGGTTTCTCCAAGAGCTTTCGTATAGTTAACAATTTCTGCAACTTTTAAGAAGAAGCTTCCAACATCTTCATCATCATTCATTTTTAAGTTTTCAAACTGGGCTCTATATACTTGAAGTTTGGTAGTTTTTACTTTCTGGTCTCCCTCATGTATGCCTTCAAGAGTATCCCATATTTTCTTGGCAGTGTCTTTGTGCATTACTTTAATAAAATCTGCTTCACATAATCCATTCAGGATGGCATTCATGGCTTTTGCATTAGCTACAAAGCTTTCTTTAGCTTCTTTCTCTGTATCAGTTGACTTCGGGGCATATCCTAATTGCACAGCAGCCCAGACTTCTACTCCTAGTGACATTATGTATGTCTTCATTCTGATTTTCCAGAAAGCATAATTTTCACCAGTGAAGAAAAGGGCTTTATTGGTTGAGCATCCTTCTCTACTAGCCATCTTGGGAACCTAGGATCTCCTTTCAGTTGTTAGACTTGTACAAAGGAACCGGCTCTTATACCAATTGTTGAATCTCTAATTAAATTGAGAGGGGGGGGGGGTGAATCAGTTTAATACATTCCTGATCTTTTAAACTTTTCAATAAACTTATTTACACCTTCATTTCAAACTCTATTTGATGTGAGAGTAATCTTAGAATGTAATCTGAAAGTATTAGTTTAATAGAGCAGTAAACTTAATTTGAGAGCAGCAGGTATTAAGCAAATGATACATATCAGATCAATACATAAATATCATGCACAGAGACACCAGACATAAGTGGAAACCCATAAAGGGAGAAAACCACATCTTATTATTGTTGTGATGCAAAGGCAAGCTCCAACTCCCTCTCACCACTGTTTTTCTGCAGGCACCAACCTACAGGAGGCTCCTACCTCAATTCTGCAAGTTACAACTTGCAAGGAAGCACCAACTCCCTTCAGTTTTCTGCAGGCACCAACCTACAGGAGGCTCCAACCTCAGTCAGCTACAACTGAAAGCTATCAAGCTGCAACTTGATAGGGAAGCTCCAACTTCCTCATTTTCTAAAACTGAATGTTTGCTGATTTACCTCAGATATCAGCTCTATTCTGTAGCTTCTCTTAATCTTCTCTGCCTTCTATATTCTGCATTCTCTCTATATATACTCTCTCCCTTGCTCTCAAAAACTCACTCTGCATATCAAGATGATATTATTTATAGATTTCCTCACATGATTGTTTGTATTCTGCTTGGAATTCGAAATGGAAAGTCATGTCTCTTTGCCTTCTGCCTTCTCACTCCTTTTATCAGCTTACTCAGAAATTATAACTGTAGGTGTCAATTTTAACATTACAGTGGGAGTTTGTTTTCTCTCGGAGACTTGCCAATGCATCACAAACAATAAAACATTTACATTCAAATTTAAATGAGAACTCCAGCTCATTCATTTTGTCTCTTGGCTTGCTGCGCATTTGTCTTTTCTCTGACTGTGTCTTTGTCCCTTTCTCTTCTCTGTATGCCTTTCTGTTTATGGCTGCTGCGTAACTTCTGTATTTGTGTAACTGCATTTTTCATTTTTATATCAGCGCTTTATATATATAAATGAATCTGCTGACTGTAATTCTAGGCCATATTCCAATGCTTTTCATGCCACGAGTGTCTTGTTGATGTGGAACATTCCGCAAGCGGAACGGACATATATCACAGTCGTATATTAATAATCACCCTCCCGTTAAGCTGAGGCCCGTGGGTCTACAGACCACGCAACTTATCGCAACAGTGTTATATATATATATATATATATATATATATATATATAACAATGCCTATCAAATAAACAACCCTTTTAATATGACTTTAAATCAACTCTCGGCATAATAGTAAAATGCTTGTTTAACATATAAAATGCCCTTTCGGGCCCACCATCCAGACTTTTCTTATTCTCCGTTGCGATGAGTCTTATCTAAAGATTTCCGATTGCGATTAGATCTTTTGCAATAGTTGTGATGCGATCTATCACACTCGCAAACTCTATTTGAATGTATCGATTGTCCAATACTCCGTCAGCGATTCTCCGATTGCGATTGTTTAACTCCGTCAGCGATTCTCCGATTGATCGTAATCGCAAATTTGAGTTGCACGTCCCGCTGCTTTGTTTACCTCCGGTGCGATTGGGAAGGGGTCCCACCATATAAAACTTCGTTTTGTGTGCTCCATAATATATACCTTGGACCTTTGGTTATATGCTCCGGGCTTCATTGCACTCGCAAATTCTCTGTTTATTTAAGTTCTGAGACTTATCAATTGCAGATTATAGACCCATCGGGTCCGGACTCTCATCGCAATCGCGATTTCCTGTGGGTTACATATTATGCTGCTCTTGTGATCTCCGATTGCGATTGGGGAGGGGTCCCACTTTACATTACGTGCTCCACTTAAATATATTAATGTATATGCCTTGACTATTGTTTATATGATGCGCTTCACACATATATATAGCAGATAAATAAGTATACATTTCCAATGGGTCATGCGATTCCTGGAATAATATTTGTGAATTATGTTAAATATATAATTCCGGTTGGAGTGCGCGATTCCCGGAATGAGGTTTGTATATGTTATATGTGCTCCTCTTGCATATAACTGATATATATGTTTATATATATATATTTCACCGCTGGAGTGAAGAGATTCCCGGAATAATGTTTGTATAAGTTATATGTATAATGCAGGTTGGAGAGTGCGATTCCTGGAATTTTATAACGGCTCTGCTTCTGCCTCTGCCTCTGCTGCTCCTGTCGCTCTGCCTCTGCCTCTATTGTTGTCGCTCTGCCTCTGCCTCTATTGTTGAGATAACGGTTCTGCCTCCTTTTCTTGAGCGCTGCCTCCTTTGCCATCAATGACAATATTTCCAACAGTCTCCCCCTTTGGCATTGATGGCAATCCACTTTCTCTGTTTGCTTTCTCTTTCTCTTGTTGCTTGCTCCTCCTGTTTGCCTGCTCTTCCTCCTGTTATTTGTTCTTCCCCTCCCCTTTGACATCACGGCAAAAGGGGACGCCTCATCTCTCCGTATGGGTTTTGTCGTTGCATTTCCTTCTCGAGTTACGTATAGGTCCTCTTCTCAATAAATTGGACTATGCCGCCTGTGAGGATATATGGGAAACTTGTCGAGAAAACCTTAACGATGCATTTAACTCGTGTTAGGGTAAAGTAAATATAACTGTGTTGAGGGCTGCGGCTGCTATATATATCTCTTTCTGCCTATAACTGTGCTTTGTGCTTCCACATATGTTTAATTTTTTTATTTTTTTTTCATGCCGAATGCCGATAATATTGAGAATGTCAGATTCCGTGGACTTGTTTTATGCTTATCTTCACGGCCGTTCTCCCTCCTCGAATGATATCTTTGTTTTGTTCTCCTCTCGAGACCGTACTTTCTTCATATTAGAGAGTAGCATCTACAGATACTACCCCTAGTCTGTCTCTCAAATATTTGTATGGTTCTCTGGGAAGTGGTTTAGTAAATATATCTGCTGTCTGTTATTTTGTTGGCACATACTCCAGTTTTACTATCTTTTGAGCCACTTGTTCTCGAAGAAAATGATACTTGATTGGGATATGTTTAGTTTTTGAGTGAAGTACATGATTTTTATATATACTTATAACACTTGTATTATCACATTTGATTAATATAGGTTCATCAATGCTTACCTTCATGTCTTGGAGAGTTTTCTTCATCCACATGACTTGTGTACAACATGCTGCTACTGCTATATATTCCCGTCTCACCTGTACACAGAGATGGATGTTTTTTTCACTTAGCCATGCCACCAGATTTCTCCAGATAGAATGCACCTCCACTTGTACTCTTCCTATCATCCACACAACCTGGCCCAATCTCGCCATCATGTATGCTGTCAGGTGAAGCTTTTGCCTTTAGGATACCAAAGCCCATATTGTGCAGTTCCTTGTAGATATCTGAGTATTCTTTTTACTGCAAGAAGATGGTTTTGTTTAGGTGCTGCTTGATATCTTGCCACTAGTCCTACTGCTAGCATGATGTCTGGTCTTGAAGCTGTCAAGTACAATAGGCTTCCTATCATGGATCTGTAGAGTTTTTGATCTACATCTGCATCCCGTGATCATGGGGGTTGTCATTGGTTTGCAGTCCTCCATTTTGAATTTTTTCAGCATTTCTTTTACGTATTTTTCTTGAGAAATGAATGTGCCTGTGTTCTTTTGCTGAATCTGCAGTCCCAAGTAGAAAATGAGTTCTCCAATCATAGACATTTCAAACTCTGTTTTCATCTCATCAGCAAACCCTTTTGCTAGTTCATCTTTGTTGCTTCCAAACATAATGTCATCAACATATACAACAACAATTAGGAGTTCATTTTCATGCGCTTTTATGTATAGATTGTTGTCTACTCCACCTCTCTTAAACCCCCGTTTCTTGCTGATATTTGTCCTACCATACTACATGAGGAGCCCTGCTTACCCATATAGGGCCTTCTTCAAATTTCTGCCTTCATAGTCTTCTTTGTCTGTTAAAGAGAAACCTTCTGGTTGTTCCATGTAGACTTCTTCTTCTAGATCTCCATTCAGAAATGCAGATTTTACATCCATTTGATATACCTTGAAGTCTTGATAGCATGCAAAGGCCAAAAACATTCTGATGGCTTCCATTCTGGCTACAGGGGAAAATGTTTCATCGAAATCAAGTCCTTCGATTTGTGAATATCCTTTGTATACAAGCCTAGCTTTATTCCTGATTACCTGTCCTTCCTCATTCATTTTATTTTTGAATACCCATTTTGAGCCTATGACATTTCTCCCAGTGGGTCTAGGAACTAGTTCCCAGGTATTATTTTTCTCAATTTGGTCTAATTCTTCATTCATAGCATTCACCCAATACTTGTCCTTGTTGGCTTCTTCAAATCTCTTGGGCTCAATTTGTGATAACATGGCTATACTTCTCTTCTCTGCTTGTCTGCTAGC
This sequence comes from Pinus albicaulis, assembly GCA_034641835.2. Classification (NCBI taxonomy): domain Eukaryota; kingdom Viridiplantae; phylum Streptophyta; class Pinopsida; order Pinales; family Pinaceae; genus Pinus; species Pinus albicaulis. The sequence goes on along the minus strand of CM076569.1, from coordinate 217,468,192 downwards.
TACCTCTCTTGTCCTAACTCCCCGCTTCTACCTTCTATGATCTGATCTTCAGGATGATTCTTCTGAGTGTATCTTTAGGGGGTTTTCGAGCTTAGCTCTGCATTATCTGTTGTCTTGCTTGTTTCATCATCATCCTTGTCTTCCTCTTCATGGTTGTCTGATGGACTGCAGTAGTTTGTATTTCTTGTATTGTTTGGAAGTTCTTCATCAAATCTCACATCAATACTTTCAACTATCTTCCGAAGGATCTTGTTGTAGCACCTGTACTTCTTTGCTTTTGGAAGCAGGTCCTAGAAAAATCCCTCCATCTCGCTTCTTGCATCAAATTTCCCAAGGTTTTCATCATTATTCTTTTATCTAACACTTGCTTCCAAAGATTCTAAAATGTTTGATTGAAGCTGGTTTCCCATGCCATAGTTCATACGGAGTCTTGTCACTGCTTGGCCTTAAGTGAGCTTTATTAAGGATATGAACCGCTGCATGTACTGATTCTTCCCAAAAGGTTTGAGCAATATTACTTTCATGCATCATGGCTCTGGATATTTGTTGTACATACCTGTTTTGTCTCTCTGCTACTCCATTTTGCTGAGGTGTTCCTGCAATAGTAAATTGTTGCTTTATCCCATGTTCATTGCATAGGTCAGCAAAGTCATAATCTATGAATTCACCTCCTCTGTCTGATCTGATGCATTTTAGCTTGCATCCTGTTTTATTTTCTGCTAATGCTTTGAATATCTTAAATTTTTCTAGAGCTTCTGATTTATTCTTGAGAAATGCAACCCGTGTCATTTTGGAGAAGTCATCTATTATCAACATGAAGTAGGATGCTCCACTTGGTGTTTTAGTTCTTGCAGGTCCACACAGATCCATATGTACAAGCTGGAGTGGTCTTCTTGTTGATAACTCCTCTTTGGCCGTAAAGGATGTGCGGGTCTGTTTACCTAATTGACAAGATTTGCATATAGTACTTGAAGGCCTTTATTTCTCGGTGCATATCTCTACATGTAGCTTTCTTCTGCTGTAGGTCCATATTATGGTCAAAGCCGAGATGTCCCAATCTCCTATGCCATAACCATGACTCCTCAAGTTTGCTAAGATGGCAGTGGCTCATCTTCCTTTCACTATGTATACATTGTTCTCTCTGCTCAACACCTTTGAGCAGTAGTCTTTCCTCAAGTGTGCTTTTCTGGACTCGACTACAAAATCTTGTGCTCTAAAGAACTTACAAACTTTGTCACACATCTCATTAACACTCACAACACTCGCAAATTTGCTTTTATTCCATCCACAAATATACCCTAGTTTCTTCTCCTTTATTGTCTATGCTGACTGAGCCTTTTCCCTTGATCTTTCCTGATTTATCATTACCAAAAATAACATTGCCAGATTTCTTTTCATCAAGAGTTATAAACTTGCTTCCGTCTCCAGTCATGTGTTTGGAGCAGCCACTGTCCAAGTACCACTGGCTTTTCAGATCTTGAGCAGTTAGAGCCAGGTCACAGTTATTCACCTTCTTTATCCACTGCAGGCCCCCTTTTGAACATTTGATTATAGTTTTTGCAGAATTTTGAGCATGAACAGAATTGATTTGACTCATAAACCTCCTTGAGGTATTGAACATCATTCTTTGTCTATACTTTCTACATTCAATAATTTTATGGCCAAATTCCTTACAATAAAAACAATAACCATAGAAATTATTTGCATACCTGATGTAAGGTTGTTTTCTCCATTTGTTTTTTTGAGATAGCCTCTTCACTGTGTGCATCTTTTGCAGGTCTGAATTACTCTTCTTTGCATAACAATATGCAGCAGTGTGTCCAGGCTTGTGGTAGACATAGCAGGTGGCATTCTTCATAGGAGGGAAGAATTTCCTCTGATGACTTCCAAATTTGATATACTTAGGGGCATATGATTCTTTTTCTGACATCTTAGTATTCATTATATTCTTTGTTACTAGAGGTTTCTTCTGCTCTCCGTCTCTCTTATTGCAGATATCTTCTTTTGTAGGAATTATTTGCGCTACTTCCTCATCCTTCTTTGCTTTTACAAAAGTAATCTCTTCTCCGTCAACTTTTTCTTTTCCTTTTACTTGAAAGTTCTCCTTCGTAGCCTATTCAGCCTCTTTATCATAGGGGATCTTTCGAGCAACCAAGAAATTTCATTCAACTTAATCAGAGCTTGTTGTTTGAGAAGGGTATATGTAAACTTTCTTCGTTGAGCATTTTCTAATTTCTTTCTCGCATCCCAGCGAATTTTACTTCTTCATGCCTTCTCTCGTTCTCGAGATTTATCTTTGATTTGCCGAAGTAACATATCTTCTATCTTCTTGGCTTCTTCAAGCTTTATTGCCTTCACCGCATGAGGACTTCGAATTGTTGTCTTTGCTTTCACTGACATTTAGGAGAATCTCTTTTTGTTTTACTGCATTTTAGTTTGAGTGTACAATCTCTTCCGCAGCACTTCTTAGCTCCCCCTCGAGTCTACTTCCCCTTCTTCTTCTTCATCTTCTAATAGGAGTCCCTCAAGATCTTCTATGGCCATCAATAAAAATTTCGAGGGTTCCTTCTTCACTTGAGGGTTCATCCGAGTTCCCGTGGGAGCTACCGTTGTCTTGATTGAGCATGAAGGATTTTCTCTGTCTGGATTTCTCTTTTCCTTTCTCGCGCGTAACTTTGATGTGTGTCTTTCTCTCGATTCTTGAGCTTGATTTCTCACTTTCTTGTGAGGACATTTAGCAAGATAATGTCCAACTCTTCCACAGCTAAAGCATTTGAAGGGAAGTTTACCTTTGTATCTACTTGAGCCTCTATCCAATTTCTTGACATAATTTAGCTTCTTCTTCATCGAGCAAGAACATATTTCTTCCTTTTTCTTCTTTCTTCTTTTTATGTTTTGAATGTCGCTTTTCCCTTGTACTTGGCTTCTTTTGTGGGAGCGTTCTCATTTTCCATAGGTCGTTATATTTCCAAGTATCCTAGGTTCATGGTCGTAGTCTCCCAATCCGCCGTCTCTTCTATTGCGTATACCTTGGGGATTAACGCGAGATGGGAGTGATCTTAGAATATTTTTGCACAACTATACTTTCGGGTATGGTTTCTCCAAGAGCTTTCATATTGTTAACAATTTCTCGCAACTTTTAAGAAGAAGTCGTCAACATCTTCATCTATCATTCATTTTTAAGTTTTCAAAGCTCGGGCTCTATAAAATTGAAGTTTGCGCTTTTACTTTCTCGGGTCTCCCTCATGTATGTCTTCAAGAGTATCCCTATATGTTATGCGTGAGTGTCTTTCGTGCATTATTTTAATAAACATCGCTTCACATAATCCATCAGGATGGCATTCATGGCTTTGCATTAGCTACAAAGCTTTCTTTAACTTCTTTCTCTGTATCGCCTGAGCTTCGGGGCATATCCTAATTGCACAAAGTCAGACCGTACTTCTACTCCTAGTGACATTATGTATGTCTTCATTCGATTTTCCGTGAAAAGCATAATTTTCACCGGTGAAGAAAGGGGCTTTATTTGGTTGAGCATCCTTCTTTACTAGCCATCTTGGGAACCTAGGATCTCCTTTCAGTTGTTAGACTTGTACAAAGGAACCCGCTCTGATACCAATTGTTGAGCCTCCTAAGTCATGAAGGAGGGTGAATGGAACCAATACATTTCTGATCTCTTAAACTTTTAATTAAACTTGTTACACCTTCATTTTCGAACTCTATTTGATGTAGAGTAATTTTAGAATGTAATCAGAAAGTATTAGTTTAATAGAAGCGATGCATTCCATCTCAGGCAGTAGTGTGGCAAATGCTATATCAGATCAAGTGATAAAATATCTGCAGAACACTGGAATCCTCAAGTACAGAAACAGGAAGAAAACCCATCTGTCTGTTGTTGTGATGCAAAGAGACGGCTCAACTCCCTCCTCACCATTCTTTCTGCAGGCACCAACCTACGGAGGCTCCTAGACTCCTCATTACCTGACTACAACTAACTTGCAGGAGAAACCAACCATCAATTTTCTGCAGGCACCAACCTACAGGAGGCTCCTACCTCAGTCAGCTACAACTGACATCTATCAAGCTACAACTTGATAGGGAAGCTCCAACTTCCTCAATTTATCAAACTGAGAGTTTGTTGATTTACCTTAGATATCAGCTCTATTTTGTAGCTTCTCCTTCTGTTATGATTTTCTTAATCTTCTCTGCCTTATCCTTCCATATTCTGCCTTTTCTTGATTTACTCTCTCTTACTCTAAAAAAAAAACTCTCTCTACATATCAAGATGATATGATTTATAGATTTCCTCACATGACTGTTTGTATTCTGCTTGGAATTCGAAATGGAAAGTCATGTCTCTTTGCCTTCTGCCTTCTCACTCCTTTTATCAGCTTACTCAGAAATTATAACTGTAGGTGTCAATTTTAACATGATAGTGGGAATTTGTTTTCTCTCGGAGACTTGCCAATGCATCACAACAATATAAATTTAAATAAAACATTTACATTCAAATTTAAATGAGAACTCCAGCTCAACTCATTTAGTCTTTTGAATTGGTACGCATTTGTCTTTTCTTTGGTTGTCTTTGTCTTTTCTGTGACTGTGTTTTATCTTCTTTCAGATCTGTTTGCTCTTCTGTCCTCTGCTGTGGTGTAACTGCTGCATATGTGTAAATGTGCCTTTTATATCCGCTGACTGTAAATCTGGAGGAATTCCAATCCCTTTTATGCCATTAGTGTCTTGTTGATGTGGCAAGTTCCGCAGGCTGGAACATACATATATCACAACTATATTAATTTAATAATCGCCCTCCCGTTAAGCTGAGGCTTGTGGGTCTACAGACCACGCGGCTTATCGCAACAGTGTTATATATATACAACATCTTCTTTTAATACAATCTTAAATTGACTCTCGGCGTCCTTATATAAGGTTTTAACAAACAAACTATCGCTTCTACTATAATCAATGAATAATCTTGTTAATACTTAACGAAAGCCCTTTTTGGGCCCACATATCACGCTTTCCGCTGCATTGATTACTGTTCACTATTCTTTGCCGATGCGATTGGGACTCGAATTTTTATTAATCAACGTTTATAAGTCCATCGGGTCCGGGCTTCCAATCGCAATCGCAACTCATATGTCCTCCGATGCGATTGACCAATGCTGATGCGATTAGACCGTAACTCAAATATGTATTAACCACCATTTATACACCCATCGGGTCCGGAACTTCCAATCGCAATCGCAACTCTTTGTTTGCACGTTCCGATCCCCTTGCGATTTCCGATTGCGATTGATCGCAATCACAACTTTGAGTTGCAAGTCCCTCTGCTTTGTTTACCTCCGATGCGATTGGGAAGGGGTCCCACCATATAAAACTTTGTTTTGTCCTTCTCATATCTCTTATGGACCTTTACAGTTATATATACAGGCTTCATTATTCGCAAATTCTCTGCTTATTTGACCCAGATTGAGACTTATCAATTGGGATTTATAGACCCACACATCGGGTACGGATTCTCCTCGCAATCGCAATTTTCTATGGTTATATTACGTTGCTCTTGTGATCTCCGATTGCGATTGGGAAGGGGTCCCACCTTAAAAGTCATTTCGTTTTGATAGAGCCTTTGGTTATATAGATATAAAGCGCTCCGCTTGTATATAGCTGATATATATGTTTATATATATATATATATATATATATATTTTTCCGCTGGAGTGAAGCGATTCCCGGAATAATGTTTGTATATGTTATATGTGCTCCACCGGTTGAAGAGTGCGATTCCCAGAATTTTGTAACTGCTCTCTACCTCTGTCTCTGCCTCTGCTCCGCCGGTTGGAGAGTGCGATTCCCGGAATTTTGTAACTGCTCTCTACCTCTGTCTCTGCTTCTATCACTCTGCCTCTGTCTCTATCTTCCGATAACGGTTCTTCACTGTGCTTCTATGACTGTTACATTTTGACTTTCTTCTTGCTGCTTCTATTACTTTCGTTGTGCCTCTTTTGCCTTCCTTTGCTACAGCGCTGCCTCTTTTGCCTGAGTGCTGCCGCCTTTGCCTGAGTGCTGCCTCCTTTGCCATCAATGACAATATTTCCAACATTTAGAGATATACTCACCTCCTCTATCAATCCTTAAGACTTTGGTATGCAGCCCACTTTGTTTCTCAACAAGTGCTTTGAAATTGCAAAATTTTTCAAACACTTCACTTTTGTTTTTCAAAAAGTAAACCCAAGTTTTTCTTGTAAAATCATCTATAAATGTTAGCACATAGTGGTTGCTTGCAAGTGATGGAGTTTGCATCGGTCCACATACATCTGAGTGGACAATCTCTAAGGGTGCTTTTGCCCTTATGCTTTTCCCGGAAGGAAAACTTTCTCTGTGTTGTTTTCCAAGAATACAACCTTCACAAAGGCTGTCTGGTTTCTCTATCAATGGTAAACCACTTACCATTCCTTTTCTGTTCAACAAATTAAGACCTCCAAAGTTGAGATGTCCAAATCTCAAGTGCCATAACCAATTATCATCTTTTGGTTCGCTTTGGAAAGTCTCTTGTGCAACTGCTGCTTTCTCTTCACCATTCTTCAAATCTGCTCTCATTCTAAGAGGGAACATCTTGTTCCTTGTCATCTTCACTTCAACAATACATTGTTTGCTGGGTGGTTTATCCATGATGGTACAAACATCATTATCAAAGAAAACATTATACCCCTTATGGACAAGCTGTCCAATACTTAAGAGGTTACACTTCATTCCTGGAACATAATAAACATCTGCTATGGATTTCTTTGCATCTAATCTTGTTAAAACATTCACTTCTCCTTTTCCCATAACAGAAACTTTGCTATCAGTTCCTAGTGTTACTTGTGACTGCACACTCTCATCTAACATAGAAAACATTGATATATTTCCTGTCATATGGTTACTACAACCAGAGTCTAGAAACCATAAATCCTCATTCTTTTCTTCAGCCATATTACAAGCTAAAAACAAATTGTTTTGGCTGTTATTTTCTCTAGTGAAATTTGCACTAGTTCTATCTCTCATATATTTCTTCTTCGTTCTACATTCATTAGCATAATGACCATATTTCTTACAATTGTAACATTGGACATTGGATTTATCATACCTTTGTCCTTGATCATTCTGCTGACCACTCTGTTGGCTGCTGCCTTGGCCTTGATGCTGATTTGGATTGCTGCCCCTTCCTTAAGAATTTGCTGGACTGTACCTTCCACCTCTGTTCTGGCTTCTGCCTCTTCCTCTTCCTTTGCCTTGCCCTCTTCCTCTTCCGAAAGACATCTGGGTCTTAAAAGCATGCTCAAGAGATGACTTTTCACTCCTACTCAATCTCTATTCATGGGTCCTCAGTGATGCATGTATCTCATCAACCGAAAACTTTGTGAGATCCTTAGTCTCCTCTATGGTGGTGAAAATCACATCAAATCTTGAGGGTAAACTTCTCAAGAGTTTTTCTACAATCCTCTTGTCCTCAAGAGTCTCTCCATGAGATCTTATTTGTGTGACCATTCCAATCACATGAGTGAAGAATGAGTCAATAGTGTCTGACTCTTTCATACAAAGAGTCTCCAAGTCTCTCCTCAGCAACTGAAGTTTTGCTGTCTTCACTTTCTCCATGCCCTGGTAAGCTGTCTTGAGAGTTTCCCATGCTTCTTTGGATCTCTTAGCTGCTGCTATCCTCGGAAACACACTCTCATGCACTGCTTGATACAAGAAGAAAGATGCCAAGGCTCTTTTCTTCTTATTGCTCTTCAGAATCTCTTTTTCTGCCTGAGTTAACATTTTAAACTCAAGTTCATCTGTTGTCTCTTCAAAGCCATCCTCAACAAATTCCCATAAGTCTTGGGAGACAAATAAAGCCCTCATAGTTATTGACCAGTAGTCATAATTTTTCCCATTGAATTGTGGGAGATGGATATTTCTCATACCCATACCAATGCTGGCTCCAGCCATTCTGCACTCTTAACTATGATTCAAAACACTTGACTGTGTTTAAATTTACTAACTGTACTACAACAGTAACACAAAACTGTATAGAGAAATACCTTGAATTCTTTTTGGCTGAGTCTTCACACTGCTGGAGAAGCTGCTGCAACAAAGAACTCCTTTCCTTCAGCTTATTTGACCTTCAAATAGCCTGGACTGCTCTGATACCATGTTGGAATATTGCAAATTCCAGAATTAAAAATGGAGAAATTAAAACTTCCCCTCCACAACACAGAGAAATAAATTCAATCTCAGAAAACAGAGTTTTCAACTCTATAAAACAAAATTTTTATTCCATAAAAATATGTTACAAGTTCTTCCTCTACACAGAGGGAATTACAAACTGCTGACTGCTCCTAACACAGTGCATACATAAGACCTCTGTCTCAACAAGAAATAAACTTCCTGTCTCTGTTTTGAAACAAAACAAAACAACTCTCTATTTTCAAAAAAAAATATACACTGCTGTGTATTTTTTTTTATTCACTGTCACTGTCTTTTTCAACAATTTCACTCTCTATTGTTTTTAACAAATCAACGCACTGCTGTGCATATTGCATAAAAATAGAACTGCTCTGTTCTATATATCAGCAACAACAACAACAACAAAAAAATACAATTCTTTTTTATATATATAAAAACAAGAAAAATATCTAAAAAGGAATTAATGTCATTCATTGACAAAATTACCCAAAATATCACCGCTTACAAATTTCATTAATGGCCTCATTAAAAAAAATCTGTTAGCACCGCTTAAACAATTTATGACAAATTTGAATTTGGTGGCAGCGGTGAGTTTTCCGGGGTGGTGGCGGAACGGTGGCGCGATGGTGGAGCTTGGGCGGAGCCACCTCTCCTGGTGGTTACGGGGGGTACAAGTCTGCCCGTACAGACCAAATGGGTGAGGCCCTGTAGTTCATCGTGGCCGTTGATCGCCCGGTCAACCGTGATTGGAAAGTCAACTACGGGGGGTGCCCATTCGTTAACCTCCGGGCTGTTTGACCTCCCGTACACGGTCGATCTCCGCCAATCTGCTGCAGCGTTAACCCTGCGTTGATCGACGATGCTGCCGCCTGCAACACGTTCCGGCAGTTGCAAATTACTCCAACAATATCTAATATTAATTATAAATAAAATCCATCAATTTATATAAAATTGATATTAATAAATAAATATTATTTTAAATCACCTTCCGTTATTTATTACATAACCTTCAACCATTTTTTTACACAACCTTCAAGTAATTTTTACAGTGTGTTTTTAAATTGCGTATCTCCTCTGTTCTCACTCGATCCATCTTCATTTTCGTTTTGCCCACCTCTAACAAATATGATATCAACTATAATGCATTCCCTGTTAGCAACATTTGCAGAAGTTTTAACACTACTATTTTTTATGTGAAAAATTCACACTACTGCATGGCCCACCCGAGATTCGAATTAACAGTCTTCAGCCAACTCCTCAAACGTTATTAATTTTAATTGGGTAAATGACACCAACCCATTCGAGTCCTCAAACATTTTTACCACAGTGACTCTCGGGCATTTAAAACGAGAAATCTAAAAAGCCCTGATATTTGATAGATCAGGATTGACGCGGTTATGGATTGTCCCCAATCTATTATCAGTCTCCACAATAACGAGCGATCACTCTGCGATGATCCCGCTCACAGAGATTCACAGATTAAATAACCCTAAAACAGACAAACCCTAACACTGGATGATGGATAAAAAAATGCGAAATCCAATCATTTCTGCAAAAGAATATACAAAGACTGTAAAAAGATCCTTTAGTCCCTAAATGGCTAAACAATGGAGTAAGAAAAAATATAAAATGCTCTCACGTCCAGGGGAGAATAACCATTACAGAACGTATACATAACGAATAAAGAATAATGTTTTTTTAAAGTTTGGAGCAGTGGCCAGACATACATCGGTTCAGAACAAAATTCCACTATAAGAATTGTGATGCCCAAACCTTCCCACATAACTATTAAACAACAGCCTCTGCACTAATATACATAAAGAATAAGTTACATACCATGAAAAAAATATAAGTAAATGGTAGCTGCCTGGAATAGATCTCAGTAAAATCGATAGGCTAGGAAGGGGATGAAGGCGGCAAAGAGAGTGGCAAATAGAGAGGGGAGGAAGGGCAATGAAGCAGCCCCTGCCTCCATTGTCGGACTCAGTGCTGCTGCCTTTACCTCTGCGGCTTCGGCTGCCCGCATTATTATCATCAGAACGACCAAGAAAGCTACAAATGTGCACTTGCCCAAGCCTACCATTGTTGCTCACACTCACAAGAAACTTGCTGCTGCTAAAAGACCAAACCCTAAGCCCAACTGCACCGGAACAAATGCGTATCTGAGACAGGCATAGGCTGCAATGTTTCCTTGCTGAGACTCGAACTCTGATCAGAATGCGCCGAGAAATGAAGTCAGAATGTGCTCAAGAGAAGGATAGAGATATTTATCTTCCTCGGGGCATCGGACAGCCAATAGGAAATATACACATGTCACAAGAAAAATAATATAAAATATCTCTTCCAGCTGTATCACCTCGCAACTTATTGGCAGTTTATGTGTGTCGTACAAAACGTAATATAAAATATTTCTTCCAACTAGGATGAAATAAAGATGAAAGGGACAGCCAACAGGGAACGAACAAATTACAGATGGTGACGGCTGACGGGCAGCATGGCCACCCGGCTAGCTGTAATCGTTGGCAACGTGCAGCCCATGTCACTGCCTGACAATGATCGTTGAGCTTTTTTCAGTCAACATTGATAGTCCAGCTGGCGTAGGGACATTATGGACATGTGCTCTGCACGTGCTGTGACCGAAGGGCCTAGCAAGGCAACGGCTACATTTACAGGTATGTTTTTTTCCTATTTTGTTTTATGGACTTGAAAATATAATTTCCAAGTTTGAAAAAGATTCATGTTTCCAAAAATTTTAAATATCATATTTCCATTTTTTTTTAAATTTTTTTTTTTTTCTGAATAAGGCTACTTCTATATTGATACAAAATAGTGTTACATAGAGGCCGAAGCCTCGAGAATTCCAGCCCATTGATGCAGCATTCTCGCTTTGCTAACTGGACATTGATCATCACAAAATTTTGGAAGAGGACTCTGAAAACTGTGTAGAACAATACGACTGTCTGTTCCTAACAAGTATTGGACTTCTATGACAGAAATTAGAACAGACCTGAAAATTAAGACCCCTGTGGAGTAGGCCTTAGTAGCCAGATTTTTACAATTCCGTGTCATAATTAAACAAAAATGACTGTATAAACCTGTGACAAAAATCTTGACCTGGACACATAACAGAGTGGACATATAACAACATGTAGTTCCCACGCAGGGGAGACCATCCATAAACCAAAGGGAAACCCATGAGAGCAGTAGTAGAAATAAACATTGACAAAGTGCTGAAGAAAGACACCTTCGAGTCGACGAAAACCAAAATGCAGAAGCGCAGCCCTGGAACCACATTACTGTTCAGTGGGAGGATCTTCCTCTACAATGAGACATCCGAATTTGTAGGGGTCCTCATCAGCAGGAGGTGGAGCCCCATGGCGCGCTTGATCCCCGTCAGGTGGAGCCGAAGGGTTAGCCTCAGCGTCCAAGTTAGCAGCTTTGTCCGGAGAAGAGGCGTTCTGCAGAGTATCCGCCTGAAGATTGCGATGCTCTGCCCCCACAATGGGCTCCAGAGAATTCACCGAGGCGGCGCGAAACTGGTTCGAGGTAGCCTGATCAGAGGGGGCAGCCCGGATGTCAATGGTGACTGTAGCCAAGAGAGAAGTGTTGTTGACGCTGCAAGGGAAGTGGAAGCGCGCATGGTGGGATTGAGCCCGAGAGGACAGGCGGAAGTGCCCTGCAGGACTGAACCGATTCCGGCCTCTGCCACGGCCTCTGCGCGGAGCAGGAATGCGCATAGGACCAAATTCTGAAGAATACGATGAGGAATCGGAATTGGAAGATGAAGACCTGTTTATGGCGCGCCCAACTACCCCCGCGCGCCTGCAACGCATCCGTGGCTGTAAACGAGGCATGGAGTGAGCGAAATGGACTTGTTGATGACAGGAATCGATGGAGGGCGAGCACAGAAGTTTGCAGGAGGCGCTGTTCGAGAAGTGGATACCTGGAAGAATGTCAATACAACAGTTGATAGTGCAGCGAACCCCCGTGCTGGTGCGTGAGCTGCGCTCAGTTGCAGCATAGGAACAACTAGCTCTGAGGGGCGGGACACACAAACAAATTCCAGAATCCTCCATCGTTAATGTTGAAATTCTCTGGTATCAGGGATAGAGCTCCCCTGGTTCCTCATTTAATAGCCGGACAGAGTCATTTAAGTTTCTATGCATGCGAGGGTGGGTGGCGGTGGTGGTGAGCCACGCGCCGACCCATGTGCCCCCCTGTGCACCATTAATCGCCCATTCCACCCGCATCCGGGACATTTTTTTTTAAATTAAGTATGGCTTATACACCAGGTTTATTTCAACCTTTATCATTATAATTTTTTAGGAATTTGGCTTCGGTAATTCATAAATTGTGAATTTAATGGCTAGTTTGACTAGAATAAAAACTAGTAGTCTTTAGTGCGACTTTTTGAAGGCTTTTACGGTGACTTTTTACGGTGTAATTTCTCTAAATTCCGGCAGGAATTTATTGAAAAAAAAAGTTTGATTGCTAACTTTGCACAATCGAAGTGCTTTAGAGGTTTTTAAGGGTGTTGAATCCATATATAGAGTCAAAAAACTAGTTTGAATAACAAAAACCAAGATTTTATCTCAAAAATTTTCAGCGGATTCCGGCACCTGAAAGTTCAAAAAGTCGCACTAAAGACAACTCCGAATAAAAATAAGATTAATTAATTTTTTATTATTAATTTTTTAAAATATAAATATATTAGGTAGGATTATTCTATTTTATTTTATGGATGATGATGATGATTATTAATTTGATTTAAGATTTTATTCCTATGCTCAAAAAGCTTGGAGAGGAGCCTCCAGAGCTCACTATAATTTTGACATCTTAAAAGGCTAGGAAGGTCAGTGTTGTAACAAAGATTATGAAATTGAGCTCTAATGTGGCACTCTAAGATGAAGTGATTTTCATCCTTGATGTTCATATTCTCACAGAGATGGTAGATCCATGGCAGATATATAGTTTATTTATATATTCTATTATTTTTATTGTTAATGTTTATTTTTAATTTAATTTTTATTGACTTGGTCTTTATTATGATTTTGTTGATTTTGTTGATTTTGTTGATTTTAAATTTGATTATTTTATTTTTGTTTTTATTTTATTTTATTTTTCGACTTGGTCTTTATTTTTATTGCTTTAGGATGGGGATTTATTTCGTTCTCATTCATTTATTTTTATTTTTATTTTTATTATTTTTATTTTTCATTGTTCACTGGTTTTAACGTCTATTTTTCCATAGGTTTTGACCGTTGCTTTTCTCTGCATGATATTTATATGGTTAGTCTGATTAGCTAGTCTTCATTATCCCGATGATGAACTACATTCAGTTGTTCCTAGTTTCAAATATTTTTCGGAAAATTTATTTTAATATGTTATAGATCACAAAATTTTACACTCTCAAATAAATAAATAATTAATGATGATGATGGTGGTGGTTAACGTCCACTCAGACCAATTTTTGGTCTATCGGACCTAAAGAAAAGAGTTATTTAGTTTGATTTAAGATTTTATTACTATGCTCAAAAAGCTTGGAGAGACTATAATTTTGACATCTTAAAAGGCTAGGAAGGTGGGTATTGTAACAAAGATTATGAAATTGAGCTCTAATGTGGTTGTACTTGGGGCACTCTAAGAGGAAGTGATTTTCATCCCCGATGTTCATATTCTCACGAGATGGCAGATCTTTTCCATCCATGGTGTTTTAGGAACTGTCCAACGACCTGTTTCACTATGGAGCTCATGAGAGTTCCTTCTAATCTTGGCTATATTAATTTTCTTCTTTGAGCTAGTTAAAACAAAGAGATACTTTTGATCTTCTAGGGTGGGGTTGATGACCTCCTTATAATATCTTAATTTTCTTTTAGTTGCTAGATCTTTCTCACACCACATTTTTTCTTTGAACTTAGAAAAAAAATTATTTATTTATTTATTTTACATTAAAAATAATTTATTTATTTATTTTTAATAAAACAATAATTGTATTTTATTTATTTATTTTGGAATAATTATTTAATTTAATTTTTAATAATAATTATATTTTATTTATTTATTTATAATAATAAATAAATTTTTGTTTAATATTTATATTTTTAGAAAATTTTACTGTTCTTTAAAAAAAAAAAAAGCCAATGCAGAGGAGAAGACAAGGGGGAGAAAAAGGGAAGAAATAACAACAAAGAGTGAAGAGCAGGAATTGAACATTTGCTAACACTCCACCCATCATCTTTGTTAAAGTTAACCGACCTCTTTTCAATTTCCAGGCTTCCTTGATCAAATTTCTCATATTATTCTGATGATGAACCACATTGGCCGATTCTAAATACGTCGACCTAATTTATTCTTTTGTAATTTTTATCAAAAAAATTTATTCACAATCATCATAACTTTAAAGAGGATATATATTTTAAATTTAAACCTTAACAATGTCTTTTAAATTACTTATTTAAAAATATTGTTAAAGGATCTTAGTTATTTGGTATATAATTTGTTTTTAAGTTGTTGATTAAGTTCAAGTTTCTAAATACATCGTGGAACTAGCTCTTATGATATGTGAAATAGTGGTATCTGGTATAATACCAATGTTTCAAGATGTTCTGGAAAATTCTATTTTGATTATTAAATCAAATATTAAAATATTATATTAAATTGAATATTTCAATAATTAAAATTTATTAAAATATATATAATTGAATTAGTGGTAGTTGGCACTCGGCAATAATGCGCTTAATTAATTGATTTTCAATGGCCACCGGGATAGAAATAATTTTAAAATAAAATAATATTAACATTTGATTTTCAATGGCCACCGGGATAGAAATAATTTTAAAATAAAATAATAATGAAAATGTTAATGTCACCACGTTAGTGCGCTCTTGAACCAGCAATGTCGATGGAATAAAATAAAAGGTAAAATAAAAAAATATTTTCTTGTTAATAGCTATGTTGAAGATTACATTATTTACAAGTTAATGCTGGTTGATTTTAAACTATTGAAAATGTTATATTAAATTGAATATTTTAAAAAATAAAATATATTATAAAGATTTACAAATCATATTGAATTGAATGTTTTAAAAATAAAATGTATTATAAAGATTTACAAATGAATAAGTTGGAGTGAATATGAATGTTTTAAAAATAAAATACATTATAAAGATTTACAAATGAATAAGTTGGAGTGAGTGGTTAAATTTGATGGGTGTTTTGTTTATGAGACAATTGTTTTTTATCAACTATATAAATAAGGATATTATAAATTTAGTTTCAAAGTGGTTGGTGGATTTGTTTTCATGTGAAAAAGATGTTTGCACGACGTCATGACTCATATTAAGACTGTTATGACTCATATTAAACAAGAGAGAATTTATTTGTTCCATGATATTTGGTTTTCGTAAATATAAAAAAAGTTATATGGAGTAAATATAAAAAGAGGTTTTATTTATTTACCATATCTCTAGTCTATTTATATGGTAAATAGATATAAATATAAATAAACAAGAGGTATGCAATATCTTGAATTACAGTTGGGGTTTGATACAAACTTGAAAACTAAGATGTTGGTTTTATTATGACAACCTACTTCATTTTTTGACAAGTCAGAAATGTCTCGTGTTTTTTATTGAGTGGATGAGAAGGTAGTCCATGTCACTATTTTCAAAACTAGTTTGGTGTTTGCAGTCGATCTTATTGACTTATGCCATTTATGTATATAAATAACTTGAATTCGAAGAAAATTTACTTGAGAAGACAAAATAACCTGCGTGCTGAAATTGAAGAAAAAAAAGCAAGAACCAGGGTACTGTGGTAACATCACAGACCTTAAAAAAAATAGTAGCAGGAATGTACAGGAGATGAGCTTACCATGATCAGTAGTTGCAGACTTGGACTCACCATTTTTTTTCTTTTACAGAATCTTCAATATCATGTATTCCCTGAGCCCTCTACGAAACTGAGAAAGCTCCAGGCTCCAGTGTTGTGATGGGAATTGGGCATTTACGACATAACCTTACCAAATCTTCCTGGTTCCAATTTCCACCGCATATGATTTGAGATTATGATAAAAATGGGACGAAATCTGTAGGAGATCAATGTCAGTTTTTTTTTAGAGTAGTACAATATGATCTGAAATTGATTGTTAGTTAATGATTTTCTAATTTCATTTTTAGATATAAAACATATTCACTGATCTTATGCTTTGTGTGCAAGTTCTCTTGTTTCTTATGTGTGTCAAAAGAGGAATTAAAACTGAATTTTATGAGTGTTTTTTAAAGCATAAAGCATGAATTTAAATGGTTGAACAAAAGAATATAAACACATAGCAAATCATACACACTGGTCCATTAAAAAAGAGTTTTGATGAAGGAGTTCGCCCCTCCTGGCCTACATCTCCTTGGTCTAGCTCCATAGCTTGGGCCTCTGTATTCTCTCAAATTTGCTAAAAATGATGTTTACATGCATCAAATTCTCTTGGAACCTGTTCCAATGATTTTAAAACATCGAAATATATCAGAAACGACTATTTTTTATTTAATTTGGTTACCAGATGCTCTGGACATGACCCTGCTGATGGCCCTGGGCTTCAAAAATCTTCACATCAACAAACACCTGTGTAGATGACCTCTTTCGCCTCTGCAACCTATTCCAATGGCTCCAAAACATATAAATATTTCCATAATGACTCTTCCTGCACCCAATTTGTGTAGAAATTTATTAATACTGATAGTATTACCAGATTTTCCTGATCTAACAAATTAATATTATGTTAAATACAAAATCCTTCCACTTAATTCTTTGCGGAAATTAAATCACCAATTGCAAACACATGAAGGAAATCAATCGCACATAAACACAGTTGTTTAACGGGAAAGCTTAAAGCTAAAAACCCCAACTATCATATATTATGTATATCAATGGAATCATGTAACAATCTCATACAAAGCTTAGTACATCAAGCTCTCAGTACAATATAGAATCGTCACACACTATCATGCAGAAATTTTCATATCTATGCACCAATTTCTTGCCTCCTGACAGCCTGCCTCCACTGCGCAATTCCTGTTGAAGAAGACCCTTGAATGAATTCAAATTTTCCTTGCCTTGATTACGTAATCCTCATTGGCATCTCCAATGTGTGTCAAATGCATTGAATGCATCACTATAGTCACAACAGATAGTCCATCTCACCCTTTCACCTATCTCTCCACTAGGTCTCCACTGGAATTGACGTGCAAGTAGTTAACTGCTGTATTTGTTCAGTTGCAAGTGAGTTATTAGTTGTGAATTAATTCACTAAACTCTCACTAGTGTATCTTCAGTTAGAACTAGATACAACTAGCACAATTGAATTAAACTAAATAAAAACTCCCATAACTACTCTTCCAACTCTATCACAACTTGCCACAATCATTTATAACTAACTCCTCCATGCATGAGTCACCAACCACCCTAGGAATTGTGTAATTCCTTCAACCCACTAATTTTCCAAATCTGTTCACTGAAATAAAGTGCTCCAAGAGAATAAGTTGATATTTATTGTCGGATTATTATTAAGGGATAATAATAATCGACATGAATCTATTTTTAGATTAGCGATCTATAAATAGACTTCACCCAATCTTCTAAAAATAGAATCTCATCTATTTTTCCAACATGATCAACCATCTACAAATAGCATCCTGCAACTTATACAATATGCTCACCATGTCTAAAAATAGACATACACCTAAAAATAGCCTATGAGCCCTACTTAGTGAAGGTGCTTAATTTTCATTAATCTCATCATCTTGTTGAATCTCAACACTCCCTCTCAACAAGATAGGGATTATCCTTCACCCCGATCCTGCCTCTATGGTATTCGAATTTTCTCCTGCTGAGCGTCTTCATCAGAATATCTACATCCTGATCTTCCGTAGGAATGTACTAAAGCAACATGATCTTCCGCTGCACACAATCTTTGATATGATGATACCAGATATCTATATGCTTAGATCTATCATGAAACACAGGACTAATTGAGAGTTTAATGCAACTATGATTATCACAATGTATCATTGTAGGATCTAAATGAGAACCAAACAAACCGACCAGGATCTTCCTCATCTAGATAGCCTCATATGCAGCTTGACTTGCTGCCATGTATTTTTCTCCCGCTGAACTGAGTACCACGGATCTTTGTTTCCTGTTGTACCAAGAAACTGTTGTAGATCTCATACTTAAAACCCCTCCTGATGTGCTCTTTCTGTCCATTGGGCTACTTTCCCAATCTGCATCCGTGAAGCCACGCAACTTCACCTCATCCTTCTGTCTGTACCATAAGCCATACTCAGATGTGCCCCTGAGATACCTCAGGACATGCTTTCTTGCCTTCCAATAGAGCTGGGTAGGCTTAACCATCACTTGACTAATCTGGTTCACTGCATAGCATATGTCCGGTCTTGTATTAACTAAATACATGAGTGAACCCCCCAACTATCGATAAATAGTGGCATCCACTACCTCTGCCGATGTAGCATCCTCTTTCCTCCAATTTCTTGAAAGAGGAGTATCCATGGGCTTGCAGTCCTCCATGTGAAACTTACCAAGTATCTCTTGAGCATACTTTCCTTTAGACACAAATAGTTCACCTTCTTGCTGCCATATTTCCAATCCAAGGAAATAATGAAGGAGGCCCAAATCCTTCATCTCAAACTCCTTTGCAAGATCTGCCCTACATGAATGTATCAACTGCTCATCACCTGTTAGTATTAAATGATTAACATAAAGAACAATGATTAAAATCTTACCCTCCACCACAATTTGGTACAGGTTTGCATCTGCCTCACTCTTGGTGAAGCCAAGTCCGGTGAAATAGTTGTCGATCCATGTGTACCAAGCACGTGGTGCTTTCTTCAGCCCATACAACGCTCTTTGAGTCTGCGCACATGCGACTCGCTACTGAAGATCTCAAATCCTTCAGGCTTCTCAATGTACACCTCTTCCTCAATGATCCCATAAAGGAACGTAGTCTTCACATCCATCTGATGAATGTGCCAACCCATCTGCGCTGAGAGAGTAAGGATAGTCCTTATGGAAGAATACCGTGCGACAGGTGCTAAGGTTTCTTCATAATCAATCCCCTTGATCTGTGAGAAGCTCCAGGCAAAAAATCTTGCCTTATACTTCTCGACGCTCCCATCAACAGCTTGCTTTACCTTGTAAATCCATCTTGAACCTACCACTGATTTACCCACCGGCCTTGGAAAAATCTCCCAAGAATTGTTTCTGACAATGGAGTCATACTCCTCCACCATGGCATCTACCCATGTGGTATCCTACGCTGCTTCTTCAAAAAAATATGGCTCTGTCGCGATACACTTGCTCATAAGAGCCATGTATCCAGTAAATTGGTCAGGTGACTGTCTCTGTCTGCGCTGTGATGTAGGGACTCCTACATTCTGTGCCGCATCAAGATTTAGTCTCTTAGCTTCTGTGGTACGCCTTCTGCCTATTCTGATGTTTGGTTATGCATGAGTGGACTCCTTCACTCCATGAATCTCCTCCTATGGCTGATCCACATCTAGAGGCTCATCTTTGGGAGCAAGTAGCTCCTCCTCTGCATGCAAGTGTAGCTCCCTCTCAAGCAACAACTTCATGGCCTTCACCTCATTGAATTTTATATCTCGTTGCACCACATTCATTTGAATGTTTAGCAAATAAAGACAATAATTATGGGGTGTATCTATGTACCCCACAAATATCCCAACTTCTACGGTCAGCTCCAAATTCTCCCTGGCGTCCTTTGTCACATGAATGTAAATAGATGAGCCAAAAATATTCAAATGAGAAATATCAGGCTTCTTACCAGTAAAAGCTTCTTCAAGTGTACTCATGCCACGTACTCTATGAGGACAACACTTTTGCACATAAACCGCAGTGTTGCATGCTTCCACCCACAAGTGAATCGGTAGGCCCTGGTCATGCAGCATAGCTCGTGCAGCACCCACGATTGTTCTATTCTTCCTCTCCACGACCCAATTCTGTTGTGGGTTATGAGGCGCTATGAGTTCTCTTCGAATTCCTTCTTTGCTACAGAAGTCTTTGAATTCATTCGAGATATAGTCACCACCATTATCGCTCCGTAGAGCCTTCACTTGCTTCCCCGACTCCTTCTCCACCAATGCTTTAAACTCATAGAACTTTGAGAATGTTTCACTCTTCTTCTACGTGAAGAATATCCAGCATATACGAGAATATTCATCAACAAATATAACATAATACCTGTGATTTGTTGTTGAAGCAACCGAGAAAGGTACAAACACATCTTTGTGAATTCTCTCCAGGATCATCGAAGCACGGTTCTCCTTCTCATGAAAGGTGTTCTTCACAAGCTTACCCATAGTACATCCCTTGCACTTATCTGACTGTGCAAGAGTACCCTTGGGAAGTCCAGTAGAAATCTATTTCAAAATATTAAAGGTGCCATGGTGAAGATGGCCCAATCTCTTGTGTCATAATTCACCCTCACCCCGGCTCACCACTTCTTATGCTTTTCCCATCATTTCAGCGTAGCCAACTACCTCCAACTTGTAGAGATTATTAACTCAAATCCCTAACCTCTTGGTTTGACCCGTTGTTTTATGTTGCAGGAAAGCTTTTCCCTCGCTAAAAATAACATCATAACCTCTGTCATCCAACATGGCGGCCGAGACCAAGTTCTTCTTCAGACTTGGAACATGCATAGCATCTTTCAACAAAAATGGTTTACCTGAATCCCTCTCAAAGGTAATGGTTCCAATTTCGGTCACACTGTATCTACCATCGTCACCCATCTGTATATGCATTTGGAGATCCTTCTCCTCCAAGTCACTAAACAACTCCTTGTCTCCCGTCATATGGAAGGAGGCACCACTCTCAAGATACCACACCGATCCCATTGTGCTTGAAACCAAGTATGCGATCAAGGAGAAATCAAGTTCAAATTGCGAGGCTAAGGCCTCACCAGCTTCAGATCCAGCAACCTTCTTGTTCTTCTTTTTCTATGGGTAGTTAGTGGTGAGATACCCATGTTCGTGATAATGAAAACACTTCACTTTGGAAAAATATAGCTTCTTTCCTTTAGCCTCGGATTTTGGATGGGAATTCTTCCCTTTCCCTTTCCTTTATTTGGCATCCAAAGTGCAATTCTCTTCATCATCATTCTTCAATGAAGAGCCATCCCTGGTATTCCGCCTTATCTCCTGCTACACAAGATCCGGCCAAAGTCACTCCCAATCTGGCTATTTCTCCCGTCCATTGACAGAGTCTTCGTAGCTGTGCCAAATCTTCAGAAGCCCAAGGAGAGCCAAGCTAACCAAGTCATCATCTGCAACTATAATTACCACACTCCCCATCTCATCCCTACATTGGACAAAATTCATGAGATATTTCGGAATACTATCGCCCTTCTCCATTTTGATTTTTCTAAGATTATCTTTCAGCCCCAACTTCCTATGGTCGCTGCTACTTTGGAAAATATATGTCAAAGCCTTCCAAATTGCGAATTGAGTGGCTTTCCTGTGAAGGCTTGACACAATATGGTCTTTCACACCTTTCAACATAATTCTTCTTATCTTCGCTACCTTCTTTTGCCATGCATCAAGTAATGCAACATCGCTAGAAGTAGGCTTAGGAACATCGCTATAAATGAACTCCTTCAGTCCATTATCTTCAAGCACTGCCTCCTTCATGTCCTTCCAAGCTATGTATTTCGAGCTACCCTCAAGGGCGTACTCTAACCGCAACCCATTGAAAGCCATTTCAATGAATACCCAACTATCGCACCAAGAAATTCTGCAACAAATTTGAATTGTCCACCAGCACAAAACTCAACACCGCTTCAATATTGCAATCTCTAGTGATTAACACTGCTTTGATACCATGTAGAAATTTATTAATACTGGTAGTATTACCGGATTCTCCCGATCTAACAAATTAATCTTATGTTAAATACATAATCCTTCTACTTAATTCTTTGTGGAAATTAAATCGCCAATTGCAAACACATGAAGAAAATCATTCGCACATAAACACAGTTGTTTAACAGGAAAGCTTAAAGCTAAAAACCCCAACTATAATATATTATGTATATCAATGGAATCATGTAACAATCTCATACAAATCTTAGTACATCAAGCTCTTAGTACAATATAGAATCTTCACACACTGTCATGCAGAAATTTGCATATCTATGCACCAATTTCTTGCCTTCTGACAGTCTACCTCCACTGTGAAATCCCTGCTGAAGAAGACCCCTGAATGAATTTGAATTGGCCTTGCCTTGACTACGCAATCCTCATTGGCATCTCCAATGTGTGTCAGATGCATTGAATGCATCACTATAGTCACAACAGATAGTTCATCTCACCCTTTCACCTATCTCTCCACTGGGTCTCCACTGGAACTGACATGCAAGTAGTTCATTGTTCTATTTGTTCAGTTGCAAGTGAGTTACTAGTTGTGAATTAATTAAATAGTTAATTCACTAAACTCTCACTAGTGTATCTTCAATTAGAACTAGATACAACTAGCACAACTGATTTTAACTCACTTAAATGAGTTAAAATAAATAACAACTCCCATAACTACTCTTCCAACTCTATCACAACTTGCCACAATCAGCTATAACTAATTCCTCCATGCATGAGTCACCAACCACCCTAGGAATTGCGTAATTCCTTCAGCCCACTGATTTTCCAAATCTATTCACTGAAATAACGTGCTCCAAGAGAATAAGTTGATATTTATTGTCAGATTATTATTAAGGGCTAATAATAATCGACATGCATCTCTTTTTAGATTAGCGATCTATAAATAGACTTTTCCCAATCTTCTAAAAACAGAATCTCATCTATTTTTCCAACTTGATCAACCATCTACAAATAGCATCCTACAACTTATAGAATATGCTCACCATGTCTAACAATAGACATACACCTAAAAATAGCTTGCGGGCCCCACTTAGTGAAGGTGCTTAATTTTCACTAAGTTCATCATCTTGTTGAATCGCAACAATTTGGTCGAACATTGCCTCAGTTATGCCACAACCAATTTTTCCTAGTTTTTCTCCACTAAATCTAGATGTGCGCCAGTTAGCTCCACTAAATGTGGAAGTCCACTGAATCTGGCAAGTCCGCCAAGGGTGCCGCCAAGATAAGTATGGGATTAATGTTAAAATAAGTGGTGTTTAAGTGGGGTTAAGTGCGTTTAGCGTTAACCCGCACTTATCCCTTAATGTCAGATTAACATAACATAACCACAAATTATTGCATTAATACAGGGATTAACGCATTTAAATCTCCATAGATCGCATCGCAGTCACTTTTCACATCACAACCCTGCTATAAATTATGCTATGTTCCCTGCTCCGTCTTGCGATTATGATACCCTGATGCGATATATCGCATTGCAATTCTGCCACATTGTTAGCACTTTATGTTGCGTGCTCCTAAAAACCCTCTATGTGATTGGTAGGACCCACCTTATCGCCACGTCACTTACCACACAATCGCAAATCACAAATCATTTTATTGTTGCCTTATGTGCTTCGCTCCTAAACTACCAATGCGATATCGTTGAATGCAATGACTGATTAGATGGTTTATTAAAGTTTTGAAGTATAGGATTAGATGGTTACGGATATACATGCCATCAACTGAAGATTATCTGCCGGATTGCTTTGGCTCTCAACCGCACCACATGGCCCTTCCCCATTAAAATAATCCACCATAGTAATAATTCCAAACTTAGGAAATAGGATAAAAATTCAAATTCCCCAAGAAACATTGGCGAATCTGGAGATGATACTTGTCACAGTGTCACTGGCTGAAAAACTGGAGAATATTCCCTGAAGATTCCTTAGGTGCTGACTGGACTACCAAGTCATCAGTCTGTGACTGTTCTGCACAATTTTTACCTGTTTGGAAAAACTAAAAGCAGACCATAAATCACTCATACTAACTCGGATTTTGATGAAATGAGTTGTGTTGGAATCCTGGTGACAAGCTCTATCCAGTTGTTCTAGTCTGGAGCATTTATGAGCACTTTCATTTTTTGGCTAAATACTGAGCTCCTGATCATTCCTCCCCACTAGAAGCCTTATGGACCCAAAAATATCTCTTGATTACTAATTATGTGGATGAGGGGACTTTTCCCTCGCTCTTCCAGTCTCTTTCCATTGAATTTTTCCCAATTTCATCATTTGGATCTTTTCATAAAAAATTAACTTTTTCCTCGATTCTTGCGACCTTCTCTTGCTGTCATTGACATTGTCATGGTGCAATATTTCTGAATTTGTAGAACAAAAATCTATTTTTGTAAAAACCATCTTGTTCCAACCTTGGTCAAAAATCAAATAAAACTTAGAAACTTTCTCACCTTGCACACTGTCATCGTGGCGGTTTTTAGTTGTTTTTTCTTTGTACTTGTGTCGACTCTTGACCAAGTATCTTCGCCATTGCCATGTACTTTTTGGAAACCAGAAATAATCATTTTTGGAACCCATGCCTTCTTTTCCAAGCTTCTTTGTCACTTTCTCTTTGACCTTTTCACCCTCTTGAACTGAAATCTTGTTTCCAACACCGCTCAACACTACTGTTGACTACTGCAAATGTTTTTCACCTTCTTTCAAAGGCAGCCTGTTAACATCCTGAAACAACTCATTAAAAGCATAAGCATATTTTTGAAAAGTTTGATTCAACACATCTCTTTGTTTGATCATCAACAATGTCAAGTTCCGACTTGCATTCACTATCCTCTTCATTTCACTTGCATGTACATGAGACAAACCTATCTTCTTCATATGTGCTCTAATTATGTACTCAATACCATCCTTAAATAGGTGATACTTGTTCTCATGGTTATGAAATACATCTTTCCTATCATACAGATAAGGACTTTCCAATACAATACCTGATATTTCAAGCGACACCACATCAAGCTTAACTTCATCAAGAAAGTTTGAGTTAATGGTGAATCTTAGTAAGCACTTCCATGTAACCTGCAAGTTTGCATTCTTGCATATCCAACCCAAAGGATATGGTCTTGGATGTTTAATAGTTTAAAGGCCTAGCTACTTAACCAAATATTCATAAATCAAGTTAGCTTGTGAACCACTATCAAAAAGTGTATCAATCTTGGTATGTTTAAAGACAACTCTAATATGGAAAAGTTGCATTCTTGTATCTTCATCACGAGTACCATTTGAACAATTTGAAGAACTAGTGCTTGCAACATGTTTACCTTTCAAACCCATAGTTGTAATTTTTGTCTCATCTCCTTAATCTGACCCTAAGTCATGTTCAACTATAGCAACAATTTTCCCCTTCTCATTCGCTTTCAGTCTATTTGGTATCAATTCTAGATGAAGTTGCCAACAATGGTCTTCATCATGGCCAGTCTTTGAACAATTTTTTCATGTGAGTTTTTTCTTCTCTCTTTTTACAGAGCTATTCCTTTTTCCTCTTCCATAAAAGGCTTTCCTTTCTCTTTGCCCTCACTTTCACTTTTCTCATCTATGCTTTGTTTTCCCGTTGTGTTCAATTGTGTGGCTTTTACACAAACTTCATCTAAATTTCTTGGGTTAAACATAAGAATAATATGCTTCAAATAGGAATGTAAACCCCCAATATATTTCAAGAGTGTATCTTGGGAATTCAAATTTACTCCTACCAACAAATCTCTTTTTCTAAAATCCTGGGTATAATATTGAATTGTTTGACCCTTGAGCTACTTAAAATTTTTCCAAATCATATTATATTTTTGCATGTACACTAATGGATAAAACTGTCTTTTAATGGAAGAAATAAACTCAACCCAAGAAATGGATATCTTACCATGGATTCACATTTCCTCTTGAGTCTATGCCTCCCACCCAACTAGTGTTGCTCCTTCTAGCCTTAATGAAGCCAACTTGATCTTTATGTCGTCTTCATGAAGGTTCTGAATTCTGAAATACACCTCCAATTGAAGTATCCAATTTTCAAGCCTCTCTACATTTACCTCGCCATTGTACATGGGAAGTTCAAACTTAATGTCCAATTTAAG
The DNA here is from genome assembly GCA_034641835.2 of Pinus albicaulis. NCBI lineage: Eukaryota > Viridiplantae > Streptophyta > Pinopsida > Pinales > Pinaceae > Pinus > Pinus albicaulis. The sequence goes on along the minus strand of CM076569.1, from coordinate 217,441,915 downwards.
TAATGGATTTTTTCCTTTTGTGGCTTTTAAGTGAGTGCGGGTGGTTTTTGTGGTAGAACTAGAAGATGATGCAGATGGGGATGATGAGGATGTTGAAGATGATGGTGATGGAGGTGTCTTTCCTACACTTCCCTTTAAACTCTTCTCTTCATCCTTCTTACCATCTGAAGATCCTTCTCCATATGGAGGCTTAGAACCTCCTCCTGCTCTTTCTGCAGTGAAGACATCAAACATGATTTTAACCATTATCTAAATTTCCTTGAAGTATCCCTTGAAATCATCCTCTTCTAAATGTTCATGAGTCTCTTCAATACCTGAAAAAATGGCTAAGGATTCAAGCTCAACTCCCGATTCTTGTACCTCTTCAATCAACTCATATTCTTGTACAAATTGCACCTCTTCAATCTCATCTCAACTTCTTGAGACAGAACTTGAGGTTCTTCAAGTGCAGATATGTGTGGAATTTGGGTGAGGATGATGCTCTTTCAACTCTCCTTATTTTGTTCCTAATCTCAGGACTTGCAACCAACAACTTCCCTTCACCTTTCTGCAACTTTAACCTTGGCAGCATCATAAAATTGCAACCATTAACTTGCACAAAAATTCAAGCAACTCTCAAGCAAATAACATTGTCTTTAAACTTGGCTCTGATACCAACTCGATCTGAAATTGATTGTTAGTTAATGCTGTGATAATTTACTTTTCAGATATAAAACTTATTCACTGATCTTATGCTTGATGTGCAGGTTCTCTTGTTGCTTATGTGTGTCAAAAGAGGAATTAAAACTGAATTTTATGAGTGCTTTTGAAAGCATAAAGCATGAATTTAAATGTATTAACAACAACATATAAACACACATAAAATAATACACAATGAACCATTAAAACATATTTTTGATGAAGGAGTTCACCGCTCCTGGGCTACATATCCTTGGTCCAGCTCCATAGCTTGGGCCTCTGTATTAGCTCAAATTTGCTCAAAATGTTGTTTACATGCATAAAATTATCTTTTAACTTGTTCCAATGAGTTTAAAACATCGAAATATATAACAAAAAACTATTTTTTTACTCAATTTGGTTACCAGATACTTTGGACATGGCCTTCCCTCCTGGTGGCCCTAGGCTTTAAAAATATTCATGGCAAAAAAAAAAAATATTTAGATGACCTCTTATGCCTATGAAACCTATTCCAATGGCTCCAAAACATCCAAATTTGTCCAGAATGACTCTTCCTGCACCCAATTTTGTCGAAAATTTCCTCAGATATGGAAAAACTAAATTTTCCTATTTTTTCTCCACTAAATCTGGATGTCCGCCGAATCTGGCGGGTCCGCTAAACGCGCTGCCAAGATAAGTATGCGATTAATGTTAAGATAAGTGGTGTTTAAGTGGGGTTAATCATGTTTAGCTCTAACCCGCACTTATCCGCTAATGTCGGATTAACATAACATAACCACAAATTATTGAATTAATACACTGCTAAACGCATTTAAATCTCCATAGATCATATCGCAGTCACTTATCATAGATCGCAGATCACAGCGTAGCCCTGCTATAAGTAATTCTATGTTTCCTGCTTCATCTTGCGATTGTGATACCCCGATGCGATATATCGCATTGCAATTCGACCACCTTGTTAACGCTTTATGTTGCCTTCTCCTAAAAACCCCCGATGTGATTGGTAGGACCCACCTTATCACCACGTCACTTACCGTGCAATTGAAAATCACAAATCATTTTGTTGTTGTCTTATTTCCTCCGCTCCTAAAATACCGATGCGAGATGGTTGAATGCAGTGACTGATTAGATGGTTTATTAAATTTTTTAAGTACAGGATTAGATGGTTATGCATATACACACCACCAACTGAATATTATCTGTTAGATTGCTTTGGCTCTCGGCTGTGCCACGTGGCCCTTCCTCATTGGCCTATAAATTCCTCCAATAAAATAATCCACCATAGTAATAATTCCAAACTTATGAATTAGGAGAAAAATTCAACTTCCCCAAGCAACATTGGTGAATATGGAGATGACACTTGTCATAGTGTCACTGGCTGAAAAACTGGAGAATATTCCCTGAAGGTTCCTGAGGTGCTGACTAGACTACCAAGTCATCAGTCTGTCAGTGTTCTGCAAAAAATTTACCTGTTTGGGAAAATGAACAACATACCATAACTCACTCATACAACTCGGATTTTGATGAAATGAGTTGTGTTGGAATCTTGGTAATGAGATCTATCCAATCGTTCTGGTCTGAAGCATTTCTAAGCACTTTTATTTTTTGGCTAAATACTGAGCTCCTGATCACAATATGAGTGAGTCCTCAACGTAGGCTACAATGATAATTTTCTTAAATACTTGAACTCCATAATCAATTCCTTACCAAACTAATGTCGAATTTCCAATGCTGACAATGTTGTGTCAATAATGCACTAAATATTTAAATCTAGATATGTTTCCTAGAAAAGACAAGATGGATATCGACTCGAGTCCTCTCCCATTGATAATTAACATAAATCCACAGTCACGTAGAGTCTGACTCAGGTACACTGGTGTTACTAGTGGGTACTTACTTGATCATGAGCTCAGTATTTAGCTAAAAAATGAAAGTTCTTAGAAAAGCTTCAGGCCTGAATGACCTGATAGAGCTCGTCACTAAGATTCCAACGAAACTCATTTCATCAAAATACGAGTTCGTATGAGTAATATATGGTCTACTGTTCAATTTCCTAAATAGGTAAAAATTGTGCAGAACAGTGACAGACAGATGACTTGGCAGTCTATTCAGCACCTTAGGAATCTTTAGGGAATATTCTATATTTTTTAGCCAGTGACACTGTGACAAGTGTCATCACTAGATTCACCAATGTTGCTTAGGGAAGTTGAAATTTTCCTCCTAGTCCTAAGTTGGAAATGTCTACTATAGTGACTTATTATTATTATGGTGAATTTTTTTGGGCCAAATGGGAAGGGCCACGTGGCGCAACTGGAGGCTGCCACTTGCCCCCCCAGGAAAGGGTGGTTGGCATGACATTTTTTATTACAAGGTTGAAATGTGGGCGCATTGTTAATTTTATTAAAAGTTGAACAAAGGTTGGAACCATATCAAACGACCGAAAATATATATATTTCGCAACATACATTTATAACCAAATTCAAGACCATGGTCTGAACTATATGCCACATTAAACAAAATTTTATGGCGGAGGTCAAGGTCGAACCCATGACCACCCACCTATGGCACCATCGCCTTACCACTACACCCTCCACCGAAGCTCTTAACCATAAGGGCTTTCACATTTATTTAAAGAGTGTTGGTGCCATATATGAGCGTATGGAAGGGGCCATCCCCCTCCCACATGTTCGCTCACCCAGAACTAGGAGCCAACACCTCCAAACCGGTGAAGTTTTTAAAACGTATTTAATTATCGTTAATACATGGTTAGGCCACAATAAACCAAGATTTGCGGATAAGTGCGGGTTAGCGGTAAACGTGCTTAACCCCACTTGACTACATGTTTATCGAATATTTATCGCGTACTTATCTTGATGGAAGAGATGGAAAAACCGCCAAATGTGGGGCAGCTCCACATTTAGTGGAGTTAACTGGAGAACTTCCAGATTTAGTGGAGAAAAACTAAGAAAAATTGGTTTTGCCATAACTGAGGCAATTTTCGACCAATTTTGGCTCAGGAAGAGTCATTCTTGGTATATTTTGATGTTTTGGAGCCATTTGAGTAGGTTGAAGAGGCAACAAGAGACTATGAAACAATAATTTTTCACAATTGAAGCTAATACAAAGGCCCACACTATGAAGCTGGACCAAGGAGATGTAGCCCAGGAGGGGTGAACTCCTTCATAAAAAACTTGTGTATTTGTCTCTATTATTTGTGCTTATTGTGTTTTATTATGTTATTGTTCATCATTGAGTTTCCATGCTTTTAAGTTCATGAAATACACTTAATATCATCAATTTTAATGAATTTTCACTCATAAGCACATGTATAAACCCTTTTATGATAAGAAAACCAAAGCACTTACATATTAATTCTGAAATTGATATTAGCACAACATTAACTAGAAATCATTTCAGATCAAGTTGGTATTAGAGCACAAGGTTTCTAAAGGATTATTGCTTGCTTTGCTTGAGATTGTGCAAGAAGGTATTTAATAGTTGCAATTTTGTGATGCCTACATGGTTGAAGTTGTAGAGAGGAGAAGGGAAGCTATTGGTTTTTATTCTTGATATTAGGACAAGGAGAAAGATAGCTGAGAAAGCATCATCCTCACCCAAATTTCCACTCAAAGCTGCACTTGAGGCACCTCAAGTTCTATCTCCAGCAGTTGAGATTGAAGAGGTACAAATTTCACAATAAGTTGAAGTGATTGAAGAGGTACAAGCATCAAAGCTTGATCTTGAATCCTTAGCCATTATGTCAGGAGTTGGAGAGACTCATGGACATTCAAAAGAAGAGGATTTCAAGGGAGTCTTCAAAAACATTCAAATAATGGTTAAAATCATGTTTTATGCATTCACTGTAGAAAGAGCAGGAAGAAGGTTCTAAGCCTCCATATGGAGAAGGATATTTAGATGGTAAGAAGGATCAAGAGAATATTTTGAAAGGAAGTGGAGGAAAGCCACCTCCATCTCCACCATCATTTTCCTCATCCACCACTAAAACCACTAAAACCACCCACACTCATTCAAAAATCCCTAAAGGAAAAACTCCATTACTGAAGTTGGACATCAAGTTTGAAATTTCCATGTAAAATGGTGAGGTAAATGCAAAGAAGTTAGACAATTGGATCCATCATTTGGAAGTATACTATAGAATTCATAATCTACAAGAAGATGACATAAAGATCTAGTTAGCTTCATTAAGGCTAGAAGGAGCAGCACTAGTTTGGTGGGAAGAAAAGACTCAAGAGGAAATGTGAACTCATGGTAAGATATCCATTTCTTGGGTTGAATTCATTTCGTCCATTAAAATACAATTTTATCCATTATCCTATATGCAAAAACAAATAATGAGTTGGAAAAACTTTAGGCAACTCAAAGGCCAAACTATTCAAGAGTACACTCAGGATTTTAGAAAGAGGGCTTTGTTGTTATGAGTAAACTTGAATTCACATGACACACTCTTGAAATAGATTGGGGGTTTACATTCCTACTTGAAACATAATATCCTTATGTTTAACCCAAACAATTTAGATGAAGTATGTGTGCAAGCCACACATCTTGAAGCAAGGGGAAAGAACATTCAGGAAGAGGATAGTAAGAAGAAGCCATTCAAGGGTAAGGGAAAAGAGAAGGGAGGAAAATGGAAGGGAAAGGAGAATGCAAGAATCAAGAAGGAAGGGATAAAACTACATGCAAACATTGTTCCAAAGAGGGGCATGATGAAGCCCATTGTTGGAAACTACATCCTGAACTAAGGCCAAAGAAACCAAATAACAATGGGAAACAAAATATGAATGCCACCACTCAAAAAGATCTTGGATCCGATTCAGGAGATGAGACCAAGATTGTAGCCATGGTTAACAAAGGAAAGGAAGCCATAGCAACTGATAGTTCCTCAAATAGTCACAACAACACTCCAAATGATGACACAAGGATAGAATTTTTCCATATTAGAGTTATTTCAAATCATACAAATATTGGTGCATTGTTTGATAGTGGGTCACAAGCAAACTTGATTTCAGAAGGCTTAGTTAAAAATCTTAACCTTGAAACCGTACCACATCATAAAACATACCCTTTGGGTTGGATAGTTAAGAATGTCAATTTATAGGTTACAAGGAAATGCATATTTCGATTTTCTATTACTGCAAACTTTGTTGATGGAGTCGAGTTAGATGTGGTTCCACTTGACATTTCTGAGATTATCTTGGGAAGTCCATATTTGTATGACAGGAAAGCGGTTTTTTATTTCCATGAGAAAAAATATCATTTTCTTAAGGATGGGGTGGAGTATATTGTGAGAGCTCATCGCAAGAAACTGAATATTTCTTTAGTTAATGCAGGGAAAATGAAGAGGCTAGTTAATGCAAGTAATTTTTTTTTGCTTCTCATGATTAAGAAAAAGGATGATGTTGACTATGAATCTTTTGAGGGATGTGATGAAAAATTAAAATCTGATTTGGTTGATGTGGTAAGTCAGCATGGTGAGATTTTTCAAGAACCAAATGGGTTACCTTCCAAGAGGGGAATTCAACATGAGATTCAGTTGCAGCAGGATGTTCCACTTGAAAAGATTGGTATGTATCGCATGTCAATTATGGAGAGTTTGGAAATCAAGAATTTATGAACAAAGGTGTCATACGCCCATCCACTTCGCTATGTGGTTCACTAATTTTTTTGGTACCAAAGAAGGACGGGACTTGGCGCATGTGCATAGATTTTCATGCACTGAATAAAATCGTGGTAAATAATCGCTACCCACTTCCACGCATTGATTATTTTATAGTTCAGTTAAAGTATGCAAGATATTTCACTAAGTTAGACTTGCGAAGTGGTCATCATCAAGTTAGAATAGATGAAGAGGACATTTGGAAAATTGATTTCAAAACTAGACAAGGATTGTTTGAGTGGTTAGTTATGCCATTTGGTCTAACAAATGATCCAGCTACTTTCATGAGAGTCATGAATTATGTACTAGACCATTTATAGATTACTTCTTCATTGTTTACTTAGATGACATACTTATATTAATAAAATCTAGAGAAGAACATGTCATGCATGTGAACAAGGTACTTGATGTCTTGAAAAAAGAGAAATTATTTTTAAAGATGTCGAAGTCCGAGTTTGGAAAGACTTCTTTAGTGTATTTGGGACACATTGTTGGAGGAGGTGAGTTGAAGATAGACCCTTCCAAAGTAGTGGTCATTCTAAATTGTCCCAAGCCCAATACAGTTACAGAGGTAAGAATATTTCTTGGGGCAACACATTATTGGAGGAAATTCATTGCTAATTTTTCTTCCATTGCAGCTCTGCTACATGCATTGACAACTGTTAAGAAAGTCTTCCATTGGGGAGATTTGAAGAAAAAAAAATTTATGCTTTAAAGAAAAAGATAAGTTCAACGCTGGTATTGGCTCTTCCAGATCTTAGACAACCATTTGAGATCCAAATAGATGCAAGTGATTATGCTATGGGAGAAATTCTCATGCAGCATGGTAAGCCTGTTTCGTTTCATTCATAAATTTTTAATGGAGCTGTGATTAATTATCCCACCTATGATAAAGGGTTATATGCATTGGTACAAAGTGTAAAGAAATGGAAGCACTATTTGATGAGGAAAGAGACCATTATTCATACTGACCATCAGCCATTGCAGTACTTACAATCACAGTCAAAGTTGCAGCAATCAAGACATTTCAGATGGATGGTATTTGTACAACAATTTCATTTGGTTATCAGGTACAAAAAGGGAATCTACAATAAGGTATTTTATATGCTCTCTAGGCCTATTGTAAATTCATCTATTATACTCAAGCACAATTCAATTATGCATGAAAGTTACATTGAACAATATACATATGATAGTGATTTTCAAGATGTGTATGAAAGCTTGAGTCAAGGAAACCAAAATGAAGAGTTAGATTATCATGTGCATAAAAATTTGTTGTATCACATGGGAAAGATATGTATACCACAGGGAGAAAGAAACAATATCATAAGGGAGGCACGCACATCATTGATTTTTGGACATTTCGGTGTAGGCAAGACAATAGCGAATCTCCAAAGGTATTGTTATTGGCCCCACATGATTGATAATGTATCTCATTTTATTAGAGGATGTTTTTTATGTGCAATAAGTAAGCCTAGTAATATGAAACTTGGATTGTACACTCCACTTCTGGTTCCTTCACATCCTTGGGAGAGTATCTCAATGGACTTTTTAGGTGGTCTTCCTATGTCAAGGCAAGGTCATGATTACTTGTATGTTGTGGTAAATAGGTTTAGAAATTTTTTTATTTTGATGCCATGTAAGAAAACAATTAAAACTGAACAAACCACTAATATTTTCTTTCAAAATGTATGGGTTCATTTTGGTCTTCATACTTCTATTGTAAGTGATCGGGATTCCCATTTTGTTGGGAATTGTTGGTCAAAATTATGGGACATGATGGACACAAAGTTGAAAAAGAGTACAACATTTCATCTCCAAACATATGGTCAGACCGAGGTGGCAAACATGACATTTATTCATCTTCTTATAGGCTATTGCAGCAAGCATCCCAAGTTGTGGGATGAACAATTGCATTACATTCAACATGCATACAAGAGGGTAAAGCATTCTTCCACAAACACATCACCATTTGAGGCATGTTTTGGGTACTTGCCAAGATCGCCTTTGGACTTCATCTTTGAGAAAGATGTCACTATATTTGGTCATAGTGACATAGATAAGGTAAGGAATTTCATTGAGAAAATTCAGTTGATACATCACACAGTGTAAGAGAAACTTGAAAAGAGTCAAAACAGCTACAAGGCAAGGCATGACAAAAACCGTGTTGATCACAAATTCCAGGTTAGAGATGAAGTTTGGTTGTATATCAACAATGAAAGAATGCAAGGGGAAGGTAAAAAGCTCTAGCCAATCTGTTATGGTCCATTTAAAATTCTGGAAAATATTGGTACTAATGCATTTAAGCTATATCTCCCCCCTTATATGAAAATATATTTTGTCATTAATGTTGAGAATTTGAGATTTTTTGAGCCTCCTTTGATTGATTATCAAGGAGAGCATGTTCAGCTGCCATCAATAGATGATTTCTTGACAGAATATCTTGATGAAATTCAACAAGATCTCATACTTGATAGAGGAATCATCACTTCAAAAAGAGGGAATGTCGAATACCTTAAAGTGGTACTTGAGGGACAAAATCCTTCAAAGACCAAATGGATGGAGAGTGAAAGGGTGAGGGAGCTGTACTCTCACTTGCTAAACAATTGATAGTATCTTTTGGGGTCCAAAACTATTCTAGTGGGGAGGAATGATCAGGAGCTCAATATTTAGCTCAAAAATGAAAGTTCTCATAAATGCTTCAGATCTGAATGACCGGATGGAGCTCGTCACCAGGATTCCAATGCAACTTGTTTCATCAAAATCTAAGTTCGTATGAGTGAATTATGGTCTATTGTTTGTTTTCCCAAACACGTAAAAATTGTGCAGAATAGTGACAGACTGATGACTTGGCAGTCCAGTCAGCACCTTAGGAATCTTAAGGGAATATTCTACAGTTTTTATCCAATGACACTATGACAAGTTTCATCACCAGATTCGCTAATTTTGCTTGGGGAAGTTGAATTTTTCCTCCTAGTCCTAAGTTGGGAAATTTCTACTATGGTGGCTTGTTATTATTATGGTGAATTTTTTTGGGACAATGGGGAAAGGCCACATGGTGCAGCCGGAGGCTGCCACATGCTGCCCCCCATGGAAAGGGTGGTTGGCATGACATTTTTTGTTGCAAGGTCGAAATTTTGGCACATTGTTAATTTTATTCAAAGGTGAACAAATGTTGGAACCATATCAAATGAGCGCACATATATATATTTCATAACATACATTTATAACCAAATTCAAGACCATGGTCCGAACTATATGCCACATTCAAAAAAATTATATGGCGGGGGTCAGGGTCGAACCCACGACCACCCCCCTACGGCACCACCGCCTTGCCACTACGCCCTCCACAAAAGTTCTTAACCATAAGGGTTTTCAAATTTATTTAAAGAGTGTTGGCACCATATATGGGGGTTCAGAGGGGGCCAACCCCCTACCACATGTATGTATGCCCATAGCCAGGAGCCAACACCTACAAACCAGCGGAGTTTTTAAAACTTATTTAATTATCGTTAATACGTGGTTAGGCTACGATAAAATGAGATTTGCAGATAAGTGCAGGTTAGCGATAAATGTGCTTAACCCCACTTAACTACATGCTTATCGATAATTAATTGCGTACTTATCTTGGGCGAAGAGATGGTGGACCCACCAAATGTGGAGCAACTCCACATTTAGTGGGGTTGACTGGTGGACTTCCAGATTTAGTGGAGAAAAACTAGGAAATTTTGGTTTTGCCATAACTGAGGAAATTTTCGACCAAATTTGGCTCAGGAAGAGTCATTCTTGGTATATTTTTATGTCTGAGAGCCATTGGAGCAGGTTTCAGAGGTAACGAGAGACTGTAAACCTCAATTTTGCATAATTGAAGCTAATACAAAGGCCCATACTATGAAGCTAGACCAAGGAGATGTAGCCACTAGGGGTGAACTCCTGCATCAAAAACTTGTGTATTTGTCTCTTTTATTTGTGTTTGTTGTGTTTTATTATGTTGTTGTTCAAAATTGAGTTTCCATGCTTTTAAGTTCATGAAATACACTTAATATCATCAAGTTTAATGAATTGTCACTCATAAGCACATGTATAAACCCTTATATGATAAGCAAACCAAAGCACTTACATTTAATTCTGAAACTGATATTAGAAAAACATTAAATAACAATAAATTTTAGATCATTACTACTTCCAACACGCAAACCTGGTATAAAATTTAAACCCATAAATTATATATATATATATACCAGCTTAGATCCATCTTAACTCCGGATCTATTAAGCATCGAGAGGGAGCAAATCTCTAGAGATGGAAACCTCTTATTTTGAGTGCAAAACTTGAGGAAAGGTTTGCACCTCCAAATATTTGATCCCTCTCGAGGCTTGATAGATCCGAAGTTAAGATGGATCTAGGCTGGTTTTTTACACATTTAGAAATAGATTCTTGAAATCACTTTGTTTCAGAGCTGGGCAAGGTTTTAGGAAAGACAGAAATTAAATCAATATAATTCGGTGGTCTTTCTCCCAAGGTAGAAATTAAATCATTATAATTTGGTGGTAAGAGTGATTCATTACACATGATCGCATCCATGGATTCGAAGTAGATAAAAAGGTAAAAACAAAAGGGTAGGAAAAAAAAGTGCTGGAGCAAACGAAATCAAACCTAAAAATATATCACAGTTGGTACTGTGAAATCCTTTCCCACAAATACTATTTCAAACCTAAAAATATATCAAACCTAAAAATATATCACAATTGGTACTGTGAAATCCTTTCCCACAAATATTATTTCAAACCTAAAAATATATCAGAGTTGGCACAGTGAAATCCTTTCCCACAAACATTATTTTCCACTCCGCACAGCTCCCGAAATCCTCTCACAAACATTATTTCACTCTTCTTAGTGTCACAGATATGTTTCCTCACAATACAATTAGACACTTTATTTGTGTTAAATTTATATATTTAGGGAGAGAAGTGATTTTTCATTAGGCAGGCTACGTATAAATATAAAGAGGATTATGGAGTAAATATAAAAAGAGGTTTTATTTTTTACCATACCTCTAGTTTATTTATATTTATATTTATTTACCATACATCTTTTATTTACCATGGTATTAGGCCCATAGGCCTGGCATATACTTAAATGTTTATTTCTAATCATATTTGATATATTTTTATGTATTTACTATACCTGAATATCTCTTTTATATTTATTTTTTAACCATACCTCTTTTATAAAAACTATATTTGGTCCATAGTATTTATCCTATGGTATTAATAATAATTTTTTCCATGGTATTTGGCACATAGGCTTCACCTAATAAAACCTCATTTTTTAGTTTTCCTAAATATAAAAAAGGCTTATGGAATAAATATAAAAATAGGTTTTATTTATTTATTATACCTCTTATCTATTTATATTTTGATTTATTTACCATACCTCTAGAGTAAGTATAAAAAGAGGTTTTATTTATTTACCATACCTCCAAGTAATTTCTAAATTTATTTATTTATCATACCTCCAGTTTATTTATATTTTTATTTATTTGCCATAATTAAGTATAAAAAGAGGTTTTATTTTTTTATTTATTTATCATACCTTCGGTTTATTTATATTTTTATTTATTTATCGTACCTTTTTTTTGAGTGTTCATAAATATACTCTTGTCTCAGACATTTCAAATGTTTATTTACATTACACTTCCTCGCCGTAATAAAAAAATTTTAAACTTATAATTTTATTACATGCTTGTCATTATGACAGTTTTAGAAATTATTCACAAGTTGGTAATAAAGTTTATATTTTGAAATAGCTTGCATTTGATGGCTAAAAAAAGGTCAAAATGTGCATACGTGCGTCAAATTTAACCCCTGGTTGGAGTGGGTATTCACAAATAATGCACTTAATTAATGGAGTTTCAATCACCTTCCAAATGAAAATAATTTAAAAATACAATAATATTGAAAATGTAGATGTCTATCACAATCACAACTACAATTGTCTATCAAAATCAGTCATCAATGAGTACTTTTTTAAGTCCAAGTCTAAACCTATGATTCAGTTTGATCATTCGAAAATCCCAGCCTCTATTCCTCTTTATAACTCTCGTTTCATCAGAGAAACCCTCAAAATCGAGAAGAACCCTAATAATTTTAATAGAGAGCAGGGATTTAGACTTAACCAATCTTGGAAGCCCATAATCCACCATCTTGCCCACTAATAATTTAAACTCGATCTTCCTAATATCCACATTTTAATGGACCTGAGTTGATTGGTGAATTAATCAAATTATTTCGTAAATACCATATATAGATATATATACTAGTTTCAATTACTTCACAATTTCTTATTTTATTGATTTATTTTAAATATTTCTAATCTTATTTTATCACTATTTTAATTTTCAGTTTAATAATACTTTATTTTTCCTAGGAAAAAATCACAATTTCCATAAATATAAAGAAAATTACATGTTGTATCAGCTGCATATTGTGACGATGCCAAAACTATGGTCATACCATAAGTTATCATAAGTTCAGGACTATTCAAGAAGTATTGTTAGTATGAATCCTTTGTCGAAGTGTACGAAAAAGGACCACTTTAGCTACGCATAACTAATAGCCCTAACAACAAAAGTGGCTGCCAATATCTTCAGATCTGCGGTTAGTTAGACATAAAAGAGCTGCAAAAACTAGATCTATGCATGGAAAGACATTAAGCAGAAAAAATAAGGGTTTGCTCCATATACCAATAGACAAGACAAGAACGATTTTTGAAAGAATTTTTATATTAATGGGGCACCTGGGAGGAAAAAAAGAAGGTGTATCCAATTCCCCTCAGTGGGATGGGTTCTTGGAAGTCCTCAGCACTTCAGATCTAATATTTCTCTCTCTTGTTGGTGTAGAAGACCCACACAAAGAATGGAACTCAAAGGGAGCTCACACAGCAAATGGCAGAAAATGGTGACCAAGTGTATAGATCCAGAGTGATCTTATAGGCAACAAAAGGTGAAGAATGGTAGGAAAAACCCTCCTATTTATAACAAAATATTGGGTCATTCTAGATCTTGGTGCATGGGTTAACCAGATCTAGATCCACTTTTATGGAATATTTTATTATATTTGTTGGAGGGAAAAGGTATTTGACTTGGGTCAAATCCCTTGATTTGTCAAAAATAAATAAATAAATGATTTATTTATCCTTTTAAGGAAGCAGTTAGAAGATAATCAAATAAATAATGATTTATTTAATTATTTAAGGAAGTGGTTGAAAGATAATTAAATAAATAGTGATTTATTTAATTATTTATGGGTGATTTGGTCATATTTAACAAGGAATATCATCTAAATAAGGTTTAAATGATTATTACTAGAAAATAATAAGATAAACAAAGGTTTATCTAATTAATTTCTTTGATTTTGGGTTAAACATGACTGGGAATAATAATTAAATTATGGTTTAATTAATTATTCCATGAGGAAAATCAAACAAATATGGGTTGTTTAATATTTCCTTTTGGGGTTTCCTGTTTTAACATAGTGAAAGCAGTTTTACTTAGGGTAAAACTGGTCTTACATGGTGTACTTGGGTCCATCTAATGATAATAGGTTAGATGACAAAAAATGTAACAGCTATAAAATTATTACATTATGTTATGCAAGTAAACATAAATAACATCAAAAATAAAGTATCCAAAAAGTTGAAGTGCCAAAAAAGCCTCTAATCAGTCAGTCTGATCAGATGGCCCCAAAAATTCGTGTACCTTCAATGAAAGGCTTGTGGTAATATTGGAATGCATCCGGTCCATTATGTTCATTGATGAGCCATTGTCCCCAAGTTAGTTGAGGTGCGTCTTTGGAAAGGTAGTAACCATATGAAAAGTTGGTCATCAAAAAGCTCTAACAATGTTGGTGTCAATTCTCCTCAGAAACCTCTAACAATGTAGATGTGTGAATTCTCCTTAGAAATCTCTAACAATGTAGATGTCTCCACTAGTGTTGTTGAATGTTGTAAGGTGAAGGTGATACAGTAAATGTAAAAGAAAATATATGTTCTTGTTAAAAAGTGGGTTGAATATTACAACATTTAAAAGTTAAGGTTGATATAAAAAGAAACAAGTTTATATCTATATATATTTGTAATCTATTTGATATGAATTTAAAAGGAAAAAGGAAAAGTACCTTTATTATAATTAAAATTCAATGATAATGATGATTATGATTAATGTCGACTAAGACCAATATGGTTTACCGTACCTTAAGAAAGTAAGAGATTAATTGAGACTTTTTAATATTTTATTTCTATAATAAAAAAGAAATGAGAGAAAAATTTCCCTCATATTCTACCATTCCTTCTAGTTCCTTTTCAGACCATGGTTTAATGTGGACCAGTGCCATGACACTTGAGGGTTACACTACTCCACTCTCCTACAAAATCTCGGAAAGAAGGCCCTTCTTGACATAAAGTTTTTCAAAATTATGAGTGTGTGCTTTATGGTCTCTGCATTTACCAAATTTGAATTGCATGCACTAGTGCCTTAATCCACGATCCTCAATGTCCTATCCACTTATGTCGATAATTAAAATAGTTGTCACTCTGTCAGTGTAAGAATTTTGATTAGAAAGGTTGGGGATTTGGGTATGATTCCTACATAAGTAGGTTAATGATGGCTAAAGTCGGTAGTTATGGTTTTAAAATTCCAAGAAGGAAATGTATGGTTCGCACATGATAATGACCAAATAATTAAAGGTTGACAAGGTTCAGGTAATCAATCAACTAAGGAAGAGACCCTTTACACATGTTCCCGCCCTCATCATGACTCTGATTGGAATATGGTAGTGCTTTATTAAGATAAGGTTATGTAGACTTATGATATCCTTACACTTGAAATATTTATTCCTATTGGCAATGATAAATAATGTTAATTAAATCTAAAGTACAACATTCGTGGCTCTTAAAAAATAGTCATCGTGTTTCTAAATAGAGTTTAAAGTGGATCCATTAAAGTTCATGTTTGCAACAAGATTTTTGTACTATGACAATGTTCCTGCACCTGAACCCAGCTTTCCTGTATTTAGACATACATTCGTGCACCAAAGCACTGCGGTTCGTGCACTACATGAAGGATTCTTACAAAATCAAATTTCTTTGTTATACTCAAACTAAATTTACCAATAAATTATAGAATTTGGAGTTTCTTATATCGCCATTTTTCAGGTGTCATTGTACTTTCTTGATATGATCAAGTAAGGTCTTCAAAAATTCATCGGATCTCGCAAAAAAAATTACGAGGGAAAGAAAGAAGCAGGACAGGGGTAATTTTTTAGAAAGGGGAGGAAATTATCGAGGGCACTTAGAATGAGATAAATCACTAGAAGGTTATAGGAAAAATTAATGGGAAATATTTTTCAGGGGCAAGAGAGAAAACAGAAATCGGGACATGAAACTTTGTGAAGAATAGGAGGTAAATTTCAACTAGGACAAGAGAAGAAATAGAGGGAAAACAAAAATCGGAACAAGAAACTTTGTGAAGAATGGGAGGTAAATTTCAACTAGGACAAGAGAATAAATAGAGGGAAAATTACGAAAAAGGGAACAAGAAGAAAGGAAGAGTTTTTACCTCAGATATCTCTTCTAAATAATGTTGTACCTTGGATCAATTAACTGCAGTGGGAGTTGTGCGTCACTTGTACAAAATCTTCCATGTCAACTGCCCTGAACTTGGATAAGGGCTCAATTCTACCAGTCATTATGTTGTTAGCATAATTTTTTTACAGAAACCTGCTTCTTCTCAATGATAATCATAATTTATAATAATCAAGTGACATCCATTTTTAGTAAAAAAATTTATCCACCCGCTAGCATGCTAGTTTTTAGGCGGACCCTTCCATGACCATGTTAGCAACAGGGATAATTTTAAGGATGGAAAATTCTCTTGAAGTTTAAAAAATTGGCGAATCTCACTAGTCCCTAATATGAAAACTATAAAATGTGCATTGATGTATTTGTAAAACTATTCAAATTTATAATGATATTATATAATTTTCTATATAATGTTGGCTATTTTTAACGTAAAATAATTTTATATTGTAAAATTTGGGTGAATCATTTTTATAAAAAAATGGAAATTGGAAAATATTTTTTTTTGGAAAAACCATGGAAAATTAGTCCACCTGGGAATATTAGCCCCTAAAATTTTCCATGGTTAGCAAGTTGATTTTCATAGTCATAGGTAAAGACTTTTTTTTTTTTTCAAATTGTTAATTTTCTGGTTTCTTTTTCTTTCTTTTATATATTTTTAATTATTTTTATTTTTATTGGAAGAGAGAAATAAAATTCACAGTAGGTTGGCATCACCACCTACTATCCTTAATTCTGGTTGTTGTTGCATTTTTTGTATGAATTTTTCTTTAGTGGTGGGCTAGAAATATACTTTGAGTCTATGTCCATTCACTAGGAAAATGGATTCCTATCCATCAGTGGTCTTGATTTCCACTGCTCCATTATCAAAAACTCTAACTACTTCATATGGCCCCATCCAGCATGTGCAAAATTTCCCCTTAAAATGTTTAAATTTAGAATCATAAAGGAGTACCCAATCACCTGGTTGGAACTGCCTCTTTTTTATCAGCTTGTCATGATATTTCCTATAATTTTGTTGCATTAACATATTTTTTTGAGCGCCATCTCTTCTAAACTCATCAAGCTCATTCAATTTTAATAGACATTTTTGTTGTGCTTCCAAGAGATCCAATCCCAATTGGACTGCAGTTCTAAAAGTATTAATCTGGAATTCAATCGGCAACAAGACCTACTTCTTATACACTAACTCATAAGGTGTATGGCTCGTGTTATTCCTCCAAGTAGTTATGTAATCCCATAAGGCATAAGGTAATCTATTCACCCAATATTTCTTATGAAGGTTCACTGTTTTGGTAAGAATGGACTTGATCACCTTATTGGTAGACTCTAGCTGGCCATTTCCCTGTGGGTGGTACGGTGTTGATTTCCTGTGCCAAATTTTATATTTATCTACAATACGTTTAACTAGAGTAGAAACAAATTAAGGCCCATTTTCAGTAACAATTTCTTTTAGAACACCAAATCTAGTAAAAATCTCATTAAACAAAAAATTAACAACAACTTTTTCAGTGGAAAAAGAAACAACTCTAGCTTCTACCAATTTTGTTACAAAATTTGTACAAACTAAGATATGTCTTTTCTTTAAAGATGTAGGAGCTATAGGTCTTACAAAATGAGTGGCCCATTTTTCAAAGGGTTCAATCATGACTTGAGGACAAAGGAATTTCAGCGGCTTGGCCAGGTTGGCCTATTCGATGACAACCGTAAAAATGCGTGACATATTGTTTGGCATCCTTAAACAAGGAAGGCCAAAAATAGTCAGTGCATAGAATTTTATATGTGGTTCATTTATCAGCAAAATGGCTCCCACAAGGTTCAGCGTGGGAAAATTTTAAAATATCAAAGACTTATTCCTTTCTCATGCATCTACGGATAATAAGATCAGGTCCTGTGTAAAAGAGATCTTCTTGAATCCAGGAATATGAAGCACTTTTTGAATAATATTATGCCTCTCTCGGCTGGGTAGGTGAGGTGGCGTTTTTCGTGTGACTAAATAGTTAGCTATATCAACAAACCATGGAGAATTCGTTGATACATCAAAAATATGTTCGTTAGGAAAATAATCATATACATGAATTATTTCACTAGGATTATTTTGTTGAGATTCAACAAGAAAAAATCGTGATCTTAGTGAAAATTAAGCACCTACACTAGGGTGGGGCCCATAGGCTATTTTTAGGTGTATGTCTATTTTTAGACGCATGTCTATTTTTATTATCCCTTAATTTAGATGGACATTAAACTATAATCTATTTTCAATGATAACTTGAAAACAATTAAATGAAGTGGCAAATCAATTAGCTAAGTGAATTTCGAGTTAAGTGGTTGGTTGGTGGGACATGCAGGTTGACTTTAGTTGTAACTGACTGATTCGAGTTGTAACAAAGTTGGAAGTGCATTGGTGCATGATTTGTGCAAGTTGTAAGTAGTTTAACTCAGTTAAGTGAGTTAAACTCAGTTGTGCTAGTTGTAACTGAAGATACACTAGTAAGAGATCAAGTGAATTAATTATTAATTAATTCACAATGAGTTGTCTCACATGCAACAGAAGATTTACTATTATTAGCACCATGCATGTAAGATCCAGTGGAGACCCGGTTGAGTTCTAGGTTAAAGGGAAGTAAAATATCAGTTGTGACATTATCTGCTTGCACATATGCATTGCGCACACACAAATTCCCTGGAATATTCCTTTCAATCTTATCATGGTTTGACAAGTGGCAGAGGCTCATTGGGAAGCGATTTGACTGTGTACTTATTTAATCAATCACAGGTTGCCACATCACCCCCAGTTCAAAGGAATAGTGTATGGTAAAATTTTTGAGGTCTTTAAGCTTTGAACCCCCAACCTCTTGACCAACAATGAGAGCGCTTTACCATTGGACCACATGATTAGTTCTTGACAAACATGGCAGAGACTTTGTATTTAAAGTTTGAAATAGAATTGGGTGGAAAATTAAAGGGCTAGCCCCTCAGGGCTAGCCCCAATGGCACATGACTCTGTGCCCATAACCCTGGCCTTAATGCCTTTAGCTCTGACAATTTATGTGGCAGTTACCACGTGGTTAGACCGTTCACATGTGTCTAGCGCAGAGTAACAATAAATGTCGCAGTCTTTTGGTTAGCGGACCTGCCGACGAATTAAACGGATTGGTCATGTGACCGCCAACCTCCAATGGTTCCGCCAGTTTGGGTGCTCTCCACCAAATCTGGCGCTTTTTCCATTTTTATCGGTGCTAACTGGAGTTATCCCACATTTGGTGGTGTTTTCTAGTGACATTGGGCAGTTTTCTTTGAGAGGTCATAACTTCCTCATTATTGAACCAAATTGGACAAAATTTTGGTCAATTTTGGGTCTCTTCGACCTCCTGAACACTTTGAAATAGGCTATAGGTTGAACATAGGTCTTATTCATCATATTTTTCTTCATAGAAGATGAAGGGGCCATCAGGGCCACCATGAGACCAAATCAGTTTGAGGCCTAGCCAGGGGAGCTAGAGTCCTTTTCCAAAGTTCCAATAGTATAAATTGGATAATATAGATGTTCTAAATCTGATGAGATGGTTTTCAAAGCCTTTAGAGAACGTTTGAAGGCTAAAAAGCTTCAGTAAATTTTCAGGGGTGATTATTGTCAGCTTTTGCCAGTAGCAGTGCAGGGCTTAGAAAGAGCTTTTTGGGACAATTTGCAATGAAAGAGTGGTCATTATTGACTAAAAAAATAATTATAAATATATTTACAGAGGTTTCAGTAAGTTTTGAAGTCTTTTAAAGGTTGAAAACTCAGTAGAGACATTTTCATTAACCCTACTGCCAGGGGGTGCCGATAGGTGATTGAGGAAAAATAGGGGAAGATGGAGGCTATTTTTGATGAACCAAAAGTATATCTTGAATATTTCAGTCATTTTGGAACCAATGGAAGTGGTTTCAGAACATTTGAGAACTTCTAGAGCTCGAAAATCTGATGTGAAGTTCTGGGCAGCCCTGGGCAAACCGAGGATAGCCTATTTGGGGAATGCAGTGCTCAATTTGAGCAATTTATCAGTTGATATTTGATGTATGATATATATTGGATATAGAAGGAGTGGTTTCAGTGAAAAACAAATTTTTAAGGGAGTTTGTGCCATTTAGAAGCTTAGAGTAGCTTAGTGCACCAACAGAAGGAGTCGTGTCAACAAGAGCCTAAAGCTATTTTTCAGAGCTTGGACAGCCATTTGAGGGATATTTATGGTATTTTCAATCCTTTGGATCATTTTTTTATTCATTGGAATTAATTATTTACTTGTGAAAAAACTTACCATAATCCCAAAGAGTTGAGTCATGATGACAAAGCTCAAAGGAGACGTAGCCCACGAGATTTCGGGTGAACTCCTAGATTAAAATTGCTATTGTTTTTGAATGATTATTTGCTGAATTATGTTGCTATCATACATGTTAAATTAAAACAAGAAAAAATGAAGTTAAGACACATAAACAACAAAAATTCATACACCACTTTCAAGTGAATAATTCCGCAAAATTGTCAAGTACAAGCTAGATCATTTTAATTTAAACTGAGTGGTAGGTTCTTGAAATACATACAAGTTATCTAGACCATTTTCAGATCAGGTTGGTATCAGAGCACTTGGTTTCTTGATTGACATAGCAGTTGCTTGATTGTATAGCTTGAAAGGTGTTTAAACATTGTAAAATATTGACTGTTTTATTGTTTGCAAACTGATTGTTGTTTGACTTTGCTTGAGATTTTGGGATAACTACTGATTAGCTAAGTCTTGGAGAGAAAAAAAAGGAAGAAAGGGCTGAAGGCATCTTCCTTAACCCAAAGGACCTCAAGGTCACCATTGGAAGTGTTGATCATAATCGGCTTCCTATTAAATTTTCACAGGCAATCTGACTTAAATCTCGCAAATCCCCTCTTGCAGCCTTAAAAAATCCTTTTGCTGACTATCGCTGTCGTTTCCTGCACCCAAAATCACATTATAAAATGCCGCAAAACCCATATCTAAAATCTATCAGGCCTAGCCCCTTCGGCCAAGCCTCTGCTCCTTTTCCTCCACGTAACCGAAAGCCAGAATCGAGTGCTACCCTTGAAAGAGCTTATCGCGTATAAATATCGGGCGCGCCCACAACCGTTGATCTTTACAGATAGAACGACATTCGCAATGCTCCACCGCGCCCGTGGCCCACTCCATTCATCGCCTAAACCGCATCTCAGCCGTCCGTTCACCCGCAAATCCGACAGTTCATATCTCACTTGCCTCGGTGGTCCCCGCCGTGCGCTACTCCAAAACCCGGTGGTATTTATCGCATCGCCTTTCGGCGGTGGGTGGTAATTCTTGTTTGGCCAGCGATTCCACTCATTTCCCGACACGTGGCTCAGTGCACTATTGCAAAACTGCCCTCCATCACGCGTTATTGTTCGACCAAGGATACAGAGCGATATGCATGACAGCCGTTTGATCTGAAGGTCTTCATCCAACGGTTGTCGCTCTTCGAAGCTACACGACATTTAATCACAGCATATTCGACCCCTGGCCCACCATCTCATTGCCCTCCGATGCGTTTCCCACCGTCGATCTCCTCCTGAGATCAGACGGTCCTGGCCAAACTTACGCCACGCCATTGCCCAACTCCATTCACGTCATGATTCCACGTGTCTCCGTTGTACATTCGTCCACCCCTCGTAATATATGCATTCAAAGGTCAATATTCGTTTTTCATAAAGTTTTGCTGTGTACACATCCACCAGTCCATCCGCCATCGTTTCACTGCATTTTTCGCTACCACCCCTCATACTTCCGCCATTCCATCATGTCGTTTCGCTGCACAGTCATCCTCGCTGCATCTTCATCCCCATGCATGGTTTTTCTTAACAATTTTGCGGGTTTTGCAGGGTTTCAGTGACGAAATACTGTTGTAATTTACAGTCTTGATTCTAGTGGCAGAGCACATCAAAGGATGATTTTTCAGAGACTGTAATTATGGAGAATGGCCTGAGAAGGTAAATCGACAAGAATTCCATTAAAGAAGCGGGGTTCAAATCTGTCAAACCCTACGGAGGCATTCAAAGCACAGATTTAGTAGATGAAAACATTAATGGAGCAGCAGAGCAATATCAGCAAATAATCGAGGAATTCGACGTCCAGCATTGAAGATCTTAAACTGTAATTCAGGATTTAGAAAGCAGAAGGTAGCCCTCGCAGATAAAATACCCCAAGGCTTTCTTTTCAGCACCATTCTCTTTCAGGAAAGGACAAAATTTTATGTGATTTTACTGCTTTGCCGTGTTCCTGGAGAGATTTCTACCCAGTGCATTTATTTCAGTCAGTAGGCCACAGAGTACAAACAACATTACAAAATCATCGAGAATTATGGGCATGCACGTCTCCGCCATTTTTGTTTTAATGATACAATTAAATGTTCATCACCTACTCCATTTTTCGAGCTTTCTTGTTCTCCTATAAAGCTCCCAAAGAACAGATGATTTAGGGTTCCAAATTTTATCAGAAAATTGTGCAGTGAAAGGATTTTTGTAGACATTTTGTAAAACTTTTGTATGAAGGCTCAGAGCCCATAGGGTCTCAGTGAGGAGGAGTTCCATCTGTCAAAGAGGATTCTGGTCTTTGGTATTTCACAGTCTGTAACTTTCTCTTATGTGTTATTTAATATATCATTTCATTTCATCCATATTTCCTGTATCATGTTTTGGAATGTGAGTGGCTCACTAATTTTGGTATGGATTTATCCTAGTTGATACCCATGCTTGGATTATTCAAGCGCTTTAAATATGGCTCATGCATGATATTATGTTCCATCATTCATCTAAACCGTATTTCTGCTATATTAGTTTCTTTGGGAGGTTGTTTTTAAAACGCTACTGGTATGTATGGATTCTTAGATTGGTAAGCTCATGCATGGTGGTATTGTGTATCTGGATATCAGCTCAATGTTAACTAATATCTTCTCAATGTCTCTTTCACTACATACACCTTCTGATAACTTATTTCTGTGAGGTATTTCTGAATTGGCCCTCTTTACAATAAGTTGTCTCTGAATTGTCTATTTCTTTAATATTGGAGTTTTGCATGTTACCTCTGCAATATCCCATTCTATGTACCAGTTTTCTGAAGGTCTTGGTCCCATTCAGATTAATTTTCCTTGTTTTACAAGAGATAGCATGAGAGCTTGTTGTTAACAACTCCCTTGGTCATACCATATGCTCCTTGCTATATAAGATGTCCTAGGCACTGGTCTATCACAGCTCTAGGCTGTCTCTAGGCGTTGTTACCGGGGATGAAGTTGAGAAATTTTAAAATCCCTAGGCCTCGACAAAATCTAATTCACTCTTCAAGTAGGTGAGTATGGAGAGTTAAGAGTTGTAGATCCCTCTCCTTGGTGACTCCACATTTTTTCATTTGATAAATCTATTTGCAGTCCTGGCTCCTCGTAAGCCACACCTGAGGTCAGATACGTCTAAAACAAAGACACCTTCAGTGTTTGACCCTGAAAAGATCATACATAGAAGAAATTGGAGGGAAAGAAAATCAGTCCATTATGAGATTCCCAAATTCTCTCAAGAAGAATTTCTGTCCTCCTCCTCTCAATATTCTCAATTGCAAGTTCCCGACTCCACTGTCGAAGATACCGATTACTATTCAGATAGTCCACCTCGAGGAGGTGTCTAATTTAAATATAGTCTTCATCCTACTCCTGAGGTCGAAGAGGTCAAGTAAGTCACCGAAGTATCTGCTGTTAACATACCTTTGTTCCCCTCAACCCCTCAAGTTGCAGTCGAGTATATTCCTATTGTTATTCATACTCCACTTCCACCTCCTCCTCCTCCTCTTACTCATCAAACTGTTGCACTACCTCCACCCCCTCCAATGGAAAATTTTCCAGGCTTCTTTCTAAATAAATATGCTCCTCTGGCATTACCCCAAGTGTTGAATGATATGCCCCAAGATTATTTTAAGATCTTGCCCAGATTCAATGGGGAAAATGAGATTGATGCTCAAAAACATCTTGAGACTTTCTGCTCTTTTGCAGAGAACTTTAATGTTGAACATTTAGATGTGGTCTTAAGACTTTTTGTGCAATCTCTTGATGGTGAAGCTCGAAAATGGTTTAAGACTTTGGCAGGTCGTTCTATTACCACTTGGGATAATATGGAAGATACTTTTCTCAGAAAATGGGGGGAGAAGAAAGATCATGGACAATGTCTTACTGAGTTTAATACACTCAAGAAAAGACATAATGAAGGGGTGTCAGAATTTATCAAGAGATTTAATAAATTGTATTTGAGCCTGCCTGCTGACATGAAACCTCATCAAACTGCTGCTAAAGTTGTTTTTGTAGCAACCTTTGATTTAGAATTTGGTTTCTCTCTCAGAGAAAGAAAGCCTCTACTCTGGATGATGCTCAGTCAGATGCACGAGAGTTGGAAGAAAAATTTGCCTCCATTGGAAAGTCAAAGGGAAAATCTGAGCAAGATACCTGAAGAAGGGGCAAAGAGGAGGTATCTACCTCTAACCAGGACAGAGACACAGACAGAGCGGAAGAAATGACCAAATTGATTAAGAAAGTGGTCAAGCTTGAACTGGAGGCCAATAATTCATCCTCCAAGAATTTCTACAATGCTCCAAACAGAGGTTATAATCCTCAGTATAGGCAACCAGCCCTGCAAATATTGCCAAGGGAAGCAAAGGAGCAACAAGATCAGGTACCACACCCATTGTACCTGGAAGGGCCAGTAGATGATTCTGCTGAGGACACTTCCTATGGACTGGAGGATGAAAATCTTTCCTTTTCAAATAGTGATGGAGAAGAATGCCCTTTACAAGGAAATGAAGGAGCTGAGTGCCCATTGCAAGAAGAAGAAAATACCAGAGACATAGAAGAAGCATAAATTGATCATTATTGTAAAAAATTTACTGATTTCATGCAAGCACATTTCAATATAAGATATGATCTCAGATCTTCTAGGAAGAGGACTCGTACTCAAGATCAAGAAGAGGAGCCTCCCCAGAAGGAAGCACCTGCTCAGAAGGAATCAACAATGCAGAAAGTCACAGATAAGGGTAAGGGCTCCCTAAATAAACCTTTGCAGTCTAATGATCAAATTCCTTCCTCTTCAAAATCAGTCAGTCCCTCTAATACCAAGTATGTGTCAAAATAAATCAAACCCCCAGCTGAAAATAAAGAGTCAAAAGAAGTTGTAATAGAAAAGTCTTCTCCTGTTTTCAGTCTGCAAAAGGAACTTGAAAAAGTCAAAATCCCAGTTCCCTTGACCGAGTTTTTGAAACAACCTGCATATCAATCCCAAGTCACCTCATTTTATGCTCCCTCCAGAAGCAACACTCACTCCAGATAGCCTCAACCTTCAAGAAGAAAGACCCATGGTTGTCTTTGGCCCACATGTTGAGGAATTAGATGCTTCTACTCCTCCCTTTTATGTGTCTCTAGTGATTCATGACCTGCTATTACATAATTTTCTATTAGATTCTGGAGCTTCCCATAATCTAATACCTCTGTCAGTCATGGAACAACTAGGATTAAAAATCACCCGTCCATACAAGGACCTCTATTCATTTGACTCCAAAAAAGTTAAATGCTTGGGGCCGATCAAGGATTTGGTGGTCAATTTGGCCCAAATCCCAGCAAAAAGTGTGGTAATGGAAATCATGGTGGCTGACATCCTAGCTCGTTTTGATATGTTGCTGTCAAGGTCCCGGGGAACAAAAATTGGTGGGTCAATTAAGATGGATTTAACATATGCCACTATCCCAGTTTTTCGTGGCTAAGAGAGGAGGCTGTACAGGGAGACTAGATTTGTCAAGATGGTGACTAAGGCTGACAACTCTGTAAATTCACCAGTCTACAGTAAGGAAGGAGATTTTTCATGCTTGATGCTGGAAGAAGATTAAGATTTTTCTCATGAACCATCCTTCTGTCAGATCAAGACTGAACAGCTCGCAGAGAGCCATGAAGTAGGAATCTGGACACTCCATTTTGATGGGGCAAATTCAAAGGAAGGTAATGGGGCTAGAATATTATTGATTTCTCCTACAGGAAGGTGGGTTCCATTGTCCTTCAAGCTAAAATATGAAGCCACTAATAATGTGGCTGAATATGAAGCACTCCTGTTAGGATTGCAGACAGCCAGGAATATGAACATACAAAGCTTAAAATTTCTGGGAGATTCGAAACTGGTGGTCAGGCAAGTCAGGAATCAGTGTCAGACCAAACATCCTAGGCTAAGGGCTTATAGGAACGAAGTTTGGGACTTGCTGGAAAATTTCTTCTTGGCATTTAATATCTAGTTCATGCCCCGGGAACAGAATAGGATGGTTGATTCCCTTGCCGTGGCTGCTAGTACATTTCGACCACCTCAGAACCCTCTTTTAAGATATGAAGTTGAGGTGCGTTATTGGCCGTCAATCCTAGATAACATCAAACACTGGCAGGTATTTGAAGATTAAGAACAGATGAAGAGATTCCTAGAAACAGTGGGAGAATTCTCCAATATGGAGATTGATGCTGATGAAGAAGAGGTTGAGTCTGAAGATACTTCAAAAATAAATTGGGAGAAGAAAGTGGCAGGAAACAAGGTGTTGCAGTTAAAGGGAAACATAATACCTAGAGGGCTGGTGCCTCTAGAAAGATTATTTGACAAGAATGATGTCCCACTGCAGCCAGGCAAAGTGATGGAGGAAGATCAGGTAGAAGACCTGAATTTGGGTACTGAAGTTGACCCCAAAATTGTAAAACTGTCCAGGAAAATCCCTGGAGAATATAAAAATCTATATCAGAAATTATTTCAGTCTTACAAAGATGT
This sequence comes from Pinus albicaulis, assembly GCA_034641835.2. Taxonomy (NCBI): domain Eukaryota; kingdom Viridiplantae; phylum Streptophyta; class Pinopsida; order Pinales; family Pinaceae; genus Pinus; species Pinus albicaulis. The sequence continues at coordinate 217,415,093 of CM076569.1, read as the reverse complement.
ATTTGCATGGTCCTATCAGGACTTGAAAACTTTTGATATCATTATTATGCAGCACAAAATTCCACTGAAGGGAGATGTAAAGCCCCATAAGCAGAAGCTCAGACAAATCAATCCCCTGCTGCTTCCTTCTATTGAGAAGGAAATTAAGAATCTGTTAAAGGCCAAGATAATTGTGCCATTGAGGTACTCTGAATGGGTGGCAAACCTAGTCCCTGTCCAGAAGAAGAATGAAGAAATAAGGTTGTGTGTGGATTTCAGAAATTTGAACAGAGCATCCTTAAAGGATAACTATCCATTGCCTAAAATGGACCATATCCTACATAAGGTGGTTGGAGCTTCTAGGATGTCAATGATGGATGGATTCTCTGGTTATAACCAGGTGGCTGTACTTCCAAAGGATCAAAAGAAGACTGCTTTCACCACACCATGGGGTACATTTATGTATGCGAGGATGCCTTTTGGATTGATTAATGCAGGAGCCACTTTTCAGAGGGCGATGGATATTGCTTTTGTTGGGGAGAAAGATAAATTTCTGGTAGTCTACCTTGACGATATCACTGTATTTTCAAAGAATTATACTGAGCACATTGAACATCTGCACAAAACCTTTGAGAAATGCAGAAGGTATGGTCTCTCTCTAAACCCTCAGAAGTATTTATTTTCATTAGAAGAGGGAAAATTTTTAGGACACATTGTGACTAAAGATGGGGTGAAGATAGATCCTAAGAGGGTAGAGGTTATAAATGGTATTGCTTTTCCCAGAAATAAGAAAGAGGTACAAGTATTCCGAGGGCGCATTAATTTCTTGAGAAGGTTTATTCCTAACTATGCTGAAATAGTTAGACACATAACTGACATGCTGAAGAAGAATAATGAAGTTAAATGGTCCCAGGAATCACGAGAGGCATTTACCAGAATAAAAAATGCTTTTGTAGAAGCCCCTGTGCTAGCTGGACTAGATTATGATAAATATTTCATGATTTTTTCTTTTGCATCACCTCATACAATAGCACGAGTTTTATTGCAGAAAAATGAGGAAGGGTATGAGCAGCCTATTTCCTTTTTCAGTCAGGTGCTCCATGATGCAGAATTAAAGTACAACGTATTGGAAAAGAAAGCATACGCCCTAGTGAAATCTCTCAAAGCATTCCACGTATATATCTTACAGTCACATATCACTGCATTTGTGCCTGCAGCTGCTGTAAAAGATATCCTTATTCAGGGGGATAGTGAAGGAAAAAGGGGGAAGTGGATTGCTAAAATACAGGAGTATGACTTAGAAATTCGCCCTACTAAGCTGATCAAAGGACAGGGGCTTGCCAAAATATTGTCTGAGTCAAACTATCAATCTTTGGGTATCAACCTGTCCGTTATAGCAGGTGAGGAATCTGAAGAGAAAGAAGAGTGACAGGGAATTGGGGTACCTACTTTAGAAATACATGTAAAGTACCTCACCAGTCAATGGTACAAAGAGATAGTAGAATATCTCCTCACACTCAGTTGCCCACCAAGCTGTGATAAGGCTAAATACAGAACGCTGAGATTGAGATCTCAGAAGTACATAGTCACCAATGGCCGATTATATTGGCATCATCCCTCAGGTATCCTACTCCTATGTCTCATAGAGGATGAGGTAGAGAGTATAATGGCTGAATTTCATGAGGGAATCTGTGGGGGTCACTACAGTTAGAGGGCCACTGCTCAAAAAATCTTGAAGGCTGGTTTTTATTGGCCCAAGCTTTTTGGAGATGTTTTTGCCAGGGTTAGAGCATGTGAGAAGTGTCAGAAATTTGCTGAAAGGCAGAAGTTGGCACCTCTGCCCATGTTTCCTGTGCACGTGGGTGAACCATTCAGACAATGGGGAATTGATTTTATAGGTGAAATACATCCTCCATCAAGTGGTCAGCATAAGTGGATTTTAACGGCCACTGATTATTTCACCAAATGGGTGGAAGCCATATCATCGAGGAACGCCACAGATACTGTGATAATAAAATTCATGGAAGAAAACATCATATCTAGGTTTGGTTGCCCTACCAGAATAGTGACTGATAATGCCCAGGCTTTCAAGTCTACCAAGTTTGTGAGTTTCTGTCAGCAATATAACATCACGCTAAGTCACTCTACAGCCTATTATCCACAGGGAAATGGCCTGGCATAATCTTCCAATAAGACCCTGGTGAGGGCATTGAAGAAGGTTATAAATGAAAACCAGAAAAATTGGGATTCCCATTTAAAGTTTGCTCTATGGGCCAATAGAATTACCAGCAAGAGAGCAACTGGAAAATCCCCATATGAATTGGTATATGGGAGGGTAGAAGTATTTCCTATTCAATTAGCCCTACCAGTAGCCCGATTCATGCAGGAAAATCAAGAAGAGCCTGATGATATGACTAGGTGAATAAACCAGCTGGTGGAATTGGAAGAAACACACAATCAGGTAAATCAAAGGCTGAAAGAGTATCAGGGGAAGATGAAATACCTTTTTGATCAGCATGCTAAGGACCGGAATCTACAAATTGGTGATCTAGTGCTCAGGTGGGATATCCGGAGGGCTGAAAAAGGAAAACATGGTAAATTCGATCCACTTTGGTTCGGCCCCTTCAAAATTGTGGAACAGGGAGGTAATAACACTTTCAAGCTAGAGAATTTACAGGGTGACTTGCTTGATGCCCCTGTAAATGGTCAGTTTCTTAAACCCTACTTCCAATTCTAATGCAGGCCGAGAAAGCCTGATGTATCATATTGTATATTATTTTTTGTTTCTGTCTTGGTTGAATAATGTGGGTGTTATGACGAATTATGAAAAGTAAGTAGAAGGGCTGAAAAGCAGGATCTGTATAGAAGACAATCAGGTGGTCTGCGAAGTTCTCGACACGTCCAGGGATGAACGTGTCGTCCCTAGGTGGAGCCAATGTTGATCATAATCGGCTTCCTATTAAATTTTCACAGGCAATCTGACTTAAATCTCGCAAATCCCCTCTTGCAGCCTTAAAAAATCCTTTTGATGACTATCGCTGCCGTTTCTTGCACCCCAAATCACATTATAAAAGGCCGCAAAACCGATATCTGAAATCTATCAGGCCTAGCCCCTTCGGCCAAGCCTCTGCTCCTTTTCCTCCACGTGACCGAAAGCCAGAACCGAGTGCTAGCGTTGAAAGCGCTTATCGCGTATAAATATCGGGCGCGCCCACAACCGTCGATCTTTACAGATCGAACGAAATTCGCAATGCTCCATCGCGCCCGTGGCCCACTCCATTCATCATCCAAATCACATCTCAGCCATCAGTTCACCCGCAAATCCGACGGTTCATATCTCACTTGCCCCGGTGGTCCCCGCCATGCGCTACTCCAAAACCCGGTGGTATTTAGCACCGCCTTTCGGCGGTGGGCGGTAATTCTTGTTTGGCCAGCGATTCCACTCATCGCCCGACACGTGGCTCAGCGCATTATTGCAAAACCGCCCTCCATCGCACGTTATTGTTCGACCAAGGATACGGAGCGATATGTATGACAGTCGTTCGATCTGAAGGTCTTCATCCAACAGTTGTCACTCTTCGAAGCTACACAGAATTTAATCACAACATATTCGACCCCTGGCCCACCATCTCATTACCCTCCGATGCGTTTCCCACCGTCGATCTCCTCCTGAGATCGGACGGTCCTGACCAAACTTACGCCACGCCATTGCCCAACTCCCTCCACGTCATGATTCCACGTGTCTCCGTTGTACATTCGTCCACCCCTTGTAATATATGCATTCAAAGGTCAATATTCGAAGGTTTTTCATAAATTTTTGTTGCGTCCACATCCACCAGTCCATCCGCCATCGTTTCACTGCATTTTTTGTTACCACCCCTCATACTTCCGCCATTCCATCATGTCGTTTCGCTGCACAGTCATCCTCGCTGCATCTTCATCCCCACGCATGGTTTTTCTTAACAAGTTTGCGAGTTTTGCAGGGTTTCAGCGACGAAAGACTGTTGTAATTTACAGTCTTGAGTCCAGTGGCAGAGCACATCAAAGGACGATTTTTCAGAGACTGTAATTATGGAGAATGGCCTGAGAAGTTAAATCGACAAGACTTCCATTAAAGAATTGGGGTTCAAATCTGTCAAACCCTGCAGAGCCATTCAAAACACAGATTTAGCAGATGAAAACATTAATGGAGCAGCAGAGCAATATCAACAAATAATCGAGGAATTCAACGTCCAGCATTGAAGATCTTAAACTGTAATTCAGGATTTAGAAAGCAGAAGGTACCCCTTGCAGATAAAAGACCCCAAGGCTTTCTTTTCAACACCATTCTCTTTCAAGAAAGGACGAAATGTTATGTGATTTTACTGCTTTTCCGTGTTCCTGGAGAGATTTCTACCCAGTGCATTTATTTCAGTTAGCAGGCCACAGAGTACAAACAACATTACAAAATCATCGAGCAGTATGGGCGTGCACGTCTCTGCCATTTTTGTTTTAATGATACAATTAAATGTTCATCACCTACTCCCTTTTTCGAGCTTTCTTGTTCTCCTATAAAGCTCCCAAAGAACAGATGATTTAGGGTTCCAGATTTTATCAGAAAATTGTGCAGTGAAAGGCTTTTTGTAGACATTTTGTAGAAATTTTGTATGAAGGCTCAGAGCCCATAGGGTCTCAGTGAGGAGGAGTTCCATCTGTCAAAGAGGATTCTGGTCTTTGGTATTTCACAGTCTGTAACTTTCTCTTATGTGTTATTTAATATATCATTTCATTTCATCCATCTTTCCTGTATCATGTTTTGGAATGCGAGTGGCTCACTAATTTTGGTATGGATTTATCCTAGTTGATACGCATTCTTGGATTAGTCAAGTGCTTTAAAAATGGCTCATGCATGATATTCTGTTCCATCATTCATCTAAACCGTATTTCTGCTATATTAGTTTCTTTGGGAGGGTGTTTTTAAAACGCTACTGGTATGTATGGATTCTTAGATTTGTAAGCTCATGCATGGTGGTATTGTGTATCTGGATATCAGCTCAATCGTAACTAATATCTTCTCAATGTCTCTTTCACTACATACACCTTCTGATAACTTATTTCTGTGAGGTATTTCTGAATTGGCCCTCTTTACAGTAAGCTGTCTCTGAATTGTCTGTTTCTTTAATATTGGAGTTTTTCATGTTGCCTCTGCAATATCCCATTCTATGTACCAGTTTTCTGAAGGTCTTGGTCCCATTTAGATTAATTTTCCTTGTTTTACAAGAGATATCATGAGAGCTTGTTGTTAACAACTCCCTTGGTCATACTATATGCTCCTTGCTATATAAGATGTCCTAAGCACTGGTCTATCACAACTCTAGGTTGTCTCTAGGAGCTACAACAGGAAGCACAAACCCTCTTGACGATTGTTTGTTAAGAAGCTCTTGGAGTTTGTTTTTTGTTTGGCTGCTTGAATAAGAGTTGGTCTTTACAGCCATTTGGTTAAAAAGGCTTGTCATTTGTTTTGAAAGATTTGAGAACTTTGTTGACTTTAATTTGTTCATTAACATCATAATGACAACTTCTACAAGAGAAGTTTCCTCCTTCACAATATTCTTCGATGATGATATGAAGTGTGACTTTATTATATTAAAGGACATGGTGCAAATTTTGTTTGAGGATAAATGAGAAAGCACTGAACTTCGTGAACAGTTGTTTTCCATGAAGGAAGAGAAGGAAAAAATTCTTCAAAGATTGCATGATATGGAGAGATAACTCCATCAAGCCCAAGAGGCTTTGACCAAGAAAATGCATGAGGGAAAGGTAATCCATTCTAACTTGTCTTCAGTTTCCTCTTTAGAAAGATGTGTTGGTTCTTTCGAAAAAAATACGAGGGGAATAGGGTCCAAATTAATTATTAAAATGGGCTATGAAGGCAAGGGATTAGGAAAGCATGCACAAGGCATGGTTGATCCCATTTCAGTTGAGGAACGACCCAAGAATATTGGTCTTGGTTATGTGCAGTTTAATGGCGAAGACTCCAAATCCTTGAAAGCATGTGATGCTAATTTAAAGAGAACCTTTATTCCAAATTCAAAGATGAAAATATTTCTAATTTGTTTCAAAGATTATTGCCATTTATTTAAGCCTTTGTTGCAGCAAGAAGATGGAATACATGCAGCTTATGGTGAGCATGCAAGTTCAAATAGTTTTCAAGACAATAACGGTGATGTTAGTCTGCAAATGAAAGTTGTAGCCTCTACTTGTTCATATTCTCATGAAGACAAAAAGGATGAAAATTCAAAGCAGCACAAGAGGTATAAATCTTCTCATGATCATTGATTGTGTTTCTGCAAAGCATGATAATTTTACATGCTTAGATGGAAGAAAGATTTGTTGTACATATTGTGGTCGATTTAACCATCATGTTTCGAGATGCTAGATGAAGAAGAAAGCATACAGGAATCAGATGAGGAAAATAAAACTTTCAAAGAAGGTGCATGAGTTTTGCACATTTTTCCAAAAGAGGGGACATGTTGTCTCCCATTGTTGGAATTTGTATCCAACTAGTCGTCCAAAGCACATGCAGCAAGAGGACAAAAATATTGGCGCAAGTGGAACTAAGGATTCCATTATCGATGTGAAAATGGAAGATTCACATGAAGAAGTGTGTTGAGTGATAAAAGGTGCCTTTTAAACTCCTAATTATCCTCACATTAATTATCGATCTTGGCAAGTCCTTATATTTCAAGAGTGTACACAGTATGTGGATGCTATTTAAATCAGAGAGTAATGTTTCATAGATTGCAATATAGATATTTTAATACAAGAGTAAATGGATGCAGCAAGTAAATTCTAATTGCAATTAAAAGAAAACTCAATCCTCTAATGAAATCAAATCCTACAACAATTCAAGTAACAACAATATGTGATTCAAGTAACAACAATATCAGTTGAGAGTATAGTAGTGATAACTCTTCTCTTCGAAACTGATTGAATCTAAATCAAACAAATTCTTCAGCAAAACGACGATGATATCAATTTGAGAGCCTAACAACAGTAGTTAATACTCATTACAGTTGATTACATCGAGAAGAATTTTCACCTAAGAAACTCAATCCGAAACGAAAGTAAACTGAATAAACAAAAATACTGTAAATTATATAAAACAGAGCTATTCGGTTAACACAGGAAAATAATGAACAACAAAAGAGATAAAATCACAGAAAGCAATAATACTATCAAAATCATCACACTTGCAATAATTGGAAACGTATGACACAGATGAATCAGTGAATTCCACCAAAAGTTGGGCCCTTAGCCGCCAGTGTACACTGCTGGTTACTTCGGATAACGAGAAGGAATAGCAACTTCACTTATGTATTAATCATCAAACTGAAAGAGCATTACAATATATTAATGTTCTTCGCTACAGCGAGAATCTATAATTAAGAATTACAATTTCAATAATAACAGCCAGTCCCCTTTCTATTTACAATCATCACCTTTTATAATAAGAAAGGGGTAAAAAGATAAATGGTAAAAGCGATCCCTCAGGATCTCTCGATCTTGAGGGATTCGCACAGTTTTCAAACTTCAGACATCCTTTCCCTTCTCGCGTTGATCCTTCTGATCTACTTTGGCCTTATCCGCAACCGCCACGCTCCTTCCTTAGCTTGCTGCTTTTTTCGTTGTTCCTTAGTTAGGGAACAACAGTTATCTTTTTTGTATTTTCCTGCATAAAGAAGGATAATAATTAGCCAAGTCGTAACTGTAGATAATTCCTTCATTCTTACCATAATTCTTTAATATATTAACACATTAAGATATATAAGGGATAAGAATAAAGGAAAAGGATGATGAGATAAATAACAAATGCATACCTTTTCCATGACTCAACATACTCCCCTGCTTACCCTGTTTCATGTCCTCATGAAAAGAAAGCAAATTGTATGCAGAGTTGTTAAGGAATAAGCTGGAGAAGGAATGTCGTAAAGCAGTCTAAATCCATGGTTCTTGGCCAAGAGCTCAAAGATGGGCCCTGCCTGTCCTTCAGGAAATTCATAGCTTTGTAACCTTTGGCAGGATACCAAACGTTAGGGCTACGGAACCGAAAGCCTAGCCAATAAGGACCTTCTCTTAAGATGAGGTTGCTGTAAGTGAAAAAACGTTCTGCAGCTAGCTTAAAAATTTTATAATTAAATGGCTCGCTATTTTGTAAATTACTAGTGGAAACTGTCTACCTGAGCTTGGCTGCAGCTAAGGAGCTATCCTGAATAGAGAGGAAGTATTCTACTCCCTTTTGTACAATCTCTTTCTGAATAGGCCCAAAAACTTTGATTACTCCTTCCCTTATCATCAGACTTTTGTGATTGGCCAGCATCTGCAAAGGGTGTTTGGGTTCACCTCTGACCCAGAGATCCAGTCCATGCTCTTGTCTTTGGAATGCATTATGAGCCTTGAACCATTTTAGTTGATTAAGAACAAATGAGATAAAAGCTTGAAATTGCACATCCCCCACAAAGGGGTTGGGGTTCTTTTCCACTTCTTCCCCTAATGCAAAATTATGTAGGTATAATTCACAAAGAAATCTTTGAACTTTTACCGCATGTTGTTTACAACAGTTTATAAAATCCTGAATTTTTTTTAACTCTATTGGATTTCTAGCTCTGACAGCTTTGATTTTCAACTGCAAGTACCTTTCTAGAAAAAATAGGGCATAATTATTGGCAGGAGATCTGCATGCCAAGACATCAGTGTATAATGAGCAGATAGTATCCATTTGACTCCTGACCTTTTCTAATCTGAGCTTCATTTTCTCAATCCTCTCTTCTGCCTTTCGGTATTTGTCGAAGGTTTCGCTTTTTGAGGCATTCATGTCCTGAAGCTGCCTCTGTAATTCTTGGTATTTTTTCCAGGAGACAGTTTCTAGTTCAAGTCGTTCTATGGCAAGCCGAGCCTGTGCTAAATATTTTTGAAGATTCGATATACTAGGGTCATTGCTTGTCATAGCATCTTGAGCTTGAACGGTTGTCTGTGTATCCCTGCTATAAGAAGAGATTCCTATTGTCTGAGTTCCTTTATTATGGGAGTTCCAAGCCTCCATCTAGGTAGCCATGCTGGAGGAGGGTACCATCTCCATCTGAATAGCTAAGCCATAAGAGGGTACAACCTATGTTTGGGTGGCTACTTCTGCAAGAATTGCATGTTGTTCCTTAACAGGTTGAGTGAGTATGGGCTCCGTTTGAGTTCCTGTAGTTCTTATTTCATCCAATTCCGTTTTAACCTCTGCGTTTATTGTTTCTGGGGTTTTTTCTGGGACTCTTCCTGCTGATAACCCTCTTATTTTTTGTTTGAGCCTTTTTAATGTTTTCTGCAGCTTCTGCTATTCCTTCCTAAGCTTTTTTATTTTGGATCTGTACTTTTTAGGGGGAGAAACTATTATATTGATCGTTTCTTCTCCTAACGAGCCCGATTGCTCGTCTTGACTCTGCTCTAAAAGAACTGTGTCCCTAGATTGGTAGTCGTCTTCTTGGTATATTTCCATTTCTTCTGTTTGGTCTATATTTTCCATATTTAGGCCTACCAGGCTGGGTTCTCCCGGAGGCATATCACCAGGTTGGTTCACCTCTTCTTGAGTAGCCTTTGTCCTTGTTTCTACTTCATAGCGTACATTTTCTGGTATGCTTCTATCGTGGCCAGATTTATCTACAGATTGGGTTGCTCCATTGTTAAAATTGAGCGGGATTTCGGGCTGTATGAATTCACCCATATTGGCCAAGATCTGGGCCAATTTGATATCATGCAATAAATCTCTTGGGGGACTTGTATTTGGCATTGAGGGGGGTTCTGATTCATTTCTTTCCTCATCACCAGAGTGTTATGTTTCCTATTCATGTTCTGACTCTGGGTCATCCCGTCCTTCCAACTGTACATACTGCTAATTTTCTGGACTAGACAATTCTATGGGCTGGCTGTTGCTGCCCTGGGGAATTTTCGGCTGCTCCCAAGTTTGTCCTCAGTCTGGCGGAATTTCTACGATTTTGGGGAATTTTTGTTGTACGGGTAGTCCTCTTCCTTTTCGGAATAGGGTTAGGCACAGGCAAAGCTAAACCCCCTTCTATGGAAAATATTAATTCTTCCCAACTTGTTTGCTGCTGGGCGAGGTTGTAGCTAACTATCAGCCTAATTAAACAATGATGGCTTACGACAGTTTCTATGTGTTGGGACTTTTTTATCCTTTCAGTAGAATCATGCAGTAGGAAATTCAAATATGCAGGTAAATTCACAGAACATTTTTATTTCAGGACTGCTAAAAGTTTAAGTTGACGCAGCCTTACCACGTCTTTTTGCCCGTCACACGTAATGAAATTCTGGACGACTCTGGCTAGTTCTCCCCACGGTTCTCCAAAGGACGATGGTCGAACTCCTTTTCCTTTGATGATCAGCTCCTGTCCTTCATCCTTAAAAGCTTCAATGGCATCATGCAGCTTCAATCGTTTGTTAGTCCATATGGGTCCTTCAGCTAGTAACCGGAAACTTCTGCAATCACAGCATCTGATACTGTGATTTGTCTGCCCCTTACCATAGATTGGTCATTCTGTAAATTTTGTAGGAATTCAATGGCAATTGTTTCGTTGGGTTGCTGAAATCATGTGAAGTATGTTGTCTTCCCATATCGGGCTATAATTTCTCTGGCGGCATAAAAAACAACCAGTATCAGTGGCTCCCTATGCATTGTTCTTCCTCCCATATTTTCTGAATTCTACAAACTGTTAGTTAGCAAAAGTAACACAACAATAGACAGAGCCAGTGATGGAACAACAAGTTGTTATAATAGTTACATCAGATGATACTTTACAACATAAATACCGTTATCTAAGACTTGCTATTGTGGAATGTCATATTGTCTTGCATAATCAAATAAAGGCTGACGCGCATGCATAAGTACTCTGGGAGTTGCTCCTTGCCCCCCTTTAAAATGATAGGTTGCCTTCGACCGAATGAATAAAGGAAAATCATGCTGGCGGCAAAGTACATGGATGATGAAAGTGGTAAGGCACGCCTATTTATGAAAGGATCACAAAAGATATTGGAGTGCTGAAATCAATGTATAACGAGAATTATCAATTAGTGAGGAGATGCTGTGAGGTGATTTCAAAAAATGAAAAAGGACATCTGATGCAAAAAAGATACTTTACTGTCATCATTTCACTTAAAGCTATTATGATTGATTTTTTAAAATATATTCATGCATAAGGGTTCAAAATAAACTAGGAACATAATCGCTCTATAGTAAAGATAAAAAAATAAGAAAAGGGACTTATAATACTATTGATGTTGGAAATATGAATTCAATACCATCAGGAGAGCTTCTGTTGCCTTGAAAAAATAAAATTCATACAAACGTTGCTATTCCTTAGAGGGAACAACAGATGTTCCTTTAGAGAGAACATTAGTTGTTCTTTAGAGGGAACAACAGTTGTTCCTAAAAGGGAACAGCAAGAAGAAACTTCACACAAAATTTTTCTGTTCCTTAGAGGGAACAACAAAGGAAAAATAGAAAAAACAAGTTATATACAATTTATACAAGAAAATTCAATCAAACAGAAAGGAAAGCTTATGTAAAATTTTCAAAAAAACAAATAAATTATTCACTGGACCGATGTTGTGGGCGGGTTTCCCTCCTCAGCAAGAATTTGCATAGTGGAATCTTCCCGTAGTTGTTGGCAAAAGGACTCCCTGGTAAGCGTTTTGTGATAAAGGCATACTCGATGTCAATTTTATTTAAAAGAGTAGCCATACCCATCAATGGTGGCTAATGTGAGGGTGCCATTATCATGCACCTCTTGTATCTCATAGGGGCCTAACCATCTGGTCTAGAGTTTTCCTGGGAAATCTTGAAACCTAGAATCATACAAAAGTGCCCAATCACCTTCGTGGAATGTCTTCTTCTTGATGAGGGCATCATGCCATTTCACTCTTTGTTTTTGGATCAATGCAGTGTGCTGAAGAGCTAATAGGAAGATTTCATCCAATTCATTGATTTGATGTAGCCTATTAATCTGTGCTTCATTTAGATCCAAGCCTACTTCTTGAGCTATCCTCAATGTCTGAATTTAAAATTCTATTGGGAATACAGGCTCTTTGCCAAACACTAGCTGATATGGGGAATATCCCGTGGTATTATCCATGTCATGTGGTATGCCCACAGGGCTTCTGGAAATCGGGTAGCCCAGTGATGTCTATGTGATGCGACTGTTTTTGTGAGTATTTCCTCGATTACTTTATTGGTGCTTTCTACCTGGCCATTTGCCTGCGGGTTATGGAGTTGTGATTTTGTGCAAGATATGGTGATTTTTTAATGTCGCAGCAATCTTATGGCCTATAAATTGTGGCCCTCCATCTGTGATTATTTCTCTAGGAAATCCATATCACACAAATATTTGGAAAAGAAAGTGGATTACCGATTCCTTCGTTGCCCTTGGTAATGCTTCTGCCTCCACCCATTTAGTCACATACTCTGTTGCAACTAATATATATGTCTTTTGATTAGATAATGGGTTTATTGGACTAATGAAATCTAATGCCCATCGCTCAAAAGGTTTGATGACTAACTGCGGATGCAGGGGCATCTCATCAGACTGCCTAGGGCATCCCATTCTTTGGCAACTATCACATGCCTGGAAAAAATTCTTGGCGTCTTTAAAAATGGTGGGCCAATAATAGCCCATCTGTAAGACTTTGTGACCAGTCCTGTGGTCTGTAAAATGTTTTCCACAAGGCCCATCGTGGCAAGCTTTTAGGATGTCGAAGATTTTGTCTTCCCTGACACATATTCAAATGTGCATATCGGCCCCTATATGAAATAAATAACCTCTGATCCAGGAGAACCGCGTGCTACGCTGTACTATTTGTTTCCTTTCATTAGGTGTCAGGTGTTTGGGTAACTTTCCCACTTCTAAGTAGTTTGCGACATCCGTGTACCACGGTTTTTTCACGGTTACAGCAAATAAATGTTCATCAGGGAACTGGTCTTCTACTACTATCGAGTCATCTGTCTTTGTCATACATGAAAGGAGGTTTGCTACTGGATTTTCCTTTCCTAGTTGATCTTTTATTTTTATGTCGAATTCCTGCAAAAGAATCAACCATCTTGTCACTCTTCCATTTGTAACAAGTTTATTAGCTAGATATTTAATAGCAGAGTGATCCGTATACAAAACCACAGGGTATCCTGTTATATAATGTCTGAATTTTTTAATAGCATAGATTACAGCCAAAAATTACTTTTCAGTCACAGTGTAGTTCAATTCCGTAGGAGATAGATTTTTGCTGATGTAATATATCACATATGGATTCTTATCTTCCTCCTGGGTGAGAACTGCTCCAATAGCCGTATCTGACGCGTCGCATGAGATCTGAAATGGTACATTGAGCTGTTGTGCCTCAATCTAGTCTCCTAAACTGAGTTCATTTAATTGTCAACCAGGATTTGTAAACTGCTGAAGTGAAATGTACCATATGTACCTAGGTGCTTGTTTCCTAGTGCGTTGTATGTAGTGTTTTGTGATGTTTTGGTCTTTATGTTAGATTTGTGATGTTTTGGTCTTTTATGTTGATTTACGATGTTTTTGGTCTTTTGAAGTTTTATGTTTACAATGAAAATGCCTAGAAAACTAATGAAAAGAAATTGGTGGTCAAGAACACAGTTGAGCCTAATGTATGGAATGGCAAATGTAATAAAAAAAAACACTAAAGCAACATCTAAACTATGACCAAATAGAAACAAGAGCTTAATGATGACAAATGACACAAACTAGACTTTGAAAGATGATCACTAAATATGCAAGTTTTCTAACTAAACAGTTAGACACTAATCATGATGCAACATTCTATTCTAAGCTCATCTATTCCATGACTAATTTCTAGTTCTATTCTGCAATTTCAATTGATTGTCACAGAGCCTATACTCAAAGGGTTATTGGTTTCTTTTCAAGGTGGTTCTTTTGAGGAAGAGCTCTGTTTATGGTGAGGAATTTGCAGAGATATTTCAGTCCTTGTAATGATGTTATCTTCTGTTCCTAAGGTTATGGATCACTGGTGGTTTTCAAAACAAAAAGATATTTGTAAATAATGAAGGTTGTCTTATGAATTCTATCAACTAAAGTGATCTACTGTGCAAAGGGTGACAATGTGACTATGAGATTTAAGTGCAATGAATTGATTTAAACATGAGCTTAAGATGCTTCTAAACTAAAACAATGTTAAACCATAAGCCATCATCAAACTTTGAAACGAAGTAGCTGGACATGAATTAAATGCAAAATGAAACTCCGGAGCGTTCTAATTAACATGCACTATTCTATAAAGTTACACAATCTGGTTGTTCATCATTAATGATATTTTGGAAAAGTTCCTTCTTGTGGAAGAGGTAGAACAATTTTGACTGTGGACTTGTATGCAGTTGAAAGCAAATGAACTGAAAGCAAATGAAAAACTAAATTGTCACATCACAGTCATATCTTGAACTTCTTAAGGATGTCTTGGAAGAATTTCTTCTTGTGGAAGAATGATTAGGACAAGTGCAACTGTGATAGTGAAGACTAAAAACTACAACTCACTCCTATAACACTATAGCTATTCATCATTCATTGTTATGATCTGTTGGAAGAATGTCTTCTTGTGAAAGAACTGGAATGAATATAACTACAGTCTCTAGTTAAAAACAAATACAACTCCTATCCTACAGTACCATAGTCATTAAACATTCATCATTTTAATTTATTGGCAAAGTGTCTTCTTGTGGAAGAACTGGAACGAATTATGACTTACAGTAGCTAGTTAAAACAAATACAACTCCTATCCTACAGTACCATAGTCATTAAACATTCATCGTTTTAATTTATTGGCAAAGTGTCTTCTTGTGGAAGAACTGGAACGAATATGACTACAGTAGCTAGTTGAAAACAAATATAAATTTAACTCCTATCCTACAATACCATAGTCATTTAAACATTCATCATTTTGGTCTGTTGGAAGAGTGTCTTCTTATGGAAGAACTAGAATGAGTACGACCACAATATATAAAACAAAACAACTACTAATTCAATATGCAGAACGTAAAGACAGCTAAGAAAACTTATCTACTGTACGCAAAAGAAAGTCCGTTCAAGGGGCAGGGGCCCTCTACCACTTGACGGCATTCAACTCCCAATTAAATCACGCCTTCAGGATAATTTTGTCTGCTCCATTAACGATGCAATAGTTTGAACATAATGCTCTGTGTCTTCAAAGACGTAAAACAGAGTTTTCACAAAATCTAGCAGCAAATCTAATACAAAATCTCTAACTAAGCTCTCGGCCTACTCAAGAGTTTATAAAGTAAATGCAAGTAACAATAATTAAAATAATTTAGGAATGATGTCTTTCCTTATCCAAATCATCTTAGGAGTCTTTGAGGTGGCTGCGTGAAGGAGAAAAGACACCTGGACTGAGACAGTCCTAGTAGGAGTCTTCCTTCACAAATGTGTTCCCACGTGCATAACCGTACCCAGAATTCATTTCCCTTTCCATGATGAGCAACACACCATGTAGGCACGACGTGGATCATGCCCATATGCGTTTTTCCTCAAGAGACCACCTGGAACATACTCAAACATAAAGGTAGCTGCAGAATCGCCGGTTAGCTACGGAATGCCTGCATTCTGCAGCTAGTTCCGGTCAAAATGCTTAACAATGGCAACAATCACAAAATTCAACAATTCAGTCATGTAAACCATTCTAGAAGTAATTCTAACTATTTTTATTGATCAATTGGGTTTAAAATAGAAATGGACAAGGGAAAAATGAGGTAAAATGAGGTGAAGGAAAGCACAAATTTGAGGCTCAACATACCCCCACTGCTGTCTCTTTGCATGTCCTCATGCAAATTATCCTATGAATTCTGATGCT
Source organism: Pinus albicaulis (assembly GCA_034641835.2). NCBI lineage: Eukaryota > Viridiplantae > Streptophyta > Pinopsida > Pinales > Pinaceae > Pinus > Pinus albicaulis. The sequence continues at coordinate 217,399,184 of CM076569.1, read as the reverse complement.
TCTGCAAGGACATCTAATCCCCTTCTTCTCCTTTGTCTAAATGTTAGAGGCCTTCTGGGTTTCCTGATCACTAGTTTGAACCTGAGGTTTGTGAGTGCTCTGACCAACTTTTTGTTCCTTGTCTTCATCTTCTCATTGGTCCTCTCCACTTTGTTTATATGCAAGGATAAGGTTGAGTTCATGTCAGTTTTGAGCTTGATTTGATCTTTGAGAATTTCATTCTCATTTTTTATGTGTCTATTCAACAATTCCAACTCATACCTATCCCTCCTCAATATATCAATTTCAGTTAGTGGAGGACTGGGGGTTCTCTCTTCTCTTTCTGAAGCTGTTCTCTCTAAAGTTTTCACATAATCATAGATTTCCTGTTGAGCAGGATCAATCTCAGGGGTGCCTTCATAAAAATCTTCATCATCATACTCTTCCATGGATGTTTCTTCATCTTCAATATTGATTACCCCTGTTTGTTTGATTGATGTTTTCTTCAGTTTTCCTTTTAATCTGTGGCTTCTCCTAAGTTGAGAGGAACCCTCCCTTTTTTCTATAACAGATTCCTTGATTACCTTCTCTGCCTTGAGTTGACTCTTGATTCTAGTCAACTTCTCCAAAATGACTTCTTCACTGCTTTCTTGAACCGGTTTGTCAATTTTACCTGTTGGAGTCCTCCATCTCCTACTTCTCTTTGTGGCCTGTGGTTCAGGTGATAGTTCTTTTGTTTCCTCAAAATGATTTCTTATTAAGAAATCATCCCATGTATCATTTGATTTAGATAGATGATGCTCAATTAAAATTTTGACTAACCCATGATGATACAGGGTTGTTTCCAAAAACTGAACTCTTCTCTGAACACAAGAAGCCATTTTCTTCAGACTTTGATACAAGAAATATGGTAAATTCAAATCTTCTCCTAGAAAATGCAGCATTAGTCTCATATGGTAGACATAAAATGTCCCATATCTACCCTCACATGTAACAAATTTTTGTAAAAGAAGTAGTATATTCCTCCATTTTCTCTTCAATGCTGTATTGGGAATTCCCTTCTTGAACACACTAACATCCATGTTTGGTGATTTTAAGATTTGTTTCCATGAGTCATTATGGAATTCCCTATTTTTAAACCATCTTTCCCCAGCTCTGGATAATCCTGTAGCCTCTGCTATAAAAACTTCATTAACAGTAAACTTAACATCTCCTATTTCAACCTCAGTGCCTTGGAATGATCTAGCAAACGTTTTGGTGACTTCCTTATGGCAACCATTAAACTTTTCCAAGAATTGGAGCCATCCTACTTGTTGTAGCATCTCCTTGCATTGTGGATAACCTTCTAAATATTTTGATCCTATAGGCTCAATCCTTACGATGAAACCCATGATTTTTCACTATCAATTAACACTCTTCTCTATCCACAAAACGATGGCTTTTACTTTCGGATTAAAATGGCTTCAAGCTCTAAATAAAAATGGCTTCAATTTTGGAAGAACATACCTTTGAAATAGCTACAGTCTTAAAAATCTCCGGTTTGTATGCCTCTGTTTGAAAAATGCCTTCGAATCCTCGGACTGATGTACTTCTGTTGAACTTTGGAATGATATGGAAGCAATTTCAATTTTCGAGCTAATGTATCTCTGATAGACAGTGGTAGATGATTTCAAGTTTCTTTTTGTGCAATACCTCCGTCCTTGATAACAGAAAGACTTCAAACTCAATCACTGAAAAACACTTCTGTTTCTAGTAACAACAGACTTCAAACTCAACCTCTGTCTCTGATAGCAAATGGTATGCTTCAAATTCAACACTACAGCATCTCTGTCTCGGGTAACAACAGACTTCAAAACCAATCACTACCACACCTCTGTCTTTGGTAATAACAGACTTTAAACTCAATCAATACCACACCTCTGTCTTTGGTAGCAAAAGTCTTCAATTTTAGCACCTCTGTCTTCTAGTAGCAACAGGCTTTAAACTCTACACGGCCACAACTCTGTGTTGACAGTGAAAATGCTCCAAACTTCGTTCACAGTGATATGCTATCTGTTCATGGAATCAAGTGGTTTTGAGTTCTCACACTGTTATACTTCCAAACTTACCTCTTCTGTTCTGCTCCTGATGATAATAGTGCTTCTGCCTTCGGAATGGAATACTGGCTACGGAATGACGTTATGGCAGATGGTCACGGCATAGAGTGGTGGAGTGAGGTGGAGGATTGCATTAATGATTTGAGGAGACAGCGGAGGATTTACGAC